>JAIRCJ010000139.1:110517-363841 GCA_020883675.1 Bruguiera gymnorhiza | reverse complement strand
TAATAGAGTGCTATTGTTTTGTACACAAGGTATTTTCAACATAATTAGGTGAGAATGAGTTATTACAACAAAAAGTCCAGCGTTGTTAGAAGGAAATCAAGCGAAGCACACATTAGTGAGTGGTTAAACTGAAAATACTTGTAAGAAATGGAAATGATCATTAGATACTCGTTGTTTAATGAAATTCAATGGCTTTCCTAGTTCCAAGGAAGTGTTGATGTGCTTTTAACCTTAATAGGGTGCTTATTGTCTGTACACAATGTATTTTCAACATAATTAGGTGACAATGAGTGATTACAACAAAAAGACCAGCTTTGTTAGAAGGAAATCAAGAGAAAGCACACATTAGTGAGTGATTAAACTGAAAATACTTGTAAGAAATGGAAATGATCATTAGATACTCGTTGTTTAAAGAAATTCAATGGTTTCCTAGTTCCAAGGAAGTGTTGATGTGCTTGTTAACATTAATAGAGTGCTTATTGTTTGTGCACAAGGTATTTTCAACGTAATTAGGTGAGAATGAGTGATTACAACAAAAAGTCCAGCTTGTTAGAAGGAAATCAAGGGAAGCACACATTAGTGAGTGGTTAAACTGAAAATACTTGTAAGAAATGGAAATGATCATTAGATACTCGTTGTTTAAAGAAATTCAATGGTTTCCTAGTTCCAAGGAAGTGTTGATGTGCTTGTTAACCTTAATAGAGTGCTTATTGTTTGTGCACCAGGTATTTTCAACGTAATTAGGTGAGAATGAGTGATTACAACAAAAAGTCCAGCCTTGTTAGAAGGAAATCAAGAGAAGCACACATTAGTGAGTGGTTAAACTGAAAATAGTTGCAAGAAATGGAAATGATCATTAGATACTCGTTGTTTAGAGAAATTCAATGGTTTCCTAGTTCCAGGAAGTGTTGATGTGCTTGTTAACCTTAATAGAGTGCTTATTGTTTGTGCACAAGGTATTTTCAACGTAATTAGGTGAGAATGAGTGATTACAACAAAAAGTCCAGCCTTGTTAGAAGGAAATCAAGGGAAGCACACATTAGTGAGTGGTTAAACTGAAAATACTTGTAAGAAATGGAAATGATCATTAGATACTCGTTGTTTAATGAAATTCAATTGTTTCCTAGTTCCAAGGAAGTGTTGATGTGCTTGTTAACCTTAATAGGGTGCTTATTATCTGTACACAATGTATTTTCAACATAATTAGGTGACAATGAGTGATTACAACAAAAAGACCAGCTTTGTTAGAAGGAAATCAAGAGAAGCACACATTAGTGAGTGATTAAACTGAAAATACATGTAAGAAATGGAAATGATCATTAGATACTCGTTGTTTAAAGAAATTCAATGGTTTCCTAGTTCCAAGGAAGTGTTGATGTGCTTGTTAACCTTAATAGAGTGCTTATTGTTTCTACACAAGGTATTTTCAACATAATGAGGCGAGAATGAGTGATTACAAGAAAAAGTCCAGCGTTGTTAGAAGGAAATCAAGCGAAGCACACATTAGTGAGTGCTTAAACTGAAAATACTTGTAAGAAATGGAAATGATCATTACATACTCGTTCTTTAATGAAACTCAATGGCTTCCTAGTTCCAAGGAAGTGTTGATGTGCTTGTTAACCTTAATAGGGTGCCTATTGTCCGTACACAATGTATTTTCAACATAATTAGGTGACAATGAGTGATTGCAACAAAAAGACCAGCTTTGTTAGAAGTATATCAATAGAAGCACACATTAGTGTGTGATTAAACTGAAAATACTTGTAAGAAATGGAAATGATCATTAGATACCCGTTGTTTAAAGAAATTCAATGGTTTCCTAGTTCCAAGGAAGTGTTGATGTGCTTGTTAACATTAATAGAGTGCTTATTGTTTGTGCACAAGGTATTTTCAACGTAATTAGGTGAGAATTAGTGATTACAACAAAAAGTCCAGCCTTGTTAGAAGGAAATCAAGGGAAGCACACATTAGTGAGTGGTTAAACTGAAAATACTTGTAAGAAATGGAAATGATCATTAGATACTCGTTGTTTAAAGAAATTCAATGGTTTCCTAGTTCCAAGGAAGTGTTGATGTGCTTGTTAACCTTAATAGAGTGCTTATTGTTTGTACACCAGGTATTTTCAACGTAATTAGGTGAGAATGAGTGATTACAACAAAAAGTCCAGCCTTGTTAGAAGGAAATCAAGGGAAGCACACATTAGTGAGTGGTTAAACTGAAAATAGTTGTAAGAAATGGAAATGATCATTAGATACTCGTTGTTTAGAGAAATTCAATGGTTTCCTAGTTCCAGGGAAGTGTTGATGTGCTTGTTAACCTTAATAGAGTGCTTATTGTTTGTGCACAAGGTATTTTCAACGTAATTAGGTGAGAATGAGTGATTACAACAAAAAGTCCACCCTTGTTAGAAGGAAATCAAGGGAAGCACACATTAGTGAGTGGTTAAACTGAAAATACTTGTAAGAAATGGAAATGATCATTAGATACTCGATGTTTAATGAAATTCAATTGGTTTCCTAGTTCCAAGGAAGTGTTGATGTGCTTGTTAACCTTAATAGGGTGCTTATTATCTGTACACAATGTATCTTCAACATAATTAGGTGACAATGAGTGATTACAACAAAAAGACCAGCTTTGTTAGAAGGAAATCAAGAGAAGCACACATTTGCGAGTAATGAAACTCAAAATACTTGTAAGTAATGGAAATGATCGTTAGATAGTCGTTGTTTAATGAAATTCAATGGTTTCCTAGTTCCAAGGAAGTGTTGATGTGCTTGTTAACATTAATAGAGTGCTTATTGTTTGGGCACAAGGTATTTTCAACGTAATTAGGTGAGAATGAGTGATTACAACAAAAAGTCCAGCTTTGTTAGAAGGAAATCAAGAGAAGCACACATTAGTGAGTGATTAAACTGAAAATACTTGTAAAAAATGCAAATGATCGTTAGATACTCGTTGTTTAATGAAATTCAATGGCTTCCTAATTGCAAGGAAGTGTTGATGTGCTTGTTAAGCTTCATAGAGTGCTTATTGTTTGTGCACAAGCTATTTTCAGCGTAATGAGGTGAGAATGAGTGATTACAACAAAAAGTGCAGCTTTGTTAGAAGGAAATCAAGAGAAGCACACATTAGTGAGTGATTAAACTGCAAATACTTGTAAGAAATGGAAATGATCATTAGATACTCGTTGTTTATTGAAATTCAATGGCTTCCTAGTTGCAAGGAAGTGTTGATGTGCTTGTTAACCTTAACAGGGTGCTTATTGTCTGTACACAATGTATTTTCAACATAATTAGGTGACAATGAGTGATTACAACAAAAAGTCCAGCTTTGTTAGAAGGAAATCAAGAGAAGCACACATTAGTGAGTGATTAAACTGAAAATACTTGTATGAAATGGAAATGATCATTAGGTAATCGTTGTTTAATGAAATTCAATGGTTTCCTAGTTCCAAGGAAGTGTTGATGTGCTTGTTAACATTAATAGAGTGCTTATTGTTTGGGCACAATGTGTTTTCAACGTAATTAGGTGATAATGAGTGATTACAACAAAAAGTCCAGCTTTGTTAGAAGGAAATCAAGAGAAGCACACATTAGTGAGTGATTAAACTGAAAATACTTGTAAAAAATGCAAATGATCGTTAGATACTCGTTGTTTAATGAAATTCAATGGCTTCCTAATTGCAAGGAAGTGTTGATGTGCTTGTTAAGCTTCATAGAGTGCTTATTGTTTGTGCACAAGCTATTTCAGCGTAATGAGGTGAGAATGAGTGATTACAACAAAAAGTGCAGCTTTGTTAGAAGGAAATCAAGAGAAGCACACATTAGTGAGTGATTAAACTGAAAATACTTGTATGAAATGGAAATGATCATTAGGTAATCGTTGTTTAATGAAATTCAATGGTTTCCTAGTTCCAAGGAAGTGTTGATGTGCTTGTTAACATTAATAGAGTGCTTATTGTTTGGGCACAATGTGTTTTCAACGTAATTAGGTGAGAATGAGTGATTACAACAAAAAGTCCAGCTTTGTTAGAAGGAAATCAAGAGAAGCACACATTAGTGAGTGATTAAACTGAAAATACTTGTAAAAAATGCAAATGATCGTTAGATACTCGTTGTTTAATGAAATTCAATGGCTTCCTAATTGCAAGGAAGTGTTGATGTGCTTGTTAAGCTTCATAGAGTGCTTATTGTTTGTGCACAAGCTATTTCAGCGTAATGAGGTGAGAATGAGTGATTACAACAAAAAGTGCAGCTTTGTTAGGAGGAAATCAAGAGAAGCACACATTAGTGAGTGATTAAACTGCAAATACTTGTAAGAAATGGAAATGATCATTAGATCTTCGTTGTTTAATGAAATTCAATTTTTTCCTAGTTCCAAGGAAGTGTTGATGTGCTTGTTAACCTTAAGAGGGTGCTTATTGTCTGTACACAATGTATCTTCAACATAATTAGGTGACAATGAGTGATTACAACAAAAAGACCAGCTTTGTTAGAAGGAAATCAAGAGAAGCACACATTTGTGAGTAATGAAACTGAAAATACTTGTAAGTAATGGAAATGATCGTTAGATAGTCGTTGTTTAATGAAATTCAATGGTTTCCTAGTTCCAAGGAAGTGTTGATGTGCTTGTTAACATTAATAGAGTGCTTATTGTTTGGGCACAAGGTATTTTCAACGTAATTTGCTGATAATGAGTGATTACAACAAAAAGTCCAGCTTTGTTAGAAGGAAATCAAGAGAAGCACACATTAGTGAGTGATTAAACTGAAAATACTTGTAAAAAATGCAAATGATCGTTAGATACTCGTTGTTTAATGAAATTCAATGGCTTCCTAATTGCAAGGAAGTGTTGATGTGCTTGTTAAGCTTCATAGAGTGCTTATTGTTTGTGCACAAGCTATTTTCAGCGTAATGAGGTGAGAATGAGTGATTACAACAAAAAGTGCAGCTTTGTTAGAAGGAAATCAAGAGAAGCACACATTAGTGAGTGATTAAACTGCAAATACTTGTAAGAAATGGAAATGATCATTAGATACTCGTTGTTTATTGAAATTCAATGGCTTCCTAGTTGCAAGGAAGTGTTGATGTGCTTGTTAACCTTAACAGGGTGCTTATTGTCTGTACACAATGTATTTTCAACATAATTAGGTGACAATGAGTGATTACAACAAAAAGTCCAGCTTTGTTAGAAGGAAATCAAGAGAAGCACACATTAGTGAGTGATTAAACTGAAAATACTTGTATGAAATGGAAATGATCATTAGGTAATCGTTGTTTAATGAAATTCAATGGTTTCCTAGTTCCAAGGAAGTGTTGATGTGCTTGTTAACATTAATAGAGTGCTTATTGTTTGGGCACAATGTGTTTTCAACGTAATTAGGTGAGAATGAGTGATTACAACAAAAAGTCCAGCTTTGTTAGAAGGAAATCAAGAGAAGCACACATTAGTGAGTGATTAAACTGAAAATACTTGTAAAAAATGCAAATGATCGTTAGATACTCGTTGTTTAATGAAATTCAATGGTTGCCTAGTTCGAAGGAAGTGTTGATGTGCTTGTTAAGCTTCATAGAGTGCTTATTGTTTGTGCACAAGCTATTTCAGCGTAATGAGGTGAGATGGAGTGATTACAACAAAAAGTGCAGCTTTCTTAGAAGGAAATCAAGAGAAGCACACATTAGTGAGTGATTAAACTGAAAATACTTGTATGAAATGGAAATGATCATTAGGTAATCGTTGTTTAATGAAATTCAATGGTTTCCTAGTTCCAAGGAAGTGTTGATGTGCTTGTTAACATTAATAGAGTGCTTATTGTTTGGGCACAATGTGTTTTCAACGTAATTAGGTGAGAATGAGTGATTACAACAAAAAGTCCAGCTTTGTTAGAAGGAAATCAAGAGAAGCACACATTAGTGAGTGATTAAACTGAAAATACTTGTAAAAAATGCAAATGTTCGTTAGATACTCGTTGTTTAATGAAATTCAATGGCTTCCTAATTGCAAGGAAGTGTTGATGTGCTTGTTAAGCTTCATAGAGTGCTTATTGTTTGTGCACAAGCTATTTCAGCGTAATGAGGTGAGAATGAGTGATTACAACAAAAAGTGCAGCTTTGTTAGGAGGAAATCAAGAGAAGCACACATTAGTGAGTGATTAAACTGCAAATACTTGTAAGAAATGGAAATGATCATTAGATCTTCGTTGTTTAATGAAATTCAATTTTTCCTAGTTCCAAGGAAGTGTTGATGTGCTTGTTAACCTTAAGAGGGTGCTTATTGTCTGTACACAATGTATCTTCAACATAATTAGGTGACAATGAGTGATTACAACAAAAAGACCAGCTTTGTTAGAAGGAAATCAAGAGAAGCACACATTTGTGAGTAATGAAACTGAAAATACTTGTAAGTAATGGAAATGATCGTTAGATAGTCGTTGTTTAATGAAATTCAATGGTTTCCTAGTTCCAAGGAAGTGTTGATGTGCTTGTTAACATTAATAGAGTGCTTATTGTTTGGGCACAAGGTATTTTCAACGTAATTTGGTGATAATGAGTGATTACAACAAAAGTCCAGCTTTGTTAGAAGGAAATCAAGAGAAGCACACATTAGTGAGTGATTAAACTGAAAATACTTGTAAAAAATGCAAATGATCGTTAGATACTCGTTGTTTAATGAAATTCAATGGCTTCCTAATTGCAAGGAAGTGTTGATGTGCTTGTTAAGCTTCATAGAGTGCTTATTGTTTGTGCACAAGCTATTTTCAGCGTAATGAGGTGAGAATGAGTGATTACAACAAAAAGTGCAGCTTTGTTAGAAGGAAATCAAGAGAAGCACACATTAGTGAGTGATTAAACTGCAAATACTTGTAAGAAATGGAAATGATCATTAGATACTCGTTGTTTATTGAAATTCAATGGCTTCCTAGTTGCAAGGAAGTGTTGATGTGCTTGTTAACCTTAACAGGGTGCTTATTGTCTGTACACAATGTATTTTCAACATAATTAGGTGACAATGAGTGATTACAACAAAAAGTCCAGCTTTGTTAGAAGGAAATCAAGAGAAGCACACATTAGTGAGTGATTAAACTGAAAATACTTGTATGAAATGGAAATGATCATTAGGTAATCGTTGTTTAATGAAATTCAATGGTTTCCTAGTTCCAAGGAAGTGTTGATGTGCTTGTTAACATTAATAGAGTGCTTATTGTTTGGGCACAATGTGTTTTCAACGTAATTAGGTGAGAATGAGTGATTACAACAAAAAGTCCAGCTTTGTTAGAAGGAAATCAAGAGAAGCACACATTAGTGAGTGATTAAACTGAAAATACTTGTAAAAATGCAAATGATCGTTAGATACTCGTTGTTTAATGAAATTCAATGGTTGCCTAGTTCGAAGGAAGTGTTGATGTGCTTGTTAAGCTTCATAGAGTGCTTATTGTTTGTGCACAAGCTATTTCAGCGTAATGAGGTGAGATGGAGTGATTACAACAAAAAGTGCAGCTTTCTTAGAAGGAAATCAAGAGAAGCACACATTAGTGAGTGATTAAACTGAAATACTTGTAAGAAATGAAATGATCATTAGATATCGTTGTTTAATGAAATTCAATGGTTCTAGTTCCAAGGAAGTGTTGATGTGCTGTTAACTTAATAGAGTGCTTATTGTTTGTGCACAAGGTATTCAACGTAATTAGGTGAGAATGAGTGATTACAACAAAAAGTCCAGCTTTGTTAGAAGGAAATCAAGAGAAGCACACATTAGTGAGTGATTAAACTGAAATATACTTGTAAAAAATGGAAATGATCATTAGATACTCGTTTGTTTAATGAAATTCAATGGAACTTCCTAGTTGGCAAAAGGAATGGTTGAGTGCTTGTTAACACTAATAAGGTGCTTATTGTCGTACACAATGTATTCTTCTAACATTAATTAGAGTGTACTAACTAGAGTGATTACAACAAAAAGTCAGCTTGTTAGAAGGAATCAAAGCAGCACACATTAGTGAGTGATATAAATGAAAAGATTACTTGTATGAAATGGAAATGATCATTACGATAGCTTGTTTTTAATGAAATCAATGCTTCCTAGTTCCAAGGAATGGTGTTGATGTGCTTGTGTAACCTAATAGGTCTTATTGTCTGATTAAACAATGATATTTCAACATTATATTTGGTGACAACTGAGTGATTACAACAAAAAGACCAGCTTTGTTAGAAGGAAATCAAGAGAAGCACACATTAGTGAGTGATTAAACTGAAAATACTTGTAAGAAATGCAAATGATCATTAGATACTCGTTGTTTAATGAAATTCAATGGTTTCCTAGTTCCAAGGAAGTGTTGATGTGCTTGTTAACCTTAATAGAGTGCTTATTGTTTGTGCACAAGGTATTTTCAACGTAATTAGGTGAGAATGAGTTATTACAACAAAAAGTCCAGCTTTGTTAGAAGGAAATCAAGGGAAGCACACATTAGTGAGTGGTTAAATTGAAAATACTTGTAAGAAATGGAAATGATCATTAGATACTCGTTGTTTAATGAAATTCAATGGCTTCCTAGTTCCAAGGAAGTGTTGATGTGCTTGTTAACATTAATAGAGTGCTGATTGTTTGTGTACAAGGTATTTTCAACGTAATTAGGTGAGAATGAGTGATTGCAACAAAAAGTGCAGCTTTGTTAGAAGGAAATCAAGGGAAGCACACATTAGTGTGTGGTTAAACTGAAAATACTTGTAAGAAATGGATATGATCATTAGATACTCGTTGTTGGATGAAATTCAATGGTTTCCTAGTTCCAAGGAAGTGTTGATGTGCTTGTTAACCTTAATAGAATGCTTATTGGTTGTAGACAAGGTATTTTCAAAATAATGAGGTGAGAATGAGTGATTACAACAAAAAGTCCAGCCTTGTTAGAAGGAAATCAAGAGAAGCACACATTAGTGAGTGATTCGACCAAAAATACTTGTATGATATGGAAATGATCATTAGATACTCGTTGTTTAATGAAATTCAATGGTTTCCTAGTTCCACAGAAGTGTTGAACAGCTTGTTAAGCTTAATAGGGTGCTTATTGTTTGTACACAATCTATTTTCAACATAATTAGGTGACAATGAGTGATTACAACAAAAGGCCCAGCATTGTTAGAAGGAAATCAAGAGAAGCACACATTAGTGAGTGATTAAACTGAAAATACTTGTAAGAAATGGAAATGATAATTAGATAGTCGTTGTTTCATGAAATTCAATGGTTTCCTAGTTCCAAGGAAGTGTTGATGTGCTTGTTAACCTTAAGAGAGTGCTTATTATTTGTACACAAGGTATTTTCAACATAATGAGGTGAGAATGAGTGATTACAACAAAAAGTCCAGCCTTCTTTGAAAGAAATCAAGAGAAGCACACATTAGTGAGTGATTCTACTGAAAATACTTGTAAGATAAGGAAATCATCGTTAGATACTCGTTGTTCAATGAAATTCAATGGCTTCCTAGTTCCAAGGAAGTGTTGATGTGCTTGTTAACCTTAATAGAGTGCTTATTGTTTGTACAAAAGGTATTTTCAACATAATGAGGTGAGAATGAGTGATTACAACAAAACGTCCAGCCTCGTTAAAAGGAAATCAACAGAAGCACACATTAGTGATTGATTAAACTGAAAATACTTGCAAGAAATGGAAATGATCATTAGATAGTCGTTGTTTAATGAAATTCAATGGTTTCCTAGTTCCAAGGAAGTGTTGATGTGCTTGTTAACCTTAATAGAGTGCTTATTGTTTATACACAATGTATTTTCAACATAATTAGGTGAGAATGAGTGATTACAACAAAAAGTCCAGCTTTGTTAGAAGGAAATCAAGGGAAGCACACATTAGTGAATGATTAAACTGAAAATACTTGCAAGAAATGGAAATGATCATTAGATAGTCGTTGTTTAATGAAATTCAATGGTTTCCTAGTTCCAAGGAAGTGTTGATGTGCTTGTTAACCTTAATAGAGTGCTTATTGTTTGTACAAAAGGTATTTTCAACATAATGAGGTGAGAATGAGTGATTACAACAAAAAGTCCAGCCTCGTTAAAAGGAAATCAACAGAAGCACACATTAGTGATTGATTCTACTGAAAATACTTGTAAGATATGGAAATGATCATTAGATACTCTTTGTTTAATGAAATTCAATGGTTTCCTAGTTCCACGGAAGTGTTGAGGTGCTTGTTAGGCTTAATAGGGTGCTTATTGTTTGTACACAATGTATTTTCAACATGATCAGAGAATGAGTGATTACAACAAAAAGTCCAGGCTCGTTAAAAGGAAATCAAGAGAAGCACACATTAGTGATTGATTCTATTGAAAATTATTGTAAGATATGGAAATGATCATTAGATACTCGTTGTTTAATTAAATTCAATGGTTTCCTAGTTCCACGGAAGCGTTGATGTGCTTGTTAAGCTTAATAGGGTGCTTATTGTTTGTACACATTGTATTTTCAACATAATTAGGAGACAATGAGTGATTACAACAAAAAGTCCAGCTTTGTTAGAAGGAAATCAAGAGAAGCACACATTAGTGAGTGATTAAACTGAAAATACCTGCAAGAAATGGAAATGATCATTAGATAGTCGTTGTTTAATGGAATTCCATGGTTTCCTAGTTCCAAGGAAGTGTTGATGTGCTTGTTAACCTTAATAGAGTGCTTATTGTTTGTACACAAGGTATTTTCAAAATAATTAGGTGGCAATGAGGGATTACAACAAAAATCCAGCCTTGTTAGAAGGAAATCAAGAGAAGCACATATTCGTGAGTGATTAAACTCAAAATACTTGTAAGAAATGGAAATCATCATTAGATACTCGTTGTTTAATGAAATTCAATGGTTTCCTAGTTCCAAGGAAGTGTTGATGTGCTTGTTAACCTTAATAGGGTGCTTATTGTTTGTACACAAGGTATTTTCAACATAATGAGGTGAGAATGAGTGATTACAACAAAAAGTCCAGCCTCGTTAAAAGGCAATCAAGAGAAGCACACATTAGTGATTGATTCTACTGAAAATATTTGTAAGATATGGAAATGATCATTAGATACTCGTTGTTTAATGAAATTCAATGGTTTCCTAGTTCCACGGAAGTGTTGATGTGCTTGTTAAGCTTAATAGGGTGCTTATTGTTTGTACACAATGTATTTTCAACATAACTGGGTGACAATGAGTGGTTAGAACAAAAAGTCCAGCTTTGTTAGAAGGAAATCAAGAGAAGCACAGATTAGTGAGTGATTAAACTGAAAATACATGCAAGAAATGGAAAGGATCATTAGATTGTCGTTGTTTAATGAAATGCCATGGTTTCCTAGTTCCAAGGAAGTGCTGATGTGCTTGTTAACCTTAAGAGAGTGCTTATTGTTTATACACAATGTATTTTCAACATAATTAGGTGACAATGAGTGATTACAACAAAATGTCCAGCTTTGTTAGAAGGAAATCCAGAGAAGCACACATTAGTGAGTGATTAAACTGAAAATACTTGTAAGAAATGGAAATGATCATTAGATTGTCGTTGTTTAACGGAATTCAATGGTTTCCTAGTTCCAAGGAAGTGTTGATGTGCTTGTTAACCTTAGTAGAGTGCTTATTGTTTGTACACAAGGTATTTTCAACATAATGAGGTGAGAATGAGTGATTACAACAAAAAGTCCAGCCTTGTTAGAAGGAAATCAAGAGAAGTACACATTTGTGATTGATTCTACTGAAAATACTTGTAAGATATGGAAATGATCATTAGATACTCGTTGTTTAATGAAATTCAATGGTTTCCTAGTTCCACGGAAGTGTTGATGTGCTTGTTAAGCTTAATAGGGTGCTTATTGTTTGTACACAATGTATTTTCAACATAATTAGGTGACTATGAGTGATTACAACAAAAAGTCCAGCTTTGTTAGAAGGTAATCAAGAGAAGCACACATTAGTGAGTGATGAAACTGAAAATACTTGCAACAAATGGAAATGATCATTAGATACTCGTTGTTTAATGAAATTCAATGGTTTCCTAGTTCCAAGGAAGTGTTGATGTACTTGTTAACCTTAATAGAGTGCTTATTGTTTGTACACAAGGTATTTTCAACATAATTAGGTGGGAATGAGGGATTACTGCAAAAAGTCCAGCCTTGTTAGAAGGAAATCAGGGGAAGCACACATTCGTGATTGATTAAACTGAAGATACTTGTAGGAAATGGAAATGATCATTAGATACACGTTGTTTAATGAAATTCAATGGTTTCCTAGTTCCAAGGAAGTGTTCATGTGCTTGTTAACCTTAATAGAGTGCTTCTTGCTTGTACACAAGGTATTTTCAACATAATGAGGTGAGAATGAGTGATTACAACAAAAAGTCCAGCCTAGTTAGAAGGAAATCAAGAGAAGCACACATTAGTGAGTGATTCTACTGAAAATACTTGTAAGATATGGAACCTATCATTATATACTCGTTGTTTAATAAAATTCAATGGTTTCCTAGTTCCACGGAAGTGTTGATGTGCTAGTTAAGCTTAATAGGGTGCTTATTGTTTGTACACAATGTATTTTCAACATAATTAGGGGACAATGAGTGATAACAACAAAAAGTCCAGCTTTGTTAGAAGGATATCAAGAGAAGCACACATTAGTGAGTGATTAAACTGAAAATACTTGTAAGAAATGGAAATGATCGTTAGATAGTCGTTGTTTAGTGGAATTCAAGGGTTTCCTAGTTCCAAGGAAGTGTTGATGTGCTTGTTAACCTTAATAGAGTGCTTATTGTTTGTACACATGGTATTTTCAACATAATGTGGTGAGAATGAGTGATTACAACAAAAAGTCCAGCCTTGTTAGAAGGAAATCAAGAGAAGCACACATTAGTGAGTCATTAAACTGATAATACTTGTATGAAATGGAAATGATCATTAGATACTCGTTGTTTAAAGAAATTCCATGGTTTCCTAGTTCCAAGGAAGTGTTGATGTGCTTGTTAACATTAATTGAGTGCTGATTGTTTGTGCATAAGGTATTTTCAACGTAATTAGGTGAGAATGAGTGATTACAACAAAACGTCCAGCTTTGTTAGAAAGAAATCAAGGGAAGCACACATTAGTGAGTGGTTAAACTGAAAATACGTGTAAGAAATGGAAATGATCATTAGATACTCGTTGTTTAATGAAATTCAATGGTTTCCTAGTTCCAAGGAAGTGTTGATGTGCTTGTTAACCTTAATAGAGTGCTTATTATTTGTACCCAAGGTATTTTCAACATAATGAGGTGAGAATGAGTGATTACAACAAAAAGTCCAGCCTTGTTAGAAGGAAATCAAGAGAAGCACACATTAGTGAGTGATTAAACTGAAAATATTCGTAAGAAATGGAAATGATCATTAGATACTCGTTGTTTAATGAAATTCAATGGTTTCCTAATTCCAAGGAAGTGTTGATGTGCTTGTGAAGCTTAATAGGGTGCTTATTGTTTGTACACAAAGTATTTTCAACATAATTAGGTGACAATGAGTGATTACAACAAAAGGTCCAGCTTTGTTAGAAGGAAATCAAGTGAAGCAACCATTAGTGAGTGATTAAACTGAAAATACTTGTAGGAAATGGAAATGATCATTAGATTGTCGTTGTTTAATGGAATTCAATGGTTTCCTAGTTCCAAGGAAGTGTTGATGTGCTTGTTAACCTTAATAGAGTGCTTATTGTTTGTACACAATGTATTTTCAACATAATTAGGTGGGAATGAGGGATTACAACAAAAAGTCCAGCCTTGTTAGATGGAAATCAAGAGAAGCACACATTCGTGAGTGATTAAACTGAAAATACTTGTAAGAAATGAAAATGAGCATTAGATACTCGTTGTTGAATGAAATTCAAGGGTTTCCTAGTTCCAAGGAAGTGTTGATGTGGTTGTTATCCTTAATAGAGTGCATATTGTTTGTACACAAGGTATTTTCAACATAATGAGGTGAGAATGAGCGATTAGAACAAAAGGTCCAGCCTTGTTAGAAAGAAATCAAGTGAAGCACACATTAGTGAGTGATTCTACAGAAAATACTTGTATGATATGGAAATGATCATTAGATACTCGTTGTTTAATGAAATTCAATGGTTTCCTGGTTCCACGGAAGTGTTGATGTGCTTGTTAGGCTTAATAGGGTGCTTATTGTTTGTACACAAGGTATTTTCAACATAATTAGGTGGGAATGAGGGATTACAACAAAAAGTCTAGCCTTGTTAGAAGGAAATCAAGAGAAGCACACATTCGTGAGTGATTAAACTGAAAATACTTGTAAGAAATGGAAATGATCATTAGAAACTCGTTGTTTAATGAAATTCAATGGTTTCCTAGTTCCAAGGAAGTGTCGATGTGCTTGTTAAGCTTAATAGGGTGCTGATTGTTTGTACACAATGTATTTTCAACATAATTAGGTGATGCGGAAAACCCCAAAAAGACGTGGCTTAGGGACCCAACGCACACAATGAATCAAAGAACAACCAGGAAAGCTAAATCAGGGTTTAATAACACAAACCCTAGACCCAAAATTCGAAGGAACACGAACCTAGGGTATTCAAGATGGATATGGACGCCACACTCCAGAAGAGGAAGGAATTGGGAGTGATAAGTCGGTTTGAACGCCACAAGAAGAAAACCTCTTGATAAGTTCTTTAGTTCTCAAAAGAACCGAAGGAGAAACCCTTGCTCTCTATTTCACTGAAAGTTGTCTGATTTCCAAAGCTTACAAGGGGTGCCTATTTATAGGCTTAGATAGCAATCCTAAAGAGGCAAAATTCCTATTTAGGAGAAATCCCTATTTTGGAGGGATTTCGGACTAATTCCAGCACATACAACGAACTCCTATTTAGGAGTGAATGCTATCACTTAGTCTGACCCATTAAGTAGTCCAATTATATTAATTAGGCCTGGGCTCTCTTTAGAACTTGAATTCGCACCATTTAAAGCTTGCTTGGCTTGAATGTCCAGAATCAGCCCATTTAGTGCTTCTTTAATCTTTTTGGCCCTAGCTTGTGTTATTGGGCCTTCTGGGATGTGCAATGGACCTCTTGCATCCATTGAAGCTCTAGCTTGTGTTATTGGGCCTTCTGGAATGGGCAATGGACTTCTTGCATCTATTGAAGCCTTCCACCCATCATCTCCATGGTTCTCATCATTCCCCCCTTCCTCAAAAGGATTCGCCCTCGAATCATCACCTACATCAAAAGGGGAAAGGTCAGAAACGTTAAATGTTGCACTCACATTATACTCACCAGGAAGTTCCAACTTATAAGCATTGTCATTAATTCGTGCTAGAACTTGGAAGGGACCATCTCCTCTAGGTTGTAGCTTTGAACGTCTCTGAGCTGGGAATCGTTCCTTGCGCATATGCACCCAAACCCAATCACCAGGTTCAAACACCACCTTCTTTCGTCCCTTGTTGACATGGGATGCGTATTGCTCAGTTCGTTTTTCAATATGTTGCCGCACCTTCTCATGCAATTTTTTTATCATGTCAGCTTTGCGTTCACCATCAACGTTGGCATACTCATTGACAGGTATAGGTACCAAATCCAGAGGAGTCAATGGATTAAAACCATATACAATTTCAAATGGAGAGTAGCTAGTAGTAGAATGAACACTTCTATTATATGCAAACTCGACATGTGGTAAACAATCTTCCCATGTTTTCAAATTTGTTTGAATAATAGCACGCAAAAGGGTAGAAAGAGTTCGATTAACCACCTCAGTCTGCCCATCAGTTTGTGGATGACAAGTAGTTGAAAACAATAGTTTAGTACCTAACTTACCCCACAAAGTCTTCCAGAAGTAGCTTAAGAACTTTGTATCTCAGTCTGAAACAATGCTCCGTGGCATGCCATGCAAACGCACTACTTCTCTAAAGAACAAGTCAGCCACATTGTTTGCATCATCAGTTTTATGGCATGGGATGAAGTGTGTCATCTTAGAAAATCTATCAACAACAACAAATACCGAATCCCTACCCCGTTTTGTTCGTGGCAATCCCAGTACAAAGTCCATGGATAAATCAACCCAGGGATGGTTAGGTATGGGTAAAGGGGTATACAAGCCATGGGGTAAAACTCTAGATTTAGCCTGTTTGCATGTTATGCATTTCTCACATATCCTCTCAACATCTCGTTTCATGCGTGGCCAAAAGAAGTGTTCATTTAGGACATCTAGGGTTTTCCTAACTCCGAAATGACCCATTAGACCACCCTCATGAGCTTCTCTTACAACCAACTCCCTTAAAGAACTCATAGGCATGCATAAACGATTTTCCCTAAATAAGAAACCCTTATGCCTATAAAACTTCTCAAAGGCTGACTTCTCACATGCTCCATACACGTTAGCAAAGTCCGGATCATTCACATATAAATCTTTAATATGTTCAAATCCTAATAAGTTTGCAGTAAGTGTAGAGATAAGGGCATACCTGCGAGATAATGCATCAGCTACCACATTGTCCTTACCTTGTTTATATTTGATGTTGTAGGGAAAGGTCTCAATAAATTCAATCCACTTAGCATGTCCTTTGTTCAACTTTCCTTGTCCCTTCAAGTGCTTCAACGATTCATGGTCAGTATGGATGACAAACTCCTTGGGCCAAAGGTAATGTTGCCATGTCTCCAAAGCCCGTACCAATGCATACATCTCTTTATCATAAGTAGGATAATTAAGGCTTGCTCCACTTAGCTTTTCACTGAAGTAAGCAATTGGGCGCCTTTCCTGCATCAAAACAGCTCCAATGCCAATACCTGAAGCATCACACTCAATCTCGAAAGCTTTTTCAAAGTTAGGTAAAGCAAGTAGGGGTGCAGAACTTAATTTTTCCTTTATGCAATTAAAAGCCTTGTCTTGGTCACTACCCCACCTAAAACTCGTGTTCTTTTTTATAAGCTCAGTGAGTGGTGCAGCAATGGTGCTAAAGTCCCTAACAAAGCGTCTATAGAAACTAGCTAGACCATGAAAGCTACGCACATCACTAATTGACTTAGGTGTAGGCCAATCACGAATTGCCTTAACTTTTTCCTCGTCAACCTTAACACCTTTAGAACTCACCACATAGCCAAGAAATGTGATCTGATTAGTACAAAAGGAACATTTCCTTAAGTTAGCATACAATTTTTCAGAACGTAAAACACTTACAATAGAACGTAAATGATCAAGATGCTCTTCTAGGGTTTTACTATAGACCAAAATATCATCAAAATACACAACCACAAATTTACCAATGAATGGACGCAAAACATGATTCATTAGTCGCATAAAAGTGCTTGGTGCATTAGTGAGACCAAATGGCATAACAAGCCATTCATACAGACCGTACTTAGTTTTGAAAGCTGTTTTCCACTCATCTCCCTCTCTCATCCTAATCTGATGATATCCACTTTTCAAATCAATCTTAGAAAAGACACAGGAACCATGCAATTCATCCAACATGTCATCTAATCTAGGTATGGGGTGACGATACTTTACAGTGATTTTGTTGATTGCTCGACAATCAACACACATCCTCCAAGTCCCATCTTTCTTGGGTACAAGTAGGACAGGAACAGCACATGGACTCATGCTTTCCCTCACATATCCTTTGGAAATAAGCTCCTCAACCTGCCTTTGAAGCTCCTTTGTCTCCTCAGGATTACTCTTATATGCTGGCCGGTTAGGGATGGATGCACCTGGGATGAAATCAATTTGATGCTCAATTCCTCTATTAGGTGGCAATCCACTTGGAACATCATCAGGGAATACATCTTCAAATTCCTGCAATAGAGCAACAACAACACTAGGCAAAGATGGGTCAAACTTGTTAGTGTTAAAATAAGCCTCCTGATGCGGAAAACCCCAAAAAGACGTGGCTTAGGGACCCAACGCACACAATGAATCAAAGAACAACCAGGAAAGCTAAATCAGAGTTAATAACACAAACCCTAGACCCAATATTCGAAGGAACACAAACTTAGGGTATTCAAGAAGGATATGGACGCCACACTCCAGAAAAGAAAGGGATTGGGAGTGATAAGTCGATTTGAACGCCACAAGAAGGATAACCTCTTGATAAGTTCTTTAGTTCTTAAAAGAACCGAGGGAGAAACCCTGCTTTCTATTTCACTGAAAGTTGTCTTATATCTTGATTGTCTGATTTCCAAAGCTTACAAGGGGTGCCTATTTATAGGCTAAGATAGCAATCCTAAAGAGGCATAAATTCCTAGTTAGGACAATTCCTTATTTAGGCAGAATTCCTATCTAGGTACAAATTCTTACATGGAAAATAAACTCCTAATTTGGAGTGACTACTATTATTAGTCCTAACACTTTAATTACTCTAATGATATTAATAAGGCCTGGACTCTCTTCCAAGTTTAAATTCGCACCCATTTGAAGCTGGGTTGGCCTGAGCATCCTGAATCAGCCCATTCAGTACTTCTTTAATCTTTCTGGCCCTAGCTTGTGTTATTGGGCCTTCTGGAATGTGCAATGGACCTCTTGCATCCATTGAAGCTTCCACCCTTCATGTCTACAGTTCTCATCATTCCCCTTTCCTCAAAAAGATTCGTCCTCGAATCATCACCTTGTTTATACTTGATGACGTAGGGAAAGGTCTGAATGAATTTGATCCACTTGGCATGCCTTCTGTTCAACTTTCCTCGTACAAGTAGGATAGGAACTACACAATGACTCATGCTTTCCCTTACATATCCTTTGAAAATAAGTTCTTCAACCTGTCTTTTATGCTCCTTTGTCTCCTTAGGATTACTCTTATATGCTGGTCGATTTTGGATGGATGCACCAAGGATGAAATCAATTTGATACTCAATTCCTCTCTTGGGTGGCAATCCAGTTGGGTCATTGTCATGGAATACACCTTCAAATTCCTGCAATAGAACAACAACAACACTAGGCAAAATGGCTCAAACTTGTTAGTATTAAAATAAGCCACTTTATACAAAAGTATGATCATAGGTTGTTTGGCAAAATTGTTCTTTGGACATCACTTTCTTTTGCATAGGAACATTCTGTTTTCTTCTCTTTCTCTTGTGTTCTCGTGTTTTCTCCTCTCTTTCTCTTTTTTCCATCTCTCTTTTCTGTTCACTCTCATTTTAATCCTCATTGATCCTCATAAGCTTGTTGAGGTGATAATGGTACAAGAGTGACGGGTTTTTCATTCATTACAAAGGAATATCGATTCTTGAATCCANGAACTCCTATTTAGGAAGTGAATGCTATCACTGTAGTCTGACCCATTAGAGTAGTCCAATTATATTAAATTAGGCCCTGGAGCTCTCGTTAGAACTTGAATTCGCCAATTTAAAGCTTGCTTTGGCTTGAATGTCCAGATATCAGCCCATTTTAGTGCTTCTTTAATCTTTTTGGCCCTAAGCTATTGTGTTGTATTCGGGCCTTCCGGGATGTGCAATGGACCTCTTGCATCCATTTGAAGCTCTAGCTTTAGTGTAATTGGGCCTTCTAGTGACATGGGCAATGGACCTTCTTGCATCTATTGAAGCCTTCCACCCATCATCTCCACTGGTTCTTCATCCTATACCCCCCCTATCCGGTCAACAAGGATTCGCCCCTCGAATCATCACCATACCATCAAAAGGGGAAAGGTCAGAAACGTTAAATGTTGCACTCACATTATACTCACCAGGAAGTTCCAACTTATAAGCATTGTCATTAATTCGTGCTAGAACTTGGAAGGGACCATCTCCTCTAGGTTGTAGCTTTGAACGTCTCTGAGCTGGGAATCGTTCCTTGCGCATATGCACCCAAACCCAATCACCAGGTTCAAACACCACCTTCTTTCGTCCCTTGTTGACATGGGATGCGTATTGCTCAGTTCGTTTTTCAATATGTTGCCGCACCTTCTCATGCAATTTTTTTATCATGTCAGCTTTGCGTTCACCATCAACGTTGGCATACTCATTGACAGGTATAGGTACCAAATCCAGAGGAGTCAATGGATTAAACCATATACAATTTCAAATGGAGAGTAGCTAGTAGTAGAATGAACACTTCTATTATATGCAAACTCGACATGTGGTAAACAATCTTCCCATGTTTTCAAATTTGTTTGAATAATAGCACGCAAAAGGGTAGAAAGAGTTCGATTAACCACCTCAGTCTGCCCATCAGTTTGTGGATGACAAGTAGTTGAAAACAATAGTTTAGTACCTAACTTACCCCACAAAGTCTTCCAGAAGTAGCTTAAGAACTTTGTATCTCAGTCTGAAACAATGCTCCGTGGCATGCCATGCAAACGCACTACTTCTCTAAAGAACAAGTCAGCCACATTGTTTGCATCATCAGTTTTTATGGCATGGGATGAAGTGTGTCATCTTAGAAAATCTATCAACAACAACAAATACCGAATCCCTACCCCGTTTTGTTCGTGGCAATCCCAGTACAAAGTCCATGGATAAATCAACCCAGGGATGGTTAGGTATGGGTAAAGGGGTATACAAGCCATGGGGTAAAACTCTAGATTTAGCCTGTTTGCATGTTATGCATTTCTCACATATCCTCTCAACATCTCGTTTCATGCGTGGCCAAAAGAAGTGTTCATTTAGGACATCTAGGGTTTTCCTAACTCCGAAATGACCCATTAGACCACCCTCATGAGCTTCTCTTACAACCAACTCCCTTAAAGAACTCATAGGCATGCATAAACGATTTTCCCTAAATAAGAAACCCTTATGCCTATAAAACTTCTCAAAGGCTGACTTCTCACATGCTCCATACACGTTAGCAAAGTCCGGATCATTCACATATAAATCTTTAATATGTTCAAATCCTAATAAGTTTGCAGTAAGTGTAGAGATAAGGGCATACCTGCGAGATAATGCATCAGCTACCACATTGTCCTTACCTTGTTTATATTTGATGTTGTAGGGAAAGGTCTCAATAAATTCAATCCACTTAGCATGTCCTTTGTTCAACTTTCCTTGTCCCTTCAAGTGCTTCAACGATTCATGGTCAGTATGGATGACAAACTCCTTGGGCCAAAGGTAATGTTGCCATGTCTCCAAAGCCCGTACCAATGCATACATCTCTTTATCATAAGTAGGATAATTAAGGCTTGCTCCACTTAGCTTTTCACTGAAGTAAGCAATTGGGCGCCTTTCCTGCATCAAAACAGCTCCAATGCCAATACCTGAAGCATCACACTCAATCTCGAAAGCTTTTTCAAAGTTAGGTAAAGCAAGTAGGGGTGCAGAACTTAATTTTTCCTTTATGCAATTAAAAGCCTTGTCTTGGTCACTACCCCACCTAAAACTCGTGTTCTTTTTTATAAGCTCAGTGAGTGGTGCAGCAATGGTGCTAAAGTCCCTAACAAAGCGTCTATAGAAACTAGCTAGACCATGAAAGCTACGCACATCACTAATTGACTTAGGTGTAGGCCAATCACGAATTGCCTTAACTTTTTCCTCGTCAACCTTAACACCTTTAGAACTCACCACATAGCCAAGAAATGTGATCTGATTAGTACAAAAGGAACATTTCCTTAAGTTAGCATACAATTTTTCAGAACGTAAAACACTTACAATAGAACGTAAATGATCAAGATGCTCTTCTAGGGTTTTACTATAGACCAAAATATCATCAAAATACACAACCACAAATTTACCAATGAATGGACGCAAAACATGATTCATTAGTCGCATAAAAGTGCTTGGTGCATTAGTGAGACCAAATGGCATAACAAGCCATTCATACAGACCGTACTTAGTTTTGAAAGCTGTTTTCCACTCATCTCCCTCTCTCATCCTAATCTGATGATATCCACTTTTCAAATCAATCTTAGAAAAGACACAGGAACCATGCAATTCATCCAACATGTCATCTAATCTAGGTATGGGGTGACGATACTTTACAGTGATTTTGTTGATTGCTCGACAATCAACACACATCCTCCAAGTCCCATCTTTCTTGGGTACAAGTAGGACAGGAACAGCACATGGACTCATGCTTTCCCTCACATATCCTTTGGAAATAAGCTCCTCAACCTGCCTTTGAAGCTCCTTTGTCTCCTCAGGATTACTCTTATATGCTGGCCGGTTAGGGATGGATGCACCTGGGATGAAATCAATTTGATGCTCAATTCCTCTATTAGGTGGCAATCCACTTGGAACATCATCAGGGAATACATCTTCAAATTCCTGCAATAGAGCAACAACAACACTAGGCAAAGATGGGTCAAACTTGTTAGTGTTAAAATAAGCCTCCTGATGCGGAAAACCCCAAAAAGACGTGGCTTAGGGACCCAACGCACACAATGAATCAAAGAACAACCAGGAAAGCTAAATCAGAGTTAATAACACAAACCCTAGACCCAATATTCGAAGGAACACAAACTTAGGGTATTCAAGAAGGATATGGACGCCACACTCCAGAAAAGAAAGGGATTGGGAGTGATAAGTCGATTTGAACGCCACAAGAAGGATAACCTCTTGATAAGTTCTTTAGTTCTTAAAAGAACCGAGGGAGAAACCCTGCTTTCTATTTCACTGAAAGTTGTCTTATATCTTGATTGTCTGATTTCCAAAGCTTACAAGGGGTGCCTATTTATAGGCTAAGATAGCAATCCTAAAGAGGCATAAATTCCTAGTTAGGACAATTCCTTATTTAGGCAGAATTCCTATCTAGGTACAAATTCTTACATGGAAAATAAACTCCTAATTTGGAGTGACTACTATTATTAGTCCTAACACTTTAATTACTCTAATGATATTAATAAGGCCTGGACTCTCTTCCAAGTTTAAATTCGCACCATTTGAAGCTGGGTTGGCCTGAGCATCCTGAATCAGCCCATTCAGTACTTCTTTAATCTTTCTGGCCCTAGCTTGTGTTATTGGGCCTTCTGGAATGTGCAATGGACCTCTTGCATCCATTGAAGCCTTCCACCCTTCATGTCTACAGTTCTCATCATTCCCCCTTTCCTCAAAAAGATTCGTCCTCGAATCATCACCTTGTTTATACTTGATGACGTAGGGAAAGGTCTGAATGAATTTGATCCACTTGGCATGCCTTCTGTTCAACTTTCCTCGTACAAGTAGGATAGGAACTACACAATGACTCATGCTTTCCCTTACATATCCTTTGAAAATAAGTTCTTCAACCTGTCTTTTATGCTCCTTTGTCTCCTTAGGATTACTCTTATATGCTGGTCGATTTTGGATGGATGCACCAAGGATGAAATCAATTTGATACTCAATTCCTCTCTTGGGTGGCAATCCAGTTGGGTCATTGTCATGGAATACACCTTCAAATTCCTGCAATAGAACAACAACAACACTAGGCAAAAATGGCTCAAACTTGTTAGTATTAAAATAAGCCACTTTATACAAAAGTATGATCATAGGTTGTTTGGCAAAAATTGTTCTTTGGACATCACTTTCTTTTGCATAGGAACATTCTGTTTTCTTCTCTTTCTCTTGTGTTCTCGTGTTTTCTCCTCTCTTTTCTCTTTTTTCCATCTCTCTTTTCTGTTCACTCTCATTTTTAATCCTCAATTGATCCTCATAAGCTTGTTGAGGTGATAATGGTACAAGAGTGACGGGTTTTTCATTCATTACAAAGGAATATCGATTCTTGAATCCATCATGCATAACTCGCCTGTCAAACTGCCATGGCCTTCCTAATAGAATATGGCCTGCTTGCATAGGTACAACATCACATAAAACTTCATCACGGTACCTTCCAATAGAAAATGACACGAGCACTTGCTTATCTACCTTAACTTCACCATTCTCATTCAACCATTGAAGTTTATATGGTTTAGGATGCTTCATAGTAGGTAAATTCAGCTTCTCAACCATAGTTGTGCTAGCAAGATTAGTGCAACTTCCACCATCAATAATCATACTACATACCTTATCTTTGATGAGACATCTCGTCTGAAAGATGTTACCTCGTTGCCCCTCATTTTCTTCTTTCACTTGCACATTCAATGCTTGCCTTGTGATGAGAGCTACTCCATTAGCCGGATACTTCTCTCCATCACTTTCACCCTCTGATGATGGCACAGATTCATCATCTTCGTGGTCATAGGCACGTCTTAATTGCCTTCTTGCTTTAGAAGCCTCATATTCTTCGTGCCTCCTTTGCAACTCTGCTATTGTATTAGCTTGCTCCTCCATCATCTCTCTCATATCATCAAATCTGGTATTCATGTGATCAAATTGTTGTTGCATAGCTTTGATCATGAAGGACATGTCAACAGCTCCCTCCTGAGCAGCACCTTTGTCTTTCAAAGACATATTATTTTTTTCTTTTTTTCTGATTTAGAGCCGGGCTCTGATACCAACTGATGCGGAAAACCCCAAAAAGACGTGGCTTAGGGACCCAACGCACACAATGAATCAAAGAACAACCAGGAAAGCTAAATCAGAGTTAATAACACAAACCCTAGACCCAATATTCGAAGGAACACAAACTTAGGGTATTCAAGAAGGATATGGACGCCACACTCCAGAAAAGAAAGGGATTGGGAGTGATAAGTCGATTTGAACGCCACAAGAAGGATAACCTCTTGATAAGTTCTTTAGTTCTTAAAAGAACCGAGGGAGAAACCCTTGCTTTCTATTTCACTGAAAGTTGTCTTATATCTTGATTGTCTGATTTCCAAAGCTTACAAGGGGTGCCTATTTATAGGCTAAGATAGCAATCCTAAAGAGGCATAAATTCCTAGTTAGGACAATTCCTTATTTAGGCAGAATTCCTATCTAGGTACAAATTCTTACATGGAAAATAAACTCCTAATTTGGAGTGACTACTATTATTAGTCCTAACACTTTAATTACTCTAATGATATTAATAAGGCCTGGACTCTCTTCCAAGTTTAAATTCGCACCATTTGAAGCTGGGTTGGCCTGAGCATCCTGAATCAGCCCATTCAGTACTTCTTTAATCTTTCTGGCCCTAGCTTGTGTTATTGGGCCTTCTGGAATGTGCAATGGACCTCTTGCATCCATTGAAGCCTTCCACCCTTCATGTCTACAGTTCTCATCATTGCCTCCTTGTACAGAAGTACGATCATAGGTTGTTTGGCATAGAATGCTCTTTTGACATCACTCCCTTTTGCATAGAAACTTTCTCTTTTCTTCTCTTTCTCCTGTGTCATCACGTTTTCTCCTCTCTTTTCTCTTTTATCAATCTTTCTTTTCTGTTCACTCTCATTTTTAATCCTTAATTGATCCTCATAAGCTTGTTGAGGGGATAATGGTACAAGAGTGACGGGTTTTTTATTCATTACAAAGGAATATCGGTTCTTGAAGCCATCATGCATAACTTGCCTATCAAATTGCCATGGTCTTCCTAATAGAATATGGCCCACATGCATAGGTACAACATCACATAAAATTTCATCACGGTACCTTCCGATAGAAAATGATATGAGCACTTGCTTATTTACCTTGACTTCACCACTGTCATTCAGCCATTGAAGCTTATATGGCCTAGGATGGTTCATAGTAGGTAAATCCAACTTCTCAACCATAGTTGTGCTAGCAACATTAGTGCAACTCCCACCATCAATAATCATACTACATACCTTATCTTTGATGAGACACCTCGTCTGAAAGATGTTATCTCGTTGCACCTCATTTTCTTCCTTTACTTGCACATTCAATGCTCGCCTTGTAACAAGAGCTACTCCATTAACTGGATACTCCTCTCCATCACTTTCACCCTCTGATGATGGCATAGAATCATCAT
This sequence comes from Bruguiera gymnorhiza, assembly GCA_020883675.1. Classification (NCBI taxonomy): domain Eukaryota; kingdom Viridiplantae; phylum Streptophyta; class Magnoliopsida; order Malpighiales; family Rhizophoraceae; genus Bruguiera; species Bruguiera gymnorhiza. Next base: position 338,112 of record JAIRCJ010000139.1, on the reverse strand, counting down.
CTGATTCACTTTCAGTTTCAACTTCACCATTACTTCTCAAGATCATTGCACGCTTATTTGGACATCGAGATGCAATGTGACCCCTGCCCAAACACTTAAAACATTTAACATCTCTATTTCTACTTGGTTGGGGGTCAGAATTACCTGCCTCCTTGCTAGAACCCACATTCTCGTACTTGGATAGCTCGGCTTTGGACTTGTAGTTGGTCATCTCGTCCCTTTTATTCCAATTTGGCTTCCAAGATGAGGTAGATCCTGAGTTCTGCCCAAACCGTGTGGAACCCTTTCGTTTGAGTTGCCTTTCAACTTTCATGGCCATGTGTACCATGTCTTCTAATTCCACATAGTGTTGCAATTCAACCACGTTTGCTATGTCCCCATTTAGCCCTTGCAGAAATTGAGCCATGGTTGCTTCTCTATCTTCTTCTACATTCGCCCGAATCATGGTAATCTCCATCTCCTTGTGGTAATCCTCCACACTTTTGGTGCCCTGAGTGAGCCCTTGCAGCCTTTGGTACAGCTCCCTGTAATAGTGATTAGGGACAAACCTCCTCCTCATGATAGCTTTCATCTCCTCCCATGTATCAATAGGCCGCTCACGATTCCTTCTCCTAGTCAAAACAAGTTGATCCCACCAAATAATAGCATAATCAGTGAATTCAACTGCAGCAAGCTTTACCTTTTTCTCCTCGGAATAGTTGTGGCAATCAAAAACCAACTCAACCTTCTTCTCCCATTCTAGGTATGCATCAGGATCATTCTTACCTTGGAATGGAGGAAGTGTCATTTTAATACTGCCCAAATTATGGTCATAGGTGCCTTGCCTCCCAAATTCTCTTTGATCCCTTCTATTGTTAGCAGTTCGGACCGCAGTAGTTTGATCATCAATTTCATCATCTTCTACATCATCTTCATGGTCATAGGCACGTCTCAACTGCCTTCTTGCTTTAGGAGCCTCATACTCCCCATGCCTCCTTTGCAACTCTGCTATAGTATTAGATTGCTCCTCCATCCTTTCCCTCATATCATCAAATCTGGTATTCATACGCTCAAATTGTTGTTGCATAGCTTTGATCATGAAGGACACATCACCAGCTCCCTCCTGAGCTGCACCTTTGTCTTTGGATGTCATAGTATTACTTCTACACAAAATAATAAGATACCTCACAGAGCACTCCCTCACGTGTTTCACTCAAAAGAAGGTGTCACACTCTCTCGTGTTTACACTCTTTATGGCTTTTTCTTTATATGAACTTTCACTCTTGCCTTTTACCACTCGGATTTCTCCTTTCAGCTCTATAAAGAACTAAAGAAGGTAAATCAAGAGTATTGATTTTGAACAGAATAAGATAAATGGTGTAGAATTGAACAAATTGGAGAACAAGGAATCAAAAAAACGAAAAAGGATATCAAGGCAAACAATTTTAATGAACTAAACTCACAAAAAGAATCAGGATAAGGGAAGTTAAATTTAGAGGACAAACTTGGATAACAAGATAGGAAAATGGATGGCAGAATTGGAGTTGAGCAAGAAAACTTTGTTATTATTGTGGCCAATATGACCAAACTGTTAACTTTATCAATAACTTGAATTTGATGTTTCCTTTCTTTTCTTCTTTTTCTTGTTCTTTTCTTTGTTTGTTTTTTTTTTTTTCGTTGATCCTTCTTTTTTTCTTTTTTTTTCCCTTTTTCTTTTGCTTAACACAAAACAACAGTAGAACACTTAGATACAGCAATTGGAATTGAAATTAGCACGTTGAGAAGGATTGCAAGTAAACAGATTTGTGCATTTGAATTGTAATAGACAAATTGAATCGAAATAAATAAATCACAAGGTAGAAAATTGAAGAGTGAGTGGATTCAACCTGATTTAGAGCCAGGCTCTGATACCAACTGATGGGGAAAACCCCAAAAAGACGTGGCTTAGGGACCCAACGCACACAATGAATCAAAGAACAACCAGGAAAGCTAAATCAGGGTTTAATAACACAAACCCTAGACCCAAAATTCGAAGGAACACGAACCTAGGGTATTCAAGATGGATATGGACGCCACACTCCAGAAGAGGAAGGAATTGGGAGTGATAAGTCGGTTTGAACGCCACAAGAAGAAAACCTCTTGATAAGTTCTTTAGTTCTCAAAAGAACCGAAGGAGAAACCCTTGCTTTCTATTTCACTGAAAGTTGTCTGATTTCCAAAGCTTACAAGGGGTGCCTATTTATAGGCTTAGATAGCAATCCTAAAGAGGCAAAATTCCTATTTAGGAGAAATCCCTATTTTGGAGGGATTTCGGACTAATTCCAGCACATACAACGAACTCCTATTTAGGAGTGAATGCTATCACTTAGGCCTAGGCTCTCTTTAGAACTTGAATTCGCACCATTTGAAGCTTGCTTGGCTTGAATGTCCTGAATCAGCCCATTTAGTGCTTCTTTAATCTTTTTGGCCCTAGCTCGTGTTATTGGGCCTTCTGGAATGTGCAATGGACCTCTTGCATCCATTGAAGCTCTAGCTTGTGTTATTGGGCCTTCTGGAATGGGCAATGGACTTCTTGCATCTATTGAAGCCTTCCACCCATCATCTCCATGGTTCTCATCAGAATGAGTGATTACAACAAAAAGCCCAGCCTTCTTAGAAGGAAATCAAGAGAAGCACAAATTAGTGGGTGATTCTACTGAAAATACTTGTAAGATATGGAAATGATCATTAGATACTCGTCGTTTAAGGAAATTCAATGGTTTCCTAGTTCCACGGAAGTGTTGATGTGCTTGCAAAGCTTAATAGGGTGCTTATTGTTTGTACACAATGTATTTTCAACATAATTAGGTGACAATGAGTGATTACAACAAAAAGTCCAGCTTTGTTAGAAGGAAATCAAGAGAAGCACACATTAGTGAGTGATTAAACTGAAAATACTTGCAAGAAATGGAAAAGATCATTAGATACTCGTTGTTTAATGAAACTCAATGGTTTCCTAGTTCCAAGGAAGTGTTGATGTGCTTGTTAACCTTAATAGAGTGCTTATTGTTTATACACAATGTATTTTCAACATAATTAGGTGAGAATGAGAGATTACAAGAAAAACTCCAGCCTTGTTAGAAGGAAATCAAGAGAAGCACACATTAGTGAGTGATGAAACTGAAAATACTTGTAAGAAATGGAAATGATCATTAGATAGTCGTTGTTTAATGGAATTCAATGGTTTCCTACTTCCAAGGAAGTGTTGATGTGCTTGTTATCCTTAATAGAGTGCTTATTGTTTGTACACAAGGTATTTTCAACATAATTAGGTGGGAATGAGGGATTACAACAAAAAGTCCTGCCTTGTTAGAAGGAAATCAAGAGAAGCACGCATTCGTGAGTGATTAAACTGAAAATACTTGTAAGAAATGGAAATGATCATTAGATACTCGTTGTTTAATGAAATTCAACGGTTTCCTAGTTCCAAGGAAGTGTTGATGTGCTTCTTAACCTTAATAGAGTGCTTATTGGTTGTACACAAGGTATTTTCATCATAATGAGGTGAGAATGAGTGATTACAACAAAAAGTCCAGCCTTGTTAGAAGGAAATCAAGAGAAGCACACATTAGTGAGTGATTCTACTGAAAATACTTGTAAGATATGGAAATGATCATTAGATACTCGTTGTTTAATGAAATTCAATGGTTTCCTAGTTCCACGGAAGTGTTGATGTGCTTGTTAAGCTTAATAGGGTGCTTATTGTTTGTACACAATGTATTTTCAACATAATTAGGTGACAATGAGTGATTACAACAAAAAGTCCAGCTTTGTTTGAAGGAAATCAAGAGAAGCACACATTAGTGAGTGATTAAACTGAAAATACTTGCAAGAAATGGAAATGATCATTAGATACTCGTTGTTTAATGAAATTCAATGGTTTCCTACTTCCAAGGAAGTGTTGATGTGCTTGTTAAGCTTAATAGGGTGCTTATTGTTTGTACACAAGGTATTTTCAACATAATTAGGTGAGAATGAGGGATTAAATCAAAAACCCAGCCTTGTTAGAAGGAAATCAAGAGAAGCACACATTAGTGAGTGATTAAACTGAAAATACTTGTAAGAAATGGAAATGATCATTAGATACTCGTTGTTTAATGAAATTCAATGGTTTCCTAGTTCCAAGGAAGTGTTGATGTGCTTGTTAAGCTTAATAGGGTGCTTATTGTTTGTACACAAGGTATTTTCAACATAATTAGGTGAGAATGAGGGATTAAATCAAAAACCCAGCCTTGTTAGAAGGAAATCAAGAGAAGCACACATTAGTGAGTGATTAAACTGAAAATACTTGTAAGAAATGGAAATGATCATTAGATACTCGATGTTTAATGAAATTCAATGGTTTCCTAGTTCCAAGGAAGTGTTGATGTGCTTGTTAAGCTTAATAGGGTGCTTATTGTTTGTACACAAGGTATTTTCAACATAATTAGGTGAGAATGAGGGATTAAATCAAAAACCCAGCCTTGTTAGAAGGAAATCAAGAGAAGCACACATTAGTGAGTGATTAAACTGAAAATACTTGTAAGAAATGGAAATGATCATTAGATACTCGATGTTTAATGAAATTCAATGGTTTCCTAGTTCCAAGGAAGTGTTGATGTGCTTGTTAAGCTTAATAGGGTGCTTATTGTTTGTACACAAAGTATTTTCAACATAATTAGGTGACAATGAGTGATTACAACAAAAAGTCCAGCTTTGTTAGAAGGAAACCAAGAGAAGCACACATTAGTGATGATGCGGAAAACCCCAAAAAGACGTGGCTTAGGGACCCAACGCACACAATGAATCAAAGAACATCCAGGAAAGCTAAATCAGAGTTTAATAACACAAACCCTAGACCCAATATTCGAAGGAACACGAACCTAGGGTATTCAAGAAGGATATGGACGCCACACTCCAGAAAAGAAAGGGATTGGGAGTGATAAGTCGATTTGAACGCCACAAGAAGAATAACCTCTTGATAAGTTCTTTAGTTCTTAAAAGAACCGAGGGAGAAACCCTTGCTTTCTATTTCACTGAAAGTTGTCTGATTTCTTGATTGTCTGATTTTCTAAGCTTACAAGGGGTGCCTATTTATAGGCTAAGATAGCAATCCTAAAGAGGCATAAATTCCTAGTTAGGACAATTCCTTATTTAGGCAGAATTCCTATCTAGGTACAAATTCTTATATGGAAAATAAACTCCTAATTTGGAGTGACTACTATTATTAGTCCTAAAACTTTAATTACTCTAATGATATTAATAAGGCCTGGACTCTCTTCCAAGTTTAAATTTGCACCATTTGAAGCTGGGTTGGCCTGAGCATCCTGAATCAGCCCATTCAGTACTTCTTTAATCTTTTTGGCCCTAGCTCGTGTTATTGGGCCTACTGGAATGTGCAATGGACCTCTTGCATCCATTGAAGCCTTCCACCCTTCATGTCTACGGTTCTCATCAAGTGAGTGATTAAACTGAAAATACTTGTAAGAAATGGAAATGATCATTAGATAGTCGTTGTTTAATGGAATTCAATGGTTTCCTAGTTCCAAGGAAGTGTTGATGTGCTTGTTAACATTAATAGAGTGCTGATTGTTTGTGCACAGGAATTTTCAACGTAATTAGGTGAGAATGAGTGATTGCAAGAAAAAGTCCAGCTTTGTTAGAAGGAAATCAAGGGAAGCACACATTAGTGAGTGGTTAAACCGAAAATACTTGTAAGAAATGGAAATGATCATTAGATACTCGTTGTTTAATGGAATTCAATGGTTTCCTAGTTCCAAGGAAGTGTTGATGTGCTTGTTAACCTTAATAGAGTGCTTATTGTTTGTACACAAGGTATTTTCAACATCATGAGGTGGGAATGAGGGATTACAACAAAAAGTCCAGCCTTGTTAGATGGAAATCAAGAGAAGCTCACATTCGTGAGTGATTAAACTGAAAATACTTGTAAGAAATGGAAATGATCATTAGATACTCGTTGTTTAATGAAACTCAATGGTTTCCTAGTTCCAAGGAAGTGTTGATGTGCTTGTTAACCTTAATAGAGTGCTTATTGTTTATACACAATGTATTTTCAACATAATTAGGTGACAATGAGTGATTACAACAAAAAGTCCACCTTTGTTAGAAGGAAATCAAGAGAAGCACACATTAGTGAGTGATTAAACTGAAAATACTTGTAAGAAATGGAAATGATCATTAGATAGTCGTTGTTTAATGGAATTCAATGGTTTCCTAGTTCCAAGGAAGTGTTGATGTGCTTGTTAACCTTAATAGAGTGCTTATTGTTTGTTCACAAGGTATTTTCAACATAATTAGGTGGGAATGAGGGATTACAACAAAAAGTCCTGCCTTGTTAGAAGGAAATCAAGAGAAGCACGCATTCGTGAGTGATTAAACTGAAAATACTTGTAAGAAATGGAAATGATCATTAGATACTCGTTGTTTAATGAAATTCAACGGTTTCCTAGTTCCAAGGAAGTGTTGATGTGCTTCTTAACCTTAATAGAGTGCTTATTGGTTGTACACAAGGTATTTTCATCATAATGAGGTGAGAATGAGTGATTCCAACAAAAAGTCCAGCCTTGTTAGAAGGAAATCAAGAGAAGCACACATTAGTGAGTGATTCTACTGAAAATACTTGTAAGATATGGAAATGATCATTAGATACTCGTTGTTTAATGCAATTCAATGGTTTCCTAGTTCCACGGAAGTGTTGATGTGCTTGTTAAGCTTAATAGGGTGCTTATTGTTTGTACACAATGTATTTTCAACATAATTAGGTGACAATGAGTGATTACAACAAAAAGTCCAGCTTTGTTTGAAGGAAATCAAGAGAAGCACACATTAGTGAGTGATTAAACTGAAAATACTTGCAAGAAATGGAAATGATCATTAGATACTCGTTGTTTAATGAAATTCAACGGTTTCCTAGTTCCAAGGAAGTGTTGATGTGCTTCTTAACCTTAATATAGTGCTTATTGGTTGTACACAAGGTATTTTCATCATAATGAGGTGAGAATGAGTGATTACAACAACAAGTCCAGCCTTGTTAGAAGGAAATCAAGAGAAGCACACATTAGTGAGTGATTCTACTGAAAATACTTGTAAGATATGGAAATGATTATTAGATACTCGTTGTTTAATGAAATTCAATGGTTTCCTAGTTCCACGGAAGTGTTGATGTGCTTGTTAAGCTTAATAGGGTGCTTATTGTTTGTACACAATGTATTTTCAACATAATTAGCTGACAATGAGTGATTACAACAAAAAGTCCAGCTTTGTTTGAAGGAAATCAAGAGAAGCACACATTAGTGAGTGATTAAACTGAAAATACCTGAGAGAAATGGAAATGATCATTAGATACTCGTTGTTTAATGAAATTCAATGGTCTCCTAGTTCCAAGGAAGTGTTGATGTGCTTGTTAAGCTTAATAGGGTGCTTATTGCTTGTACACAAGGTATTTTCAACATAATTAGGTGAGAATGAGGGATTAAATCAAAAAGCCCAGCCTTGTTACAAGGAAATCAAGAGAAGCACACATTAGTGAGTGATTAAACTGAAAATACTTGTAAGAAATGGAAATGATCATTAGATACTCGATGTTTAATGAAATTCAATGGTTTCCTAGTTCCAAGGAAGTGTTGATGTGCTTGTTAAGCTTAGTAGGGTGCTTATTGTTTGTACACAAAGTATTTTCAACATAATTAGGTGCAATGAGTGATTACAACAAAAAGTCCAGCTTTGTTAGAAGGAAACCAAGAGAAGCACAAATTAGTGAGTGATTAAACTGAAAATACTTGTAAGAAATGGAAATGATCATTAGATAGTCGTTGTTTAATGGAATTCAATGGTTTCCTAGTTCCAAGGAAGTGTTGATGTGCTTGTTAACATTAATAGAGTGCTGATTGTTTCTGCACAGGTATTTTCAACGTAATTAGGTGAGAATGAGTGATTGCAAGAAAAAGTCCAGCTTTGTTAGAAGGAAATCAAGGGAAGCACACATTAGTGAGTGATTAAACTGAAAATACTTGCAAGAAATGGAAAAGATCATTAGATACTCGTTGTTTAATGAAATTCAATGGTTTCCCAGTTCCAAGGAAGTGTTGATGTGCTTGTTAACCTTAATAGAGTGCATATTGTTTATACACAATGTATTTTCAACATAATTAGGTGACAATGAGTGATTACAACAAGAAGACCACCTTTTTTAGAAGGAAATCAAGAGAAGCACACATTAGTGAGTGATTAAACTGAAAATACTTGCAAGAAATGGAAAAGACCATTAGATACTCGTTGTTTAATGGAATTCAATGGTTTCCTAGTTCCAAGGAAGTGTTGATGTGCTTGTTAACCTTAATAGAGTGCTTATTCTTTGTACACAAGGTATTTTCAACATAATGAGGTGGGAATGAGGGATTACAACAAAAAGTCCAGCCTTGTTAGATAGAAATCAAGAGGAGCTCACATTCGTGAGTGATTAAACTGAAAATACTTGTAAGAAATGGAAATGATCATTAGATACTCGTTGTTGAATGAAATTCAATGGTTTCCTAGTTCCAAGGAAGTGTTGATGTGCTTGTTAACCTTAATAGAGTGCATATTGTTTGTACACAAGGTATTTTCAACATAATGAGGTGAGAATGAGCGATTACAACAAAAAGTCCAGCCTTGTTAGAAAGAAATCAAGTGAAGCCCACATTAGTGAGTGATTCTACAGAAAATACCTGTATGATATGGAAATGATCATTAGATACTCGTTGATTAATGAAATTCAATGGTTTCCTAGTCCCACGGAAGTGTTGATGTGCTTGTTAAGCTTAATAGGGTGCTTATTGTTTGTACACAAGGTATTTTCAACATCATTAGGTGGGAATGAGGGATTACAACAAAAAGTCCTGCCTTGTTAGAAGGAAATGAAGAGAAGCACGCATTCGTGAGTGATTAAAATGAAAATACTTGTAAGAAATGGAAATGATCATTAGATACTCGTTGTTTAATCAAAATTCAACGGTTTCCTAGTTCCAAGGAAGTGTTGATGTGCTTGTTAACCTTAATAGAGTGCTTATTGTTTGTACACAAGGTATTTTCAACATAATGAGGGGAGAATGAGTGACTACAAGAAAAAGTCCAGCCTTGTTAGAAGGAAATCAAGAGAAGCACACATTAGTGACTGATTAAACTGAAAATACTTGTAAGAAATGGAAATGATCGTTAGATACTCGTTGTTTAAAGAAATTCAATCGTTTCCTAGTTCCAAGGAAGTGTTGATGTGCTTGTTAACCTTAATAGAGTGCTTATTGTTTGTACACAAGGTATCTTCAACATAGTGAGGAGAGAATGAGTGATTTCGACAAAAAGTCCAGCCTTAGTAGAAGGAAATCAAGAGAAGCACACAATTGTTAGTGATTCTACTGAAAATACTTGTAAGATATGGACATGATCATTAGATACTCGTTGTGTAATGAAATTCAATGGTTTCCTAGTTCCACGGAAGTGTTGATATGCTTGTTAAGCTTAATAGGGTGCTTATTGTTTGTACACAATGTATTTTCAACATAATTAGGTGACAATGAGTGATTACAACAAAAAGTCCAGCTTTGTTAGAAGAAAATCAAGAGAAGCACACATTCGTGAGTGATTAAGCTGAAAATACTTGCAAGAAATGTAAAAGATCATTAGATACTCGTTTAATGAAATTCAATGGTTTCCTACTTCCAAGGAAGTGTTGATGTGCTTGTTAACCTTAATAGAGTGCACATTGCTTATACACAATGTATTTTCGACATAATTAGGTGACAATGAGCGATTACAACAAAAACACCACCTTTTTTGGAAGGAAATCAAGAGAAGCACACATTAGTGAGTGATTAAACTGAAAATACTTGCAAGAAATGGAAAAGATCATTAGATACTCGTTGTTTAATGAAATTCAATGGTTTCCTAGTTCCAAGGAAGTGTTGATGTGCTTGTTAACCTTAATAGAGTGCTTATTCTTTGTACATAAGGCATTTTCAACATAATGAGGTGAGAATGAGTGATTACAACAAAAAGTCCAGCCTTGTTAGAAGGAAATCAAGAGAAGCACACATTTGTGAGTGATTCTACAGAAAATACTTGTAAGATATGGAAATGATCATTAGATAGTCGTTGTTTAATGAAATTCAATGGTTTCCTAGTTCCAAGGATGTGTTGATGTGCTTGTTAACCTTAATAGAGTGCTTATTGTTTGTACACAAGGTATTTTCAACATAGTGAGGTGAGAATGAGTGATTTCAACAAAAAGTCCAGCCTTAGTAGAAGGAAATCAAGAGAAGCACACATTTGTGAGTGATTGTACTGAAAATACTTGTAAGATATGGAAATGATCACTAGATACTCGTTGTGTAATGAAATTCAATGGTTTCCTAGTTCCACGGAAGTGTTGATGTGCTTGTTAAGCTTAATAGGGTGCTATTGTTTGTACACAATGTATTTTCAACGTAATTAGGTGACAATGAGTGATTACAACAAAAAGTCCAGCTTTGTTAGAAGGAAATCAAGAGAAGCACACATTAGTGAGTGATTAAACTGAAAATACTTGCAAGAAATGGAAAAGATCATTAGATACTCGTTGCTTAATGAAATTCAATGGTTTCCTAGTTCCAAGGAAGTGTTGATGTGCTTGTTAACCTTAATAGAGTGCATATTGTTTATACACAATGTATTTTCAACATAATTAGGTGACAAAGAGTGATTACAACAAAAAGACCACCTTTGTTAGAAGGAAATCAAGAGAAGCACACATTAGTGAGTGATTAAACTGAAAATACTTGCAGGAAATGGAAATGATCATTAGATAGTCGTTGTTTAATGGAATTCAATGGTTTCCTAGTTCCAAGGAAGTGTTGATGTGCTTGTTAACATTAATAGAGTGCTGATTGTTTGTGCACAGGTATTTTCAACGTAATTAGGTGAGAATGAGTGATTGCAAGAAAAAGTCCAGCTTTGTTAGAAGGAAATCAAGGGAAGCACACATTAGTGAGTGATTAAACTGAAAATACTTGTAAGAAATGGAAATGATCATTAGATACTCGTTGTTTAATGAAATTCAATGGTTTCCTAGTTCCAAGGAAGTGTTGATGTGCTTGTTAACCTTAATAGAGTGCTTATTGTTTGTACACAAGGTATTTTCAACATAATTAGGTGAGAATGAGTGATTACAACAAAAAGTCCAGCTTTGTTAGAAGGAAATCAAGAGAAGCACACATTAGTGAGTGATTAAACTGAAAATACTTGTAAGAAATGGAAATGATCATTAGATACTCGTTGTTTAATGAAATTCAATGGTTTCCTAGTTCCAAGGAAGTGTTGATGTGCTTGTTAACCTTAATAGAGTGCTTATTGTTTGTACACAAGGTATTTTCAACATAATTAGGTGAGAATGAGTGATTACAACAAAAAGTCCAGCTTTGTTAGAAGGAAATCAAGAGAAGCACACATTAGTGAGTGATTAAACTGAAAATACTTGTAAGAAATGGAAATGATCATTAGATACTCGTTGTTTAATGAAATTCAATGGTTTCCTAGTTCCAAGGAAGTGTTGATGTGCTTGTTAACCTTAATAGAGTGCTTATTGTTTGTACACAAGGTATTTTCAACATAATTAGGTGAGAATGAGTGATTACAACAAAAAGTCCAGCTTTGTTAGAAGGAAATCAAGAGAAGCACACATTAGTGAGTGATTAAACTGAAAATACTTGTAAGAAATGGAAATGATCATTAGATACTCGTTGTTTAATGAAATTCAATGGTTTCCTAGTTCCAAGGAAGTGTTGATGTGCTTGTTAACCTTAATAGAGTGCTTATTGTTTGTACACAAGGTATTTTCAACATAATTAGGTGAGAATGAGTGATTACAACAAAAAGTCCAGCTTTGTTAGAAGGAAATCAAGAGAAGCACACATTAGTGAGTGATTAAACTGAAAATACTTGTAAGAAATGGAAATGATCATTAGATACTCGTTGTTTAATGAAATTCAATGGTTTCCTAGTTCCAAGGAAGTGTTGATGTGCTTGTTAACCTTAATAGAGTGCTTATTGTTTGTACACAAGGTATTTTCAACATAATTAGGTGAGAATGAGTGATTACAACAAAAAGTCCAGCTTGTTAGAAGGAAATCAAGAGAAGCACACATTAGTGAGTGATTAAACTGAAAATACTTGTAAGAAATGGAAATGATCATTAGATACTCGTTGTTTAATGAAATTCAATGGTTTCCTAGTTCCAAGGAAGTGTTGATGTGCTTGTTAACCTTAATAGAGTGCTTATTGTTTGTACACAAGGTATTTTCAACATAATTAGGTGAGAATGAGTGATTACAACAAAAAGTCCAGCCTTGTTAGAAGGAAATCAAGAGAAGCACACATTAGTGAGTGATTAAACTGAAAATACTTGTAAGAAATGGAAATGATCATTAGATACTCGTTGTTTAATGAAATTCAATGGTTTCCTAGTTCCAAGGAAGTGTTGATGTGCTTGTTAACCTTAATAGAGTGCTTATTGTTTGTACACAAGGTATTTTCAACATAATGAGGTGAGAATGAGTGATTACAACAAAAAGTCCAGCCTTGTTAGAAGGAAATCAAGAGAAGCACACATTAGTGAGTGATTAAACTGAAAATACTTGTAAGAAATGGAAATGATCATTAGATACTCGTTGTTTAATGAAATTCAATGGTTTCCTAGTTCCAAGGAAGTGTTGATGTGCTTGTTAACCTTAATAGAGTGCTTATTGTTTGTACACAAGGTATTTCAACATAATTAGGTGAGAATGAGTGATTACAACAAAAAGTCCAGCCTTGTTAGAAGGAAATCAAGAGAAGCACACATTGTGAGTGATTAAACTGAAAATACTTGTAAGAAATGGAAATGATCATTAGATACTCGTTGTTTAATGAAATTCAATGGTTTCCTAGTTCCAAGGAAGTGTTGATGTGCTTGTTAAGCTTAATAGGGTGCTTATTGTTTGTACACAAGGTATTTTCAACATAATTAGGTGAGAATGAGTGATTACAACAAAAAGTCCAGCTTTGTTAGAAGGAAATCAAGAGAAGCACACATTAGTGAGTGATTAAACTGAAAATACTTGTAAGAAATGGAAATGATCATTAGATACTCGTTGTTTAATGAAATTCAATGGTTTCCTAGTTCCAAGGAAGTGTTGATGTGCTTGTTAACCTTAATAGAGTGCTTATTGTTTGTACACAAGGTATTTTCAACATAATTAGGTGAGAATGAGTGATTACAACAAAAAGTCCAGCTTTGTTAGAAGGAAATCAAGAGAAGCACACATTAGTGAGTGATTAAACTGAAAATACTTGTAAGAAATGGAAATGATCATTAGATACTCGTTGTTTAATGAAATTCAATGGTTTCCTAGTTCCAAGGAAGTGTTGATGTGCTTGTTAACCTTAATAGAGTGCTTATTGTTTGTACACAAGGTATTTTCAACATAATTAGGTGAGAATGAGTGATTACAACAAAAAGTCCAGCTTTGTTAGAAGGAAATCAAGAGAAGCACACATTAGTGAGTGATTAAACTGAAAATACTTGTAAGAAATGGAAATGATCATTAGATACTCGTTGTTTAATGAAATTCAATGGTTTCCTAGTTCCAAGGAAGTGTTGATGTGCTTGTTAACCTTAATAGAGTGCTTATTGTTTGTACACAAGGTATTTTCAACATAATTAGGTGAGAATGAGTGATTACAACAAAAAGTCCAGCCTTTGTTAGAAGGAAATCAAGAGAAGCACACATTAGTGAGTGATTAAACTGAAAATACTTGTAAGAAATGGAAATGATCATTAGATACTCGTTGTTTAATGAAATTCAATGGTTTCCTAGTTCCAAGGAAGTGTTGATGTGCTTGTTAACCTTAATAGAGTGCTTATTGTTTGTACACAAGGTATTTTCAACATAATTAGGTGAGAATGAGTGATTACAACAAAAAGTCCAGCTTTGTTAGAAGGAAATCAAGAGAAGCACACATTAGTGAGTGATTAAACTGAAAATACTTGTAAGAAATGGAAATGATCATTAGATACTCGTTGTTTAATGAAATTCAATGGTTTCCTAGTTCCAAGGAAGTGTTGATGTGCTTGTTAACCTTAATAGAGTGCTTATTGTTTGTACACAAGGTATTTTCAACATAATTAGGTGAGAATGAGTGATTACAACAAAAAGTCCAGCTTTGTTAGAAGGAAATCAAGAGAAGCACACATTAGTGAGTGATTAAACTGAAAATACTTGTAAGAAATGGAAATGATCATTAGATACTCGTTGTTTAATGAAATTCAATGGTTTCCTAGTTCCAAGGAAGTGTTGATGTGCTTGTTAACCTTAATAGAGTGCTTATTGTTTGTACACAAGGTATTTTCAACATAATTAGGTGAGAATGAGTGATTACAACAAAAAGTCCAGCTTTGTTAGAAGGAAATCAAGAGAAGCACACATTAGTGAGTGATTAAACTGAAAATACTTGTAAGAAATGGAAATGATCATTAGATACTCGTTGTTTAATGAAATTCAATGGTTTCCTAGTTCCAAGGAAGTGTTGATGTGCTTGTTAACCTTAATAGAGTGCTTATTGTTTGTACACAAGGTATTTTCAACATAATTAGGTGAGAATGAGTGATTACAACAAAAAGTCCAGCTTTGTTAGAAGGAAATCAAGAGAAGCACACATTAGTGAGTGATTAAACTGAAAATACTTGTAAGAAATGGAAATGATCATTAGATACTCGTTGTTTAATGAAATTCAATGGTTTCCTAGTTCCAAGGAAGTGTTGATGTGCTTGTTAACCTTAATAGAGTGCTTATTGTTTGTACACAAGGTATTTTCAACGTAATTAGGTGAGAATGAGTGATTACAACAAAAAGTCCAGCTTTGTTAGAAGGAAATCAAGAGAAGCACACATTAGTGAGTGATTAAACTGAAAATACTTGTAAGAAATGGAAATGATCATTAGATACTCGTTGTTTAATGAAATTCAATGGTTTCCTAGTTCCAAGGAAGTGTTGATGTGCTTGTTAACCTTAATAGAGTGCTTATTGTTTGTACACAAGGTATTTTCAACATAATTAGGTGAGAATGAGTGATTACAACAAAAAGTCCAGCTTTGTTAGAAGGAAATCAAGAGAAGCACACATTAGTGAGTGATTAAACTGAAAATACTTGTAAGAAATGGAAATGATCATTAGATACTCGTTGTTTAATGAAATTCAATGGTTTCCTAGTTCCAAGGAAGTGTTGATGTGCTTGTTAACCTTAATAGAGTGCTTATTGTTTGTACACAAGGTATTTTCAACATAATTAGGTGAGAATGAGTGATTACAACAAAAAGTCCAGCTTTGTTAGAAGGAAATCAAGAGAAGCACACATTAGTGAGTGATTAAACTGAAAATACTTGTAAGAAATGGAAATGATCATTAGATACTCGTTGTTTAATGAAATTCAATGGTTTCCTAGTTCCAAGGAAGTGTTGATGTGCTTGTTAACCTTAATAGAGTGCTTATTGTTTGTACACAAGGTATTTTCAACATAATTAGGTGAGAATGAGTGATTACAACAAAAAGTCCAGCTTTGTTAGAAGGAAATCAAGAGAAGCACACATTAGTGAGTGATTAAACTGAAAATACTTGTAAGAAATGGAAATGATCATTAGATACTCGTTGTTTAATGAAATTCAATGGTTTCCTAGTTCCAAGGAAGTGTTGATGTGCTTGTTAACCTTAATAGAGTGCTTATTGTTTGTACACAAGGTATTTTCAACATAATTAGGTGAGAATGAGTGATTACAACAAAAAGTCCAGCTTTGTTAGAAGGAAATCAAGAGAAGCACACATTAGTGAGTGATTAAACTGAAAATACTTGTAAGAAATGGAAATGATCATTAGATACTCGTTGTTTAATGAAATTCAATGGTTTCCTAGTTCCAAGGAAGTGTTGATGTGCTTGTTAACCTTAATAGAGTGCTTATTGTTTGTACACAAGGTATTTTCAACATAATTAGGTGAGAATGAGTGATTACAACAAAAAGTCCAGCTTTGTTAGAAGGAAATCAAGAGAAGCACACATTAGTGAGTGATTAAACTGAAAATACTTGTAAGAAATGGAAATGATCATTAGATACTCGTTGTTTAATGAAATTCAATGGTTTCCTAGTTCCAAGGAAGTGTTGATGTGCTTGTTAACCTTAATAGAGTGCTTATTGTTTGTACACAAGGTATTTTCAACATAATTAGGTGAGAATGAGTGATTACAACAAAAAGTCCAGCTTTGTTAGAAGGAAATCAAGAGAAGCACACATTAGTGAGTGATTAAACTGAAAATACTTGTAAGAAATGGAAATGATCATTAGATACTCGTTGTTTAATGAAATTCAATGGTTTCCTAGTTCCAAGGAAGTGTTGATGTGCTTGTTAACCTTAATAGAGTGCTTATTGTTTGTACACAAGGTATTTTCAACATAATTAGGTGAGAATGAGTGATTACAACAAAAAGTCCAGCTTTGTTAGAAGGAAATCAAGAGAAGCACACATTAGTGAGTGATTAAACTGAAAATACTTGTAAGAAATGGAAATGATCATTAGATACTCGTTGTTTAATGAAATTCAATGGTTTCCTAGTTCCAAGGAAGTGTTGATGTGCTTGTTAACCTTAATAGAGTGCTTATTGTTTGTACACAAGGTATTTTCAACATAATTAGGTGA
This sequence comes from Bruguiera gymnorhiza, assembly GCA_020883675.1. Lineage (NCBI taxonomy): Eukaryota > Viridiplantae > Streptophyta > Magnoliopsida > Malpighiales > Rhizophoraceae > Bruguiera > Bruguiera gymnorhiza. The sequence continues at coordinate 321,361 of JAIRCJ010000139.1, read as the reverse complement.
GAATGAGTGATTACAACAAAAAGTCCAGCTTTGTTAGAAGGAAATCAAGAGAAGCACACATTAGTGAGTGATTAAACTGAAAATACTTGTAAGAAATGGAAATGATCATTAGATACTCGTTGTTTAATGAAATTCAATGGTTTCCTAGTTCCAAGGAAGTGTTGATGTGCTTGTTAACCTTAATAGAGTGCTTATTGTTTGTACACAAGGTATTTTCAACATAATTAGGTGAGAATGAGTGATTACAACAAAAAGTCCAGCTTTGTTAGAAGGAAATCAAGAGAAGCACACATTAGTGAGTGATTAAACTGAAAATACTTGTAAGAAATGGAAATGATCATTAGATACTCGTTGTTTAATGAAATTCAATGGTTTCCTAGTTCCAAGGAAGTGTTGATGTGCTTGTTAACCTTAATAGAGTGCTTATTGTTTGTACACAAGGTATTTTCAACATAATTAGGTGAGAATGAGTGATTACAACAAAAAGTCCAGCCTTGTTAGAAGGAAATCAAGAGAAGCACACATTAGTGAGTGATTAAACTGAAAATACTTGTAAGAAATGGAAATGATCATTAGATACTCGTTGTTTAATGAAATTCAATGGTTTCCTAGTTCCAAGGAAGTGTTGATGTGCTTGTTAACCTTAATAGAGTGCTTATTGTTTGTACACAAGGTATTTTCAACATAATTAGGTGAGAATGAGTGATTACAACAAAAAGTCCAGCCTTGTTAGAAGGAAATCAAGAGAAGCACACATTAGTGAGTGATTAAACTGAAAATACTTGTAAGAAATGGAAATGATCATTAGATACCCGTTGTGTAATGAAATTCAATGGTTTCCTAGTTCCACGGAAGTGTTGATATGCTTGTTAAGCTTAATAGGGTGCTTATTGTTTGTACACAATGTATTTTCAACATAATTAGGTGACAATGAGTGATTACAACAAAAAGTCCAGCTTTGTTAGAAGAAAATCAAGAGAAGCACACATTAGTGAGTGATTAAGCTGAAAATACTTGCAAGAAATGTAAAAGATCATTAGATACTCGTTTAATGAAATTCAATGGTTTCCTACATCCAAGGAAGTGTTGATGTGCTTGTTAACCTTAATAGAGTGCATATTGCTTATACACAATGTATTTTCGACATAATTAGGTGACAATGAGTGATTACAACAAAAAGACCACCTTTTTTGGAAGGAAATCAAGAGAAGCACACATTAGTGAGTGATTAAACTGAAAATACTTGCAAGAAATGGAAAAGATCATTAGATACTCGTTGTATAATGAAATTCAATGGTTTCCTAGTTCCAAGGAAGTGTTGATGTGCTTGTTAACCTTAATAGAGTGCTTATTCTTTGTACATAAGGCATTTTCAACATAATGAGGTGAGAATGAGTGATTACAACAAAAAGTCCAGCCTTGTTAGAAGGAAATCAAGAGAAGCACACATTTGTGAGTGATTCTACAGAAAATACTTGTAAGATATGGAAATGATCATTAGATAGTCGTTGTTTAATGAAATTCAATGGTTTCCTAGTTCCAAGGATGTGTTGATGTGCTTGTTAACCTTAATAGAGTGCTTATTGTTTGTACACAAGGTATTTTCAACATAGTGAGGTGAGAATGAGTGATTTCAACAAAAAGTCCAGCCTTAGTAGAAGGAAATCAAGAGAAGCACACATTTGTGAGTGATTCTACTGAAAATACTTGTAAGATATGGAAATGATCACTAGATACTCGTTGTGTAATGAAATTCAATGGTTTCCTAGTTCCACGGAAGTGTTGATGTGCTTGTTAAGCTTAATAGGGTGCTTATTGTTTGTACACAATGTATTTTCAACGTAATTAGGTGACAATGAGTGATTACAACAAAAAGTCCAGCTTTGTTAGAAGGAAATCAAGAGAAGCACACATTAGTGAGTGATTAAACTGAAAATACTTGCAAGAAATGGAAAAGATCATTAGATACTCGTTGCTTAATGAAATTCAATGGTTTCCTAGTTCCAAGGAAGTGTTGATGTGCTTGTTAACCTTAATAGAGTGCATATTGTTTATACACAATGTATTTTCAACATAATTAGGTGACAAAGAGTGATTACAACAAAAAGACCACCTTTGTTAGAAGGAAATCAAGAGAAGCACACATTAGTGAGTGATTAAACTGAAAATACTTGCAGGAAATGGAAATGATCTTTAGATACTCGTTGTTTAATGAAATTCAATGGTTTCCTAGTTCCAAGGAAGTGTTGATGTGCTTGTTAACCTTAATAGAGTGCTTATTGGTTGTACACAAGGTATTTTCAACATCATGAGGTGAGAATGAGTGATTACAACAAAAAGTCCAGCCTTGTTAGAAGGAAATCAAGAGAAGCACGCATTAGTGAGTGATTCTACTGAAAATACTTGTAACATAAGGAAATGATCATCAGATACTCGTTGTTCATTGAAATTCAATGGTTTCCTAGTTCCATGGAAGTGTTGATGTGCTTGTTAAGCTTAATAGGGTGCTTATTGTTTGTACACAATGTATTTTCAACATAATTAGGTGACAATGAGGGATTACAACGAAAAGCCCAGCTTTGTTAGAAGGAAATCAAGAGATGCACATATTAGTGGGTGATTAAACTGCAAATACTTGCAAGAAATGGAAATGATCATTAGATACTCGTTGTTTAATGAAATTCAATGGTTTCCTAGTTCCAAGGAAGTGTTGATGTGCTTGTTAACCTTAATAGATAGCTTATTGTTTATACACAATGTATTTTCAACATAATTAGGTGAGAATGAGTGATTACAACAAAAAGTCCAGCTTTGTTAGAAGGAAATCAAGAGAAGCACACATTAGTGAGTGATTAAACTGAAAATACTTGTAAGAAATGGAAATGATCATTAGATAGTCGTTGTTTAATGAAATTCAATGGTTTCCTAGTTCCAAGGAAGTGTTGATGTGCTTGTTAACCTTAATAGAGTGCTTATTCTTTGTACACAAGGTATTTTCAACATAGTGAGGTCAGAATGAGTGATTTCAACAAAAAGTCCAGCCTTAGTAGAAGGAAATCAGGAGAAGCACACATTTGTGAGTGATTCTACTGAAAATACTTGTAAGATAAGGAAATGATCATTATATACTCGTTGTGTAATGAAATTCAATGGTTTCCTAGTTCCACGGAAGTGTTGATGTGCTTGTTAAGCTTAATAGGGTGCTTATTGTTTGTACACAATGTATTTTCAACATAATTAGGTGAGAATGGGTGATTAATACAAAAAGTCCAGCTTTGTTAGAGGGAAATCAAGAGAAGCACACATTAGTGAGTGATTAAACCGAAAATACTTGCAAGAAATGGAAAAGATCATTAGATCCTCGTTGTTTAATGAAATTCCTAGTTCCAAGGAAGTGTTGATGTGCTTGTTAACCTTAATAGAGTGCTTATTGTTTGTACACAAGGTATTTTCAACATAGTGAGGTGAGAATGAGTGATTTCAACAAAAAGTCCAGCCTTAGTAGAAGGAAATCAAGAGAAGCACACATTTGTGAGTGATTCTACTGAAAATACTTGTAAGATATGAAAATGATCATTAGATACTCGTTGTGTAATGAAATTCAATGGTTTCCTAGTTCCACGGAAGTGTTGATGTGCTTGTTAAGCTTAATAGGGTGCTTATTGTTTGTACACAATGTATTTTCAACATAATTAGGTGAGAATGAGTGATTACAACAAAAAGTGCAGCTTTGTCAGAGGGAAATCAAGAGAAGCACACATTAGTGAGTGATTAAACCGAAAATACTTGCAAGAAATGGAAAAGATCATTAGATACTCGTTGTTTAATGAAATTCCTAGTTCCAAGGAAGTGTTGATGTCCTTGTTAACCTTAATAGAGTGCTTATTGTTTGTACAGAAGGTATTTTCAACATAGTGAGGTGAGAATGAGTGATTTCAACAAAAAGTCCAGCCTTAGTAGAAGGAAATCAAGAGAAGCACACATTTGTGAGTGATTCTACTGAAAATACTTGTAAGATATGGAAATGATCATTAGATACTCGTTCTGTAATGAAATTCAATGGTTTCCTAGTTCCACGGAAGTGTTGATGTGCTTGTTAAGCTTAATAGGGTGCTTATTGTTTGTACACAATGTATTTTCAACATAATTAGGTGACAATGAGTGATTACAACAAAAAGTCCAGCTTTGTTAGAGGGAAATTCAGGGGTCTCCAAGTTCCAAGGAAGTGTTGATGTGCTTGTTAACCTTAATAGAGTGCTTATTGTTTGTACACAATGTATTTTCAACATAATTAGGTGAGAATGAGAGATTACAACAAAAAGTCCAGCTTTGTTAGAAGGAAATCAAGAGAAGCGCACATTAGTGAGTGATTAAACTGAAAATGCTTGTAAGAAATGGAAGTGATCATTAGATACTCGTTGTTTAATGAAAGTCAATGGTTTCTAGTTCCAAGGAAGTGTTGATGTGCTTGTTAACCTTAATAGAGTGCTTACTGTTTATACACAATTTCTTTTCAACATAATTAGGTGACAATGAGTGATTACAACAAAAAGTCCAGCTTTGTTAGAAGGAAATCAAGAGAAGCACACATTAGTGAGTGATTAAACTGAAAATACTTGCAAGAAATGGAAATGATCCTTAGATACTCGTTGTTTAATGAAATTCAATGGTTTCCTAGTTCCAAGGAAGTGTTGATGTGCTTGTTAACCTTAATAGAGTGCATATTGTTTATACACAATGTAACAAGCACATCAACACTTCCATGAAACTAGGAAACCATTGAATTTTACAAAGCAACGAGTATCTAAGGAAGAGTAGAATTTCCTTATACTGTTTTCAGGTTAATCACTCACTAATGTGTGCTTCTCTTGATTTCCTTCTAACAAGGCTGGACTTTTTGTTGTAATCACTCATTCTCACCTAATTCTGTTGGAAATATCTTGTGTTCAAACAATAAGCACTCTATTAATGTTAAGAAGCACATCGACGCTTCCTTGGAACAAGGAAACCATTGAATTTCATTAAACAACGAGTATCTAATGAGGAGTAGAATTTCCTTAAACTGTTTTCAGGTTAACCACTCACTAATGTTTGCTTCTCTTGATTTCGTTCTAAGAAGGCTGCACATTTTGTTGTAATCACTCATTCTCACCTAATTATGTTGAAAATACCTTGTGTACAAACAATAGGCTCTCTATTAATGTTAACAAGCACATCAACAGTTCCTTGGAACTAGGAAACCATTGAATTTCATTAAATAACGAGTATCTAATGGTGAGTAGAATTTCCATAAACTGTTTTCAGGTTAATCACTCACTAATGTGAACTTCTCTTGATTTCCCTCTAACAAGGCTGGACTTTTTTTTGTAATCACTCATTCTCACCTAATTCTGTTGAAAAAACCTTGGGTACGAACAATAAGCACTCTGTTAAAGTTAACAAGCACATCAACACTTCCTTGGAACTAGGAAACCATTAAATCTCATTAAACAACGAGTATCTAATGATCATTTCCATTTCTTACAAGTATTTTCAGGTTAATCACTCACTAATGTGTGCTTCTCTTGATTTCCATCTAACAAGGCTGGACTTTTTGTTGTAATCACTCATTCTCACCTAATTACGTTGAAAATACCTTTTGTACAAAAATAAGCACTCTATTAAGGTTAACAAGCACATCAACACTTCCCTGGAACTAGGAAACCATTTAATATCATTAAACAACGAGTATCTAATGATCATTTCCATTTCGTACAAGTATTTTCAGGTTAATCAGTCACTAATGTGTGCTTCTCTTGATTTCCATCTAACAAGGCTGGACTTTTTGTTGTAATCACTCATTCTCACCTAATTACGTTGAAAATACCTTGTGTACAACAATAAGCACGCTATTAAGGTTAACAAGCACATCGACACTTCCTTGGAACTAGCAAACCATTGAATATCATTAAACAACGAGTATCTAATGATCATTTCCATTTCTTACAAGTATTTTCAGGTTAATCACTCACTAATGTGTGCTTCTCTTGATTTCCTTCTAACATGGCTGGACTATTTGTTGTAATCACTCATTCTCACCTAATTATGTTGAAAATACCTTGTGTACAAACAATAAGCACTCTATTCATGTTAACAAGCACATCAACACTTCCTTGGAACTAGGAAACCCTTGAATTTCTTTAAACTACGAGTATCTAATGAACATTTCCACTTCTTACAAGTATTTTCAGTTTAATCACTCACTAATGTGTGCTTCTCTTCATTTCCTTCTAACAAGGCTGGACATGTTGTTGTAATCACTCATTCTCACCTAATTACGTTGAAAATACCTTGTGTGCAAAAAATAAGCACCCTATTAAGGTTAAAAAGCACATCAACACTTCCTTGGAACTAGGAAACCATCGAATTTCATTAAACAAAGAGTATCTAATGATCATTTCCATTTCTTACAAGTATTTTCAATCTAATCACTCACTAATGTGTGCTTCTCTTGATTTCCTTCTAACAAAGCTGGACTTTTTGTTGTAATCACTCATTCTCACCTAATAATGTTTAAAATACCTTGTGTACAAACAATAAGCACTCTATTAAATTTAACAAGCAAATCAACTGTTCCGTGAAACTAGGAAACCATTGAATTTCACTAAACTATGAGTATCTAATGATGAGTAGAATTTCCTTAAACTGTTTTCAGGTTAATCACTCACTAATGTTTGCTTCTCTTTATTTCCTTCTAAGAAGGCTGCACTTTTTGTTTTAATCACTCATTCTCACCTAATTGTGTTCAAAATACCTTGTGTACAAACAATAAGCACTCTATTATTGTTAACAAGCACATCAACACTTCCTTGGATCTAGGAAACCATTGAATTTTACAAAACAACGAGTATCTAATGATGAGTAGAATTTCCTTATACTGTTTTCAGGTTAATCACTCACTAATGTTTGCTTCTCTTGATTTCCTTCTAAGAAGGCTGCACTTTTTGTTGTAATCACTCATTCTCACCAAATTGTGTTGAAAATAACTTGTGTACAAACAATAAGCACTCTATTAATGTTAACAAGCACATCAACACTTCCTAGAAACAAGGAAACCATTGAATTTCATTAAACAACGAGTATCTAATGATGAGTAGAGTTTCCTTAAACTGTTTCAAGGTTAATCACTGACTAATGTGTGCTTCTCTTGATTTCCCTCTAACAAGCCTGGACTTTTTGTTGTAATCACTCATTCTCACCTAATTATGTTGAAAATACCTTGTGTAGAAGCAATAAATACTCTATTAATGTTAACAAGTACATCAACACTTCCTTGGAACTAGGAAACCATTGAATTTCATTAAACATTGAGTATCTAATGAACATTTCCACTTCTTACAACTATTTTCAGTTTAATCACTCACTGATGTGTGCTTCTCTTGATTTCCGTCTAACAAGGCTGGACGTTTTGTTGTAATCACTCATTCTCACCTAATTACGTTGAAAATACCTTGTGTGCAAACAATAAGCACTCTATTAATGTGAACAAGCACATCAACACTTCCTTGGAACTAGGAAACCATTGAATTTTACTAAGCAACGAGTATCTAAGGAAGAGTAGAATTTCCTTATACTGTTTTCAGGTTAATCACTCACTAATGCGTGCTTCTCTTGATTTCCTTCTAACAAGGCTGGACTTTTTGTTGTAATCACTCATTCTCACCTAATTACGTTGAAAATACCTTGTGTATAAACAATAAGCACTCTAATAATGTGAACAAGCACATCAACACTTCCTTGGAACAAGGAAACCATTGAATTTCATTAAACAACGAGTATCTAATGATGAGTAGAATTTCCATAAACTGTTTCAAAGTTAATCACTCACTCGTGTGTGCTTCTATTGATTTCCTTCAAACAAGGCTGCACTTTTCGTTGTAATCACTCATTCTCACCTAATTCTGTCGAAAATACCTTGTGTGCAAACAATAAGTACTCTATTAATGTTAACAAGCACATCAACACTTCCTTGGGACTAGGAAACCATTGAATTTCGTTACACAACGAGTATCTAATGAACATTTCCATTTCTTACAAGTGTTTTCAGCTTAATCACTCACTAATGTTTGCTTCTCTTGATTTCCTTCTAAGAAGGCTGCACTTTTTGTTGTAATCACTCATTCTCACCTGATTATGTTGAAAATACCCTCTGTTCAATCAATAAGCACTCTAGTAATGTTAACAAGCACATCAACACTTCCTTCGAACCAGCAAACCATTGAATTTCATTAAACAACGAGTATCTAATGATGAGTAGAATTTCCTTAAACTGTTTTCAGGTTAATCACTCACTAATGTGTGCTTCTCTTGATTTCCTTCAAACAAGGCTGGACTTTTTGTTATAATCACTCATTCTCACCAAATTACGTTGAAAATACCTTGTGTACAAACAATATGCACTCTATTAATGTTAACAAGCACATCAACACTTCCTTGGAACTAGGAAACCATTGAATTTTACTAAACAAGGACTATCTAATGATTGGTAGAATTTCCTTAAACTGTTTTCAGGTTAATCACTCAATAATGTTTGCTTCTCTTGATTTCCATCCAAGAAAGCTGCACTTTTTGTTGTAGTCACTCATTCTCTCCTAATTATGTTGAAAATACCTTGTGTACAAAGAATAAGCACTCTATTAATGTTAACAAGCACATCAACGCGTCCTTGGAGCAAGGAAACCATTGAATTTCATTTAACAAAGTGTATCTAATGATGAGTAGAATTTCCTTAAACTGTTTCAAGTTAATCACTCACTAATGTGTGCTTCTCTTGATTTCCTTCTGACAAGGGTGGACTTTTTCTTGTAATGACTCATTCCCACCTAATTACGTTGAAAACACCTTGTGTACAAACAATAAGCGCTCTATTAATGTTAACAAGCACATCAACACTCCCTTGGTACTAGGAAACCATTGAATTTCGTTACAGAACGAGTATCTAATGAATTTTTCCATTTCTTACATGTATTTTCAGTTTAATCACTCACTATTGTTTGCTTCTCTTGATTTCCTTCTAAGAAGGCTGCACTTTTTGTTGTAATCACTCATTCTCACCTGATTATGTTGAAAATACCCTCTGTTCAATCAATAAGCACTCTAGTAATGTTAACTAGCACATCAACACATCCTTGGAACCAGCAAACCATTGAATTTCATTACACGACGAGTATCTATTGATGAGTAGAATTTCCTTAAACTGTTTTCAGGTTAATCACTCACTAATGTGCGCTTCTCTTGATTTCCTTCAAACAAGGCTGGACTTTTTGTTATAATCACTCATTCTCACCAAATTATGTTGAGAATACCTTGTGTACAAACAATAAGCACTCTATTAATGTTAACAAGCACATCAACACTTCCTTGGAACTAGGAAACCATTGAATTTTACAAAACAACGAGTATCTAATGATTGGTAGAATTTCCTTAAACTGTTTTCAGGTTAATCACTCACTAATGTTTGCTTCTCTTCATTTCCTTCTAAGATGGCTGCACTTTTTGTTGTAATCGCTCATTCTCACCTAATTGTGTTGAAAGTACCTTGTGTACAAACAATAAGCACTCTATTATTGTTAACAAGCACTCTTAAACGGATTTCAGGTTAATCACACACTAATGTGTGCTTCTCTTTATTTCCATCTAAGAAGGCGCCACGTTTTGTTGTAATCACTCATTCTCACCTTCTTATGTTGAAAATACGTTGTGTACAAACAATAAGCACTGTATTAATGTTAACAAGCACATCAACACTTCCTTGGAACAATGAAACCATTGAATTTTACTAAACAACGAGCATCTAATGATTGGTAGAATTTCCTTAAACTGTTTTAAGGTTAATCACTCACTAATGTTTGCTTCTCTTCATTTCCTTCTAAGACGGCTGCACTTTTTGTTGTAATCGCTCATTCTCACCTAATTGTGTTGAAAATACCTTGTGTACAAACAATAAGCACTCTATTATTGTTAACAAGCACTCTTAAACTGTTTTCAGGTTAATCACACACTAATGTTTGTTTCTCTTTATTTCCATCTAAGAAGGCTGCACGTTTTGTTGTAATCACTCATTCTCACCTTATTATGTTGAAAATACCTTGTGTACAAACAATAAGCACTCTATTAATGTTAACAAGCACATCAACACTTCCTTGGAGCAATGAAACCATTGAATTTCATTAAACAATGGGTATCTAATGATCAGTAGAATTTCCTTAAACTCTTTCAAGGTTAATCAATCACTGTTGTGTGCTTCTCTTGATTTCCTTCTAACAAGGCTGGACTTTTGTAGTAATCACTCATTCTCACCAAATTACGTTGAAAATACCTTGTGTACAAACAATAAGCACACTATTAATGTTAACAAGCACATCAACACTTCCTTGGAACTAGGAAACCATTGAATTTTACTAAACAACGAGTATCTAATGATTAGTAGAATTTCCATAAACTGTTTTCAGGTTAATCACTCACTAATGTTTGCTTCTCTTGATTTCCTTCTAAGAAGGCTGCACTTTTTGTTGTAATCACTCATTCTCACCTAGTTGCGTTGAAAATAACTTGTGTACAAACAATAAGCACTCTATTAAACTTAACAAGCACATCAACACTTCCTAGACACAAGGAAACCATTGAATTTCATTAAACAACGAGTATCTAATGATGAGTAGAATTTCCTTAAACTGTTTCAAGGTTCATCACTCACTAATGTGTGCTTCTCTTGATTTCCCTCTAACAAGCCTGGACTTTTTGTTGTAATCACTCATTCTCACCTAATTATGTTGAAAACACCTTGTGTACAAGCAATAAGTACTCTATTAATGTTAACAAGTACATCAACACTTCCTTGGAACTAGGAAACCATTGAATTTCATTAAACAATGAGTATCTAATGAACATTTCCACTTCTTACAAGTATTTTCAGTTTAATCACTCACTCATGTGTGCTTCTCTTGATTTCCATCTAACAAGGCTGGACTTTTTGTTTTTAATCACTCATTCTCACCTAATTACGTTGAAAATACCTTGTGTGCAAACAATAAGCACTCTATTAATGTGAACAAGCACATCAACACTTCCTGGGAAATAGGAAACCATTGAATTTTACTAAGCAACGAGTATCTAAGGAAGAGTAGAATTTCCTTATACTCTTTTCAGGTTAATCACTCACTAATATGTGCTTCTCTTGATTTCCTTCTAACAAGGCTGGTCTTTTTGTTGTAATCACTCATTCTCACCTAATTCTGTTGGAAATACCTTGTGTACAAACAATAAGCACTCTATTAATGTTAACAAGCACATCAACACTTCCTTGGAACAAGGAAACCATTGAATTCAATAAACAACGAGTATCTAATGATGAGTAGAATTTCCTTAAACTGTTTCAAAGTTAATCACTCACTCTTGTGTGCTTCTCTTGATTTCCTTCTAACAAGGCTGGACTTTTTGTTGTAATCACTCATTCTCACGTAATTCTGTTGAAAATACCTTGTGTAAAAACAATAAGTACTCTATTAATGTTAACAAGCACATCAACACTTCCTTCGAACTAGGAAACCATTGAATTTCGTTACACAACGAGTATCTAATGAACATTTCCATTTCTTACAAGTATTTTCAGCTTAATCACTCACTAATGTTTGCTTCTCTTGATTTCCTTCTAAGAAGGCTGCTCTTTTTGTTGTAATCACTCATTCTCACCTGATTATGTTGAAAATACCCTCTATTCAATCAATAAGCACTCTAGTAATGTTAACAAGCACATCTACAATTATTTTCAGGTTAATCACACACTAATGTGTGCTTCTCTTGATTTCCTTCTAACAAGGCTGGACTTTTTGTTGTAATAACTCATTCTCACCTAATTCTGTTGAAAATACCTTGTGTAAAAACAATAAGCACTCTATTAATGTTAACAGGCACATCAACACTTCCTTGGAACTAGGAAACCATTGAATTTCATTAAACAACGAGTATCTAATGATCATTTCCATTTCTTACAAGTATTTTCAGGCTAATCACTCTCTAATGTGTGCCTCTCTTCATTTCCCTCTAACAAGGCTGGACGTTTTATTGTAATCACTCATTCTCTCCAAATTATGTTGAAAATAACTTGTGTACAAACAATAAGCACTCTAGTAATGTTAACAAGCACATCAACTCTTCCTTGGAAGTAGGAAACCATAGAATTTCATTAAACAACGAGTATCTAATGATTATTTCCATTTCTTACAAGTAGTTTCAGTCTAATCACTCTCCAATGCGTGCTTCTCTTGATTTCCTTCTAACAAAGCTGGAGTTTTTGTTGTAATCACTCATCCTCACCTAATTATGTTGAAAATACCTTGTGTACAAACAAGAAGCACTCTATTAATGTTAAGAAGCACATCAACACTTCCTTGGAACTAGGAAACCCTTGAATTTCTTTAAACTACGAGTATCTAATGAACATTTCCACTTCTTACAAGTATTTTCAGTTTAATCACTCACTAATGTGTGCTTCTCTTCATTTCCTTCTAACAAGGCTGGACCTTTTGTTGTAATCACTCATTCTCACCTAATTACGTTGAAAATACCTTGTGTGCAAACAATAAGCACTCTATTAAGGTTAAAAAGCACATCAACACTTGCTTGGAACTAGGAAACCATCGAATTTCATTAAACAAAGAGTATCTAATGATCATTTCCATTTCTTACAATTATTTTCAGTGTAATCACTCACTAATGTGTGCTTCTCTTGATTTCCTTCTAAGAAAGCTGGACTTTTTGTTGTAATCACTCATTCTCACCTAATTATGTTGAAAATACCTTGTGTACAAACAATAAGCTCTCTATTAATGTTAACAAGTACATCAACACTTCCTTGGAACCAGGAAACCATTGAATTTCATTAAACAATAAGTATCTAATGATCATTTCCACTTCTTACAAGTATTTTCAGTTTAATCACTCACTAATGTGTGCTTCTCTTGATTTCCTTCTAACAAGGCTGGACTTTTTGTTGTAATCACTCATTCTCACCTAATTGTGTTGAAAGTACCTTGTGTACAAACAATAAGCACTCTATTATTGTTAACAAGCACTCTTAAAACGGATTTCAGTTAATCACACACTAATGTGTGCTTCTCTTTATTTCCATCTAAGAAGGCGCCACGTTTGTTGTAATCACTCATTCTCACCTAATTATGTTGAAAATACGTTGTGTACAAACAATAAGCACTCTATTAATGTTAACAAGCACATCAACACTTCCTTGGAACAATGAAACCATTGAATTTCATTAAACAACGAGTATCTAATGATTGGTAGAATTTCTTACAAGTGTTTTTCAGTTTAATCACTCACTAATGTGTGCTTCTCTTGATTTCCTTCTAAGACGCTGGACTTTTTGTTGTAATCACTCATTCTCACCTAATTTGTGTTTGAAAATACTTGTGTACAAACAATAAGCACTCTAAATTATTTGTTAAGCAAAGCACTCTTAAAACTGTTTTCAGGTTAATCACACACTAATTTTGTTTTCTCTTTATTTCCTTCTAAGAAGGCTGGACTTTTTGTTGTAATCACTCATTCTCACCTAATTATGTTGAAAATACCTTGTGTACAAACAATAAGCACTCTATTAATGTTAACAAGCACATCAACACTTCCTTGGAACTAGGAAACCATTGAATTTCATTAAACAACGAGTATCTAATGATCATTTCCATTTCTTACAAGTATTTCAGTTTAATCACTCACTAATGTGTGCTTCTCTTGATTTCCTTCTAACAAGGCTGGACTTTTTGTTGTAATCACTCATTCTCACCTAATTATGTTGAAAATACCTTGTGTACAAACAATAAGCACTCTATTAATGTTAACAAGCACATCAACACTTCCTTGGAACTAGGAAACCATTGAATTTCATTAAACAACGAGTATCTAATGATCATTTCCATTTCTTACAAGTATTTTCAGTTTAATCACTCACTAATGTGTGCTTCTCTTGATTTCCTTCTAAAAGGCTGGACTTTTTGTTGTAATCACTCATTCTCACCTAATTATGTTGAAAATACCTTGTGTACAAACAATAAGCACTCTATTAATGTTAACAAGCACATCAACACTTCCTTGAACTAGGAAACCATTGAATTTCATTAAACAACGAGTATCTAATGATCATTTCCATTTCTTAAAGTATTTTCAGTTTAATCACTCACTAATGTGTGCTTCTCTTGATTTCCTTCTAACAAGCTGGATTTTTGTTGTAATCACTCATTCTCACCTAATTATGTTGAAAATACCTTGTGTACAAACAATAAGCACTCTATTAATGTTAACAAGCACATCAACACTTCCTTGGAACTAGGAAACCATTGAATTTCATTAAACAACGAGTATCTAATGATCATTTCCATTTCTTACAAGTATTTTCAGTTTAATCACTCACTAATGTGTGCTTCTCTTGATTTCCTTCTAACAAGGCTGGACTTTTTGTTGTAATCACTCATTCTCACCTAATTATGTTGAAAATACCTTGTGTACAAACAATAAGCACTCTATTAATGTTAACAAGCACATCAACACTTCCTTGGAACTAGGAAACCATTGAATTTCATTAAACAACGAGTATCTAATGAATTTCCAATTTCTTACACTATTTTCAGTTTAATCACTCACTAATGTGTGCTTCTCTTGATTTCCTTCTAACAAGGCTGGACTTTTTGTTGTAATCACTCATTCTCACCTAATTATGTTGAAATACCTTGTGTACAAACAATAAGCACTCTATTAATGTTAACAAGCACATCAACACTTCCTTGGAACTAGGAAACCATTGAATTTCATTAAACAACGAGTATCTAATGATCATTTCAATTTCTTACAAGTATTTCAGTTAATCACTCACTAATGTGTGCTTCTCTTGATTTCCTTCTAACAAGGCTGGACTTTTTGTTGTAATCACTCATTCTCACCTAATTATGTTGAAAATACCTTGTGTACAAACAATAAGCACTCTATTAATGTTAACAAGCACATCAACACTTCCTTGGAACTAGGAAACCATTGAATTTCATTACAACGAGTATCTAATGATCATTTCCATTTCTTACAAGTATTTTCAGTTTAATCACTCACTAATGTGTGCTTCTCTTGATTTCCTTCTAACAAGGCTGGACTTTTTGTTGTAATCACTCATTCTCACCTAATTATGTTGAAATACCCTCTATCAAATAAACTCTAGGAATGTTAACAAGCACATCTACAATATTTTCAGGTAATCACCACTAATGTGTGCTTCTCTTGATTTCCTTCTAACAAAGGCTGGACTTTTTGTTGTAATCACTCATTCTCACCTAATTATGTTGAAAATACCTTGTGTACAAACAATAAGCACTCTATTAATGTTAACAAGCACATCAACACTTCCTTGGAACTAGGAAACCATTGAATTTCATTAAACAACGAGTATCTAATGATCATTTCCATTTCTTACAAGTATTTTCAGTTTAATCACTCACTAATGTGTGCTTCTCTTGATTTCCTTCTAACAAGGCTGGACTTTTTGTTGTAATCACTCATTCTCACCAAATTATGTTGAAAATACCTTGTGTACAAACAATAAGCACTCTATTAATGTTAACAAGCACATCAACACTTCCTTGGAACTAGGAAACCATTGAATTTCATTAAACAACGAGTATCTAATGATCATTTCCATTTCTTACAAGTATTTTCAGTTTAATCACTCACTAATGTGTGCTTCTCTTGATTTCCTTCTAACAAAGCTGGACTTTTTGTTGTAATCACTCATTCTCACCTAATTATGTTGAAAATACCTTGTGTCAAACAATAAGCACTCTATTAATGTTAACAAGCACATCAACACTTCCTTGGAACTAGGAAACCATTGAATTTCATTTAAACAACGAGTATCTAATGATCATTTCCATTTCTTACAAGTATTTTCAGTTTAATCACTCACTAATGTGTGCTTCTCTGATTTCCTTCTAACAAGGCTGGACTTTTTGTTGTAATCACTCATTCTCACCTAATTATGTTGAAAATACCTTGTGTACAAACAATAAGCACTCTATAAAGTTAACAAGCACATCAACACTTCCTTGGAACTAGGAAACCATTGAATTTCATTAAACAACGAGTATCTAATGATCATTTCCATTTCTTACAAGTATTTTCAGTTTAATCACTCACTAATGTGTGCTTCTCTTGATTTCCTTCTAACAAAGCTGGACTTTTTGTTGTAATCACTCATTCTCACCTAATTATGTTGAAAATACCTTGTGTACAAACAATAAGCACTCTATTAATGTTAACAAGCACATCAACACTTCCTTGGAACTAGGAAACCATTGAATTTCATTAAACAACGAGTATCTAATGATCATTTCCATTTCTTACAAGTATTTTCAGTTTAATCACTCACTAATGTGTGCTTCTCTTGATTTCCTTCTAACAAAGCTGGACTTTTTGTTGTAATCACTCATTCTCACCTAATTATGTTGAAAATACCTTGTGTACAACAATAAGCACTCTATTAATGTTAACAAGCACATCAACACTTCCTTGGAACTAGGAAACCATTGAATTTCATTAAACAACGAGTATCTAATGATCATTTCCAATTTCCTTACAAGTATTTTCAGTTTAATCACTCACTAATGTGTGCTTCTCTTGATTTCCTTCTAACAAGGCTGGACTTTTTGTTGTAATCACTCATTCTCACCTAATTATGTTGAAAATACCTTGTGTACAAACAATAAGCACTCTATTAATGTTAACAAGCACATCAACACTTCCTTGGAACTAGGAAACCATTGAATTTCATTAAACAACGAGTATCTAATGATCATTTCCATTTCTTACAAGTATTTTCAGTTTAATCACTCACTAATGTGTGCTTCTCTTGATTTCCTTCTAACAAGGCTGGACTTTTTGTTGTAATCACTCATTCTCACCTAATTATGTTGAAAATACCTTGTGTACAAACAATAAGCACTCTATTAATGTTAACAAGCACATCAACACTTCCTTGGAACTAGGAAACCATTGAATTTCATTAAACAACGAGTATCTAATGATCATTTCCATTTCTTACAAGTATTTTCAGTTTAATCACTCACTAATGTGTGCTTCTCTTGATTTCCTTCTAACAAGGCTGGACTTTTTGTTGTAATCACTCATTCTCACCTAATTATGTTGAAAATACCTTGTGTACAAACAATAAGCACTCTATTAATGTTAACAAGCACATCAACACTTCCTTGGAACTAGGAAACCATTGAATTTCATTAAACAACGAGTATCTAATGATCATTTCCATTTCTTACAAGTATTTTCAGTTTAATCACTCACTAATGTGTGCTTCTCTTGATTTCCTTCTAACAAGGCTGGACTTTTTGTTGTAATCACTCATTCTCACCTAATTATGTTGAAAATACCTTGTGTACAAACAATAAGCACTCTATTAATGTTAACAAGCACATCAACACTTCCTTGGAACTAGGAAACCATTGAATTTCATTAAACAACGAGTATCTAATGATCATTTCCATTTCTTACAAGTATTTTCAGTTAATCACTCACTAATGTGTGCTTCTCTTGATTTCCTTCTAACAAGGCTGGACTTTTTGTTGTAATCACTCATTCTCACCTAATTATGTTGAAAATACCTGTGTACAAACAATAAGCACTCTATTAATGTTAACAAGCACATCAACACTTCCTTGGAACTAGGAAACCATTGAATTTCATTAAACAACGAGTATCTAATGATCATTTCCATTTCTTACAAGTATTTGTTTAATCACTCACTAATGTGTGCTTCTCTTGATTTCCTTCTAACAAAGCTGGACTTTTTGTTGTAATCACTCATTCTCACCTAATTATGTTGAAAATACCTTGTGTACAAACAATAAGCACTCTATTAATGTTAACAAGCACATCAACACTTCCTTGGAACTAGGAAACCATTGAATTTCATTAAACAACGAGTATCTAATGATCATTTCCATTTCTTACAAGTATTTTCAGTTTAATCACTCACTAATGTGTGCTTCTCTTGATTTCTTCTACAAAGCTGGCACTTTTTGTTGTAATCACTCATTCTCACCTAATTATGTTTGAAAATACCTTGTGCACAACAATAAGCACTCTATTAAAGGTTAACAAGCACATCAACACTTCCTTGGAAGTAGGAAACCATTGAATTTCATTAAACAACGAGTATCTAATGATCATTTCCATTTCTTACAGTATTTTCAGTTTAATCACTCACTAATGTGTGCTTCTCTTGATTTCTTCTAACAAAGCTGGACTTTTTGTTGTAATCACTCATTCTCACCTAATTATGTTGAAAATACCTTGTGTACAAACAATAAGCACTCTATTAAGGTTAACAAGCACATCAACACTTCCTTGGAACTAGGAAACCATTGAATTTCATTAACAACGAGTATCTAATGATCATTTCCATTTCTTACAAGTATTTTCAGTTTAATCACTCACAATGTGTGCTTCTCCTTGATTTCCTTCTAACAAGCTGGATTTTTGTTGTAATCACTCATTCTCACCTAATTATGTTGAAAATACCTTGTGTACAAACAATAAGCACTCTCTTAATGTTAACAAGCACATCAACACTTCCTTGGAACTAGGAAACCATTGAATTTCATTAAACAACGAGTATCTAATGATCATTTCCATTTCTTACAAGTATTTCAGTTTAATCACTCACTAATGTGTGCTTCTCTTGATTTCCTTCTAACAAAGCTGGACTTTTTGTTGTAATCACTCATTCTCACCTAATTACGTTGAAAATACCTTGTGTACAAACAATAAGCACTCTATTAAGGTTAACAAGCACATCAACACTTCCTTGGAACTAGGAAACCATTGAATTTCATTAAACAACGAGTATCTAATGATCATTTCCATTTCTTACAAGTATTTTCAGTTTAATCACTCACTAATGTGTGCTTCTCTTGATTTCCTTCTAACAAAGCTGGACTTTTTGTTGTAATCACTCATTCTCACCTAATTATGTTGAAAATACCTTGTGTACAAACAATAAGCACTCTATTAAGGTTAACAAGCACATCAACACTTCCTTGGAACTAGGAAACCATTGAATTTCATTAAACAACGAGTATCTAATGATCATTTCCATTTCTTACAAGTATTTTCAGTTAATCACTCACTAATGTGTGCTTCTCTTGATTTCCTTCTAACAAAGCTGGACTTTTTGTTGTAATCACTCATTCTCACCTAATTATGTTGAAAATACCTTGTGTACAAACAATAAGCACTCTATTAAGGTTAACAAGCACATCAACACTTCCTTGGAACTAGGAAACCATTGAATTTCATTAAACAACGAGTATCTAATGATCATTTCCATTTCTTACAAGTATTTTCAGTTTAATCACTCACTAATGTGTGCTTCTCTTGATTTCCTTCTAACAAAGCTGGACTTTTTGTTGTAATCACTCATTCTCACCTAATTATGTTGAAAATACCTTGTGTACAAACAATAAGCACTCTATTAAGGTTAACAAGCACATCAACACTTCCTTGGAACTAGGAAACCATTGAATTTCATTAAACAACGAGTATCTAATGATCATTTCCATTTCTTACAAGTATTTTCAGTTTAATCACTCACTAATGTGTGCTTCTCTGATTTCCTTCTAACAAAGCTGGACTTTTTGTTGTAATCACTCATTCTCACCTAATTATGTTGAAAATACCTTGTGTACAAACAATAAGCACTCTATTAATGTTAACAAGCACATCAACACTTCCTTGGAACTAGGAAACCATTGAATTTCATTAAACAACGAGTATCTAATGATCATTTCCATTTCTTACAAGTATTTTCAGTTTAATCACTCACTAATGTGTGCTTCTCTTGATTTCCTTCTAACAAAGCTGGACTTTTTGTTGTAATCACTCATTCTCACCTAATTATGTTGAAAATACCTTGTGTACAAACAATAAGCACTCTATTAAGGTTAACAAGCACATCAACACTTCCTTGGAACTAGGAAACCATTGAATTCATTAAACAACGAGTATCTAATGATCATTTCCATTTCTTACAAGTATTTTCAGTTTAATCACTCACTAATGTGTGCTTCTCTTGATTTCCTTCTAACAAAGCTGGACTTTTGTTGTAATCACTCATTCTCACCTAATTATGTTGAAAATACCTTGTGTACAAACAATAAGCACTCTATTAAGGTTAACAAGCACATCAACACTTCCTTGGAACTAGGAAACCATTGAATTTCATTAAACAACGAGTATCTAATGATCATTTCCATTTCTTACAAGTATTTTCAGTTTAATCACTCACTAATGTGTGCTTCTCTTGATTTCCTTCTAACAAAGGCTGGACTTTTTGTTGTAATCACTCATTCTCACCTAATTATGTTGAAAATACCTTGTGTACAAACAATAAGCACTCTATTAAGGTTAACAAGCACATCAACACTTCCTTGGAACTAGGAAACCATTGAATTTCATTAAACAACGAGTATCTAATGATCATTTCCATTTCTTACAAGTATTTTCAGTTTAATCACTCACTAATGTGTGCTTCTCTTGATTTCCTTCTAACAAGCTGGACTTTTTGTTGTAATCACTCATTCTCACCTAATTATGTTGAAAATACCTTGTGTACAAACAATAAGCACTCTATTAATGTTAACAAGCACATCAACACTTCCTTGGAACTAGGAAACCATTGAATTTCATTAAACAACGAGTATCTAATGATCATTTCCATTTCTTACAGTATTTTCAGTTTAATCACTCACTAATGTGTGCTTCTCTTGATTTCCTTCTAACAAAGCTGGACTTTTTGTTGTAATCACTCATTCTCACCTAATTATGTTGAAAATACCTTGTGTACAAACAATAAGCACTCTATTAAGGTTAACAAGCACATCAACACTTCCTTGGAACTAGGAAACCATTGAATTTCATTAAACAACGAGTATCTAATGATCATTTCCATTTCTTACAAGTATTTTCAGTTTAATCACTCACTAATGTGTGCTTCTCTTGATTTCCTTCTAACAAAGCTGGACTTTTTGTTGTAATCACTCATTCTCACCTAATTATGTTGAAAATACCTTGTGTACAAACAATAAGCACTCTATTAAGGTTAACAAGCACATCAACACTTCCTTGGAACTAGGAAACCATTGAATTTCATTAAACAACGAGTATCTAATGATCATTTCCATTTCTTACAAGTATTTTCAGTTTAATCACTCACTAATGTGTGCTTCTCTTGATTTCCTTCTAACAAAGCTGGACTTTTTGTTGTAATCACTCATTCTCACCTAATTATGTTGAAAATACCTTGTGTACAAACAATAAGCACTCTATTAAGGTTAACAAGCACATCAACACTTCCTTGGAACTAGGAAACCATTGAATTTCATTAAACAACGAGTATCTAATGATCATTTCCATTTCTTACAAGTATTTTCAGTTTAATCACTCACTAATGTGTGCTTCTCTTGATTTCCTTCTAACAAGCTGGACTTTTTGTTGTAATCACTCATTCTCACCTAATTATGTTGAAAATACCTTGTGTACAAACAATAAGCACTCTATTAAGGTTAACAAGCACATCAACACTTCCTTGGAACTAGGAAACCATTGAATTTCATTAAACAACGAGTATCTAATGATCATTTCCATTTCTTACAAGTATTTTCAGTTTAATCACTCACTAATGTGTGCTTCTCTTGATTTCCTTCTAACAAAGCTGGACTTTTTGTTGTAATCACTCATTCTCACCTAATTATGTTGAAAATACCTTGTGTACAAACAATAAGCACTCTATTAAGGTTAACAAGCACATCAACACTTCCTTGGAACTAGGAAACCATTGAATTTCATTAAACAACGAGTATCTAATGATCATTTCCATTTCTTACAAGTATTTTCAGTTTAATCACTCACTAATGTGTGCTTCTCTTGATTTCCTTCTAACAAGCTGGACTTTTTGTTGTAATCACTCATTCTCACCTAATTATGTTGAAAATACCTTGTGTACAAACAATAAGCACTCTATTAAGGTTAACAAGCACATCAACACTTCCTTGGAACTAGGAAACCATTGAATTTCATTAAACAACGAGTATCTAATGATCATTTCCATTTCTTACAAGTATTTTCAGTTTAATCACTCACTAATGTGTGCTTCTCTTGATTTCCTTCTAACAAAGCTGGACTTTTTGTTGTAATCACTCATTCTCACCTAATTATGTTGAAAATACCTTGTGTACAAACAATAAGCACTCTATTAAGGTTAACAAGCACATCAACACTTCCTTGGAACTAGGAAACCATTGAATTTCATTAAACAACGAGTATCTAATGATCATTTCCATTTCTTACAAGTATTTTCAGTTTAATCACTCACTAATGTGTGCTTCTCTTGATTTCCTTCTAACAAAGCTGGACTTTTTGTTGTAATCACTCATTCTCACCTAATTATGTTGAAAATACCTTGTGTACAAACAATAAGCACTCTATTAAGGTTAACAAGCACATCAACACTTCCTTGGAACTAGGAAACCATTGAATTTCATTAAACAACGAGTATCTAATGATCATTTCCATTTCTTACAAGTATTTTCAGTTTAATCACTCACTAATGTGTGCTTCTCTTGATTTCCTTCTAACAAAGCTGGACTTTTTGTTGTAATCACTCATTCTCACCTAATTATGTTGAAAATACCTTGTGTACAAACAATAAGCACTCTATTAAGGTTAACAAGCACATCAACACTTCCTTGGAACTAGGAAACCATTGAATTTCATTAAACAACGAGTATCTAATGATCATTTCCATTTCTTACAAGTATTTTCAGTTTAATCACTCACTAATGTGTGCTTCTCTTGATTTCCTTCTAACAAAGCTGGACTTTTTGTTGTAATCACTCATTCTCACCTAATTATGTTGAAAATACCTTGTGTACAAACAATAAGCACTCTATTAAGGTTAACAAGCACATCAACACTTCCTTGGAACTAGGAAACCATTGAATTTCATTAAACAACGAGTATCTAATGATCATTTCCATTTCTTACAAGTATTTTCAGTTTAATCACTCACTAATGTGTGCTTCTCTTGATTTCCTTCTAACAAAGCTGGACTTTTTGTTGTAATCACTCATTCTCACCTAATTATGTTGAAAATACCTTGTGTACAAACAATAAGCACTCTATTAAGGTTAACAAGCACATCAACACTTCCTTGGAACTAGGAAACCATTGAATTTCATTAAACAACGAGTATCTAATGATCATTTCCATTTCTTACAAGTATTTTCAGTTTAATCACTCACTAATGTGTGCTTCTCTTGATTTCCTTCTAACAAGCTGGACTTTTGTTGTAATCACTCATTCTCACCTAATTATGTTGAAAATACCTTGTGTACAAACAATAAGCACTCTATTAAGGTTAACAAGCACATCAACACTTCCTTGGAACTAGGAAACCATTGAATTTCATTAAACAACGAGTATCTAATGATCATTTCCATTTCTTACAAGTATTTTCAGTTTAATCACTCACTAATGTGTGCTTCTCTTGATTTCCTTCTAACAAAGCTGGACTTTTTGTTGTAATCACTCATTCTCACCTAATTATGTTGAAAATACCTTGTGTACAAACAATAAGCACTCTATTAAGGTTAACAAGCACATCAACACTTCCTTGGAACTAGGAAACCATTGAATTTCATTAAACAACGAGTATCTAATGATCATTTCCATTTCTTACAAGTATTTTCAGTTTAATCACTCACTAATGTGTGCTTCTCTTGATTTCCTTCTAACAAGCTGGACTTTTTGTTGTAATCACTCATTCTCACCTAATTATGTTGAAAATACCTTGTGTACAAACAATAAGCACTCTATTAAGGTTAACAAGCACATCAACACTTCCTTGGAACTAGGAAACCATTGAATTTCATTAAACAACGAGTATCTAATGATCATTTCCATTTCTTACAAGTATTTTCAGTTTAATCACTCACTAATGTGTGCTTCTCTTGATTTCCTTCTAACAAAGCTGGACTTTTTGTTGTAATCACTCATTCTCACCTAATTATGTTGAAAATACCTTGTGTACAAACAATAAGCACTCTATTAAGGTTAACAAGCACATCAACACTTCCTTGGAACTAGGAAACCATTGAATTTCATTAAACAACGAGTATCTAATGATCATTTCCATTTCTTACAAGTATTTTCAGTTTAATCACTCACTAATGTGTGCTTCTCTTGATTTCCTTCTAACAAAGCTGGACTTTTTGTTGTAATCACTCATTCTCACCTAATTATGTTGAAAATACCTTGTGTACAAACAATAAGCACTCTATTAAGGTTAACAAGCACATCAACACTTCCTTGGAACTAGGAAACCATTGAATTTCATTAAACAACGAGTATCTAATGATCATTTCCATTTCTTACAAGTATTTTCAGTTTAATCACTCACTAATGTGTGCTTCTCTTGATTTCCTTCTAACAAAGCTGGACTTTTTGTTGTAATCACTCATTCTCACCTAATTATGTTGAAAATACCTTGTGTACAAACAATAAGCACTCTATTAAGGTTAACAAGCACATCAACACTTCCTTGGAACTAGGAAACCATTGAATTTCATTAAACAACGAGTATCTAATGATCATTTCCATTTCTTACAAGTATTTTCAGTTTAATCACTCACTAATGTGTGCTTCTCTTGATTTCCTTCTAACAAAGCTGGACTTTTTGTTGTAATCACTCATTCTCACCTAATTATGTTGAAAATACCTTGTGTACAAACAATAAGCACTCTATTAAGGTTAACAAGCACATCAACACTTCCTTGGAACTAGGAAACCATTGAATTTCATTAAACAACGAGTATCTAATGATCATTTCCATTTCTTACAAGTATTTTCAGTTTAATCACTCACTAATGTGTGCTTCTCTTGATTTCCTTCTAACAAAGCTGGACTTTTTGTTGTAATCACTCATTCTCACCTAATTATGTTGAAAATACCTTGTGTACAAACAATAAGCACTCTATTAAGGTTAACAAGCACATCAACACTTCCTTGGAACTAGGAAACCATTGAATTTCATTAAACAACGAGTATCTAATGATCATTTCCATTTCTTACAAGTATTTTCAGTTTAATCACTCACTAATGTGTGCTTCTCTTGATTTCCTTCTAACAAAGCTGGACTTTTTGTTGTAATCACTCATTCTCACCTAATTATGTTGAAAATACCTTGTGTACAAACAATAAGCACTCTATTAAGGTTAACAAGCACATCAACACTTCCTTGGAACTAGGAAACCATTGAATTTCATTAAACAACGAGTATCTAATGATCATTTCCATTTCTTACAAGTATTTTCAGTTTAATCACTCACTAATGTGTGCTTCTCTTGATTTCCTTCTAACAAGCTGGACTTTTTGTTGTAATCACTCATTCTCACCTAATTATGTTGAAAATACCTTGTGTACAAACAATAAGCACTCTATTAAGGTTAACAAGCACATCAACACTTCCTTGGAACTAGGAAACCATTGAATTTCATTAAACAACGAGTATCTAATGATCATTTCCATTTCTTACAAGTATTTTCAGTTTAATCACTCACTAATGTGTGCTTCTCTTGATTTCCTTCTAACAAGGCTGGACTTTTTGTTGTAATCACTCATTCTCACCTAATTATGTTGAAAATACCTTGTGTACAAACAATAAGCACTCTATTAAGGTTAACAAGCACATCAACACTTCCTTGGAACTAGGAAACCATTGAATTTCATTAAACAACGAGTATCTAATGATCATTTCCATTTCTTACAAGTATTTTCAGTTTAATCACTCACTAATGTGTGCTTCTCTTGATTTCCTTCTAACAAGCTGGACTTTTTGTTGTAATCACTCATTCTCACCTAATTATGTTGAAAATACCTTGTGTACAAACAATAAGCACTCTATTAATGGTTAACAAGCACATCAACACTTCCTTGGAACTAGGAAACCATTGAATTTCATTAAACAACGAGTATCTAATGATCATTTCCATTTCTTACAAGTATTTTCAGTTTAATCACTCACTAATGTGTGCTTCTCTTGATTTCCTTCTAACAAAGCTGGACTTTTTGTTGTAATCACTCATTCTCACCTAATTATGTTGAAAATACCTTGTGTACAAACAATAAGCACTCTATTAAGGTTAACAAG
Organism: Bruguiera gymnorhiza; assembly: GCA_020883675.1. Lineage (NCBI taxonomy): Eukaryota > Viridiplantae > Streptophyta > Magnoliopsida > Malpighiales > Rhizophoraceae > Bruguiera > Bruguiera gymnorhiza. The sequence goes on along the minus strand of JAIRCJ010000139.1, from coordinate 295,053 downwards.
CACATCAACACTTCCTTGGAACTAGGAAACCATTGAATTTCATTAAACAACGAGTATCTAATGATCATTTCCATTTCTTACAAGTATTTTCAGTTTAATCACTCACTAATGTGTGCTTCTCTTGATTTCCTTCTAACAAAGCTGGACTTTTTGTTGTAATCACTCATTCTCACCTAATTATGTTGAAAATACCTTGTGTACAAACAATAAGCACTCTATTAAGGTTAACAAGCACATCAACACTTCCTTGGAACTAGGAAACCATTGAATTTCATTAAACAACGAGTATCTAATGATCATTTCCATTTCTTACAAGTATTTTCAGTTTAATCACTCACTAATGTGTGCTTCTCTTGATTTCCTTCTAACAAGCTGGACTTTTTGTTGTAATCACTCATTCTCACCTAATTATGTTGAAAATACCTTGTGTACAAACAATAAGCACTCTATTAAGGTTAACAAGCACATCAACACTTCCTTGGAACTAGGAAACCATTGAATTTCATTAAACAACGAGTATCTAATGATCATTTCCATTTCTTACAAGTATTTTCAGTTTAATCACTCACTAATGTGTGCTTCTCTTGATTTCCTTCTAACAAAGCTGGACTTTTTGTTGTAATCACTCATTCTCACCTAATTATGTTGAAAATACCTTGTGTACAAACAATAAGCACTCTATTAAGGTTAACAAGCACATCAACACTTCCTTGGAACTAGGAAACCATTGAATTTCATTAAACAACGAGTATCTAATGATCATTTCCATTTCTTACAAGTATTTTCAGTTTAATCACTCACTAATGTGTGCTTCTCTTGATTTCCTTCTAACAAAGCTGGACTTTTTGTTGTAATCACTCATTCTCACCTAATTATGTTGAAAATACCTTGTGTACAAACAATAAGCACTCTATTAAGGTTAACAAGCACATCAACACTTCCTTGGAACTAGGAAACCATTGAATTTCATTAAACAACGAGTATCTAATGATCATTTCCATTTCTTACAAGTATTTTCAGTTTAATCACTCACTAATGTGTGCTTCTCTTGATTTCCTTCTAACAAAGCTGGACTTTTTGTTGTAATCACTCATTCTCACCTAATTATGTTGAAATACCTTGTGTACAAACAATAAGCACTCTATTAAGGTTAACAAGCACATCAACACTTCCTTGGAACTAGGAAACCATTGAATTTCATTAAACAACGAGTATCTAATGATCATTTCCATTTCTTACAAGTATTTTCAGTTTAATCACTCACTAATGTGTGCTTCTCTTGATTTCCTTCTAACAAAGCTGGACTTTTTGTTGTAATCACTCATTCTCACCTAATTATGTTGAAAATACCTTGTGTACAAACAATAAGCACTCTATTAAGGTTAACAAGCACATCAACACTTCCTTGGAACTAGGAAACCATTGAATTTCATTAAACAACGAGTATCTAATGATCATTTCCATTTCTTACAAGTATTTTCAGTTTAATCACTCACTAATGTGTGCTTCTCTTGATTTCCTTCTAACAAGCTGGACTTTTTGTTGTAATCACTCATTCTCACCTAATTATGTTGAAAATACCTTGTGTACAAACAATAAGCACTCTATTAAGGTTAACAAGCACATCAACACTTCCTTGGAACTAGGAAACCATTGAATTTCATTAAACAACGAGTATCTAATGATCATTTCCATTTCTTACAAGTATTTTCAGTTTAATCACTCACTAATGTGTGCTTCTCTTGATTTCCTTCTAACAAGCTGGACTTTTTGTTGTAATCACTCATTCTCACCTAATTATGTTGAAAATACCTTGTGTACAAACAATAAGCACTCTATTAAGTTAACAAGCACATCAACACTTCCTTGGAACTAGGAAACCATTGAATTTCATTAAACAACGAGTATCTAATGATCATTTCCATTTCTTACAAGTATTTTCAGTTTAATCACTCACTAATGTGTGCTTCTCTTGATTTCCTTCTAACAAGGCTGGACTTTTTGTTGTAATCACTCATTCTCACCTAATTATGTTGAAAATACCTTGTGTACAAACAATAAGCACTCTATTAATGTTAACAAGCACATCAACACTTCCTTGGAACTAGGAAACCATTGAATTTCATTAAACAACGAGTATCTAATGATCATTTCCATTTCTTACAAGTATTTTCAGTTTAATCACTCACTAATGTGTGCTTCTCTTGATTTCCTTCTAACAAGGCTGGACTTTTTGTTGTAATCACTCATTCTCACCTAATTATGTTGAAAATACCTTGTGTACAAACAATAAGCACTCTATTAATGTTAACAAGCACATCAACACTTCCTTGGAACTAGGAACCATTGAATTTCATTAAACAACGAGTATCTAATGATCATTTCCATTTCTTACAAGTATTTTCAGTTTAATCACTCACTAATGTGTGCTTCTCTTGATTTCCTTCTAACAAAGCTGGACTTTTTGTTGTAATCACTCATTCTCACCTAATTATGTTGAAAATACCTTGTGTACAAACAATAAGCACTCTATTAATGTTAACAAGCACATCAACACTTCTTGGAACTAGGAAACCATTGAATTTCATTAAACAACGAGTATCTAATGATCATTTCCATTTCTTACAAGTATTTTCAGTTTAATCACTCACTAATGTGTGCTTCTCTTGATTTCCTTCTAACAAGCTGGACTTTTTGTTGTAATCACTCATTCTCACCTAATTATGTTGAAAATACCTTGTGTACAAACAATAAGCACTCTATTAATGTTAACAAGCACATCAACACTTCCTTGGAACTAGGAAACCATTGAATTTCATTAAACAACGAGTATCTAATGATCATTTCCATTTCTTACAAGTATTTTCAGTTTAATCACTCACTAATGTGTGCTTCTCTTGATTTCCTTCTAACAAGGCTGGACTTTTGTTGTAATCACTCATTCTCACCTAATTATGTTGAAAATACCTTGTGTACAAACAATAAGCACTCTATTAATGTTAACAAGCACATCAACACTTCCTTGGAACTAGGAAACCATTGAATTTCATTAAACAACGAGTATCTAATGATCATTTCCATTTCTTACAAGTATTTTCAGTTTAATCACTCACTAATGTGTGCTTCTCTTGATTTCCTTCTAACAAGCTGGACTTTTTGTTGTAATCACTCATTCTCACCTAATTATGTTGAAAATACCTTGTGTACAAACAATAAGCACTCTATTAATGTTAACAAGCACATCAACACTTCTTGGAACTAGGAAACCATTGAATTTCATTAAACAACGAGTATCTAATGATCTATTTCCATTTCTTACAAGTATTTTCAGTTTAATCACTCACTAATGTGTGCTTCTCTTGATTTCTTCTAACAAAGCTGGAGTTTTTGTTGTAAATCAACTCATTCTCACCTAATTATGTTGAAAATACTTGTGTACAAACAATAAGCACTCTATTAATGTTAACAAGCACATCAACACTTCCTTGGAACTAGGAAAACCATTGATTTCATTAAACAACGAGTATCTAATGATTCATTTCCATTTCTTACAAGTATTTTCAGTTTAATCACTCCACTAATGTGTGCTTCTCTTGATTTCCTTCTAACAAAGCTGTGATTTTTGTAATCACTCATTCTCACCTAATTATGTTGAAAAATACCTTGTGCTTACAACAATAAGCACTCTATTAATGTTAACAGCACATCACACTTCCTTGGAACTAGGAACCATTGAATTTCATTAAACAACCAGTATCTAAGATCATTTCCATTCTTACAAGTATTTTCAGTTTAATCACTCACTAATGTGTGCTGCTCTGATTTTCCTTCTAACAAAGCTGGACTTTTTGTTGTAATCACTCATTCTCACCTAATTATGTTGAAAATTACCTTGTGTACAAACAATAGCACTCTATTAATGTTAACAAGCACAATCAACACTTTCTTGGAACTAGGAAACCATTGAATTTCATTAAACAACGAGTATCTAATGATGATAGAATTTCCTTAAACTGTTTTCAGGTTAATCACTCACTAAATGTGCTTCTCTTGATTTCCTTCTAACAAAGCTGGACTTTTGTTGTAATCACTCATTCTCACCTAATTATGTTGAAAATACCTTGTGTACAAACAATAAGCACTCTATTAATGTTAACAAGCACATCAACACTTCCTTGGAAGTAGGAAACCATTGAATTCATTAAACAACGAGTATCTAATGATCATTTCCTTTTCTTACAAGTATTTTCAGTTTAATCACTCACTAATGTGTGCTTCTCTTGATTTCCTTCTAACAAAGGTGGACTTTTTGTTTGTAATCACTCATTCTCACCTAATTATGTTGAAAATACCTTGTGTACAAACAATAAGCACTCTATTAATGTTAACAAGCACATCAACACTTCCTTGGAACAGGAACCATTGAATTTCATTAAACAACGAGTATCTAATGATCATTTCCTTTTCTCACAAGTATTTTCAGTTTAATCACTCACTAATGTGGCTTCTCTTGATTTCCTTCTAACAAGGCTGGATTTTTTGTTGTAATCACTCATTCTCACCTAATTATGTTGAAAATACCTTGTGTACAAACAATAAGCACTCTATTAATGTTAACAAGCACATCAACACTTCCTTGGAACTAGGAAACCATTGAATTTCATTAAACAACGAGTATCTAATGATGAGTAGAATTTCCTTAAACTGTTTTCAGGTTAATCACTCACTAAACTGTGCTTTTCTTGATTTCCTTCTAACAAAGCTGGACTTTTGTTGTAATCACTCATTCTCACGTAATTAAATTGAAAATGCATTGTGTACAAACAATAAGCACTCCATTAATGTTAACAAGCACATCAATTCTTCCTTGGAAGTAGGAAAGCATTGAATTTCATTAGACAACGTGTATCTAATGATCATTTCCTTTTCATGCATGTATTTTCAGTTTAATCACTCACTAATGTGTGCTTCTCTTCATTTCCTTCTAACAAAGGTGGACTTTTTGTTGTAATCACTCATTCTCACCTATTTATGTTGAAAATACCTTGTGTACAAACAATATGCGCTCAATTAATGTTAACAAGCACATCAACACTTCCTTGGAACCACGAAACCATTGAATTTCATTAAACAACGAGTATCTCATGATCATTTCCTTTTCTCACAAGTATTTTCAGTTTAATCACAAACTAATGTGTGCTTCTCTTGATTTCCTTCTAACAAGGCTGGATTTTTTGTTGTAATCACACATTCTCACCTAATTATGTTGAAAATACCTTGTGTAGAAAGAATAAGCACTCTATTAATGTTCACAAGCACATCAACACTTCCATGGAACTAGGAAAGCATTGAATTTCATTAAACAACGAGTATCTAATGATCATTTGCTTTTCTTACAAGTATTTTCAGGACAATCACTCTCTAATGTGTGCTTCTCTTGATTTCCTTCTAACAAGGCTGGACTATTTATTGTAATCACTCATTCTCTCCTAATTATGTTGAAAATACCTTGTATACAAACAATAAGCACTTTATTAATGTTAACAAGGACATCAGCTCTTCCTTGGAAGTAGGAAACCATTGAATTTCATTAAACAACGAGTATCAAATGATCATTTCTATTTCATAAAAAGCTGTACTTTTTGTTTTAATCACTCATTCTCCGCACATTATCTTGAAAATACCTTGTGTACAAACAATAAGCACTCTATGAATGTTAACGAGCACATCAACACTTCCGTGAAACTAGGAAACCATTGAATTTCATTAAACAACGAGTATCTAATGATGAGTAGAATTTCCTTAAACTGTTTTCAGGTGAATCACTCACTAATGTGTGCTTCTCTTGATTTCCTTCTATGAAGGTAGGACTTTTTGTTGTAATCACTCATTCTCGCCTAATTATGTTGAAAATACCTTGTGTACAAACAATAAGCACTCTGTTAATGTTAACAAGCACATCAACACTTCCTTGGAACTAGGAAACCATTGAATTTCGTTAAACAACGAGTATCTAATGATCATTTCCATTTCTTACAACTATTTTCAGTTGAATCACTCACTAATGTGTGCTTCTCCTGATTTCCTTCTAACAAAGCTGGACTTTTTGTTGTAATCACTCATTCTCACCTAATTATGTTGAAAATACCTTGTGTACAAACAATAAGCACTCTATTAAGGTTAAGAAGCACATCAACACTTCCTTGGAACTAGGAAACCATTGAATTTCATTAAACAACGAGTATCTACTGATCATTTCCATTTCTTACAAGTATTTTCAGGTTAATCACTCTCTAATGTTTGCGTCTCTTGATTTCCTTCTAACGAGCCAGGATTTTTTGTCGTAATCACACATGCTCACCTAATTTTGTTGAAAATACCTTGTGTACAAAGAATAAGCCCTCTATTAATGTTAACAAGCACATCAACACTTCCTTGGAACTAGGAAACCGTTCAATTTCGTTAAACAATGAGTATCTAATGATGATTTCCATTTCTTACAAGTATTTTCAGTTTAATCACTCACTAATGTGTGCTTCTCTTGATTTCTTTCTAACAAGGCTGGACTTATTGTTGTAATCACTCATTCTCACCTCATTATGTTGAAAATACCTTGTGTACAAACAATAAGCACTCTATTAAGGTTGACAAGCACATCAACTCTTCCTTGGAAGTAGGAAAGCATTGAATTTCATTAAACAACGACTATCTAATGATCATTTCCATTTCTTGCAAGTATTTTCAGTTTAATCACTCATTAATGTGTGCTTCTCGTGATTCCCTTCTAACAAAGCTGGACTTTTTGTTGTAATCACTCATTCTCACCTAATTATGTTGAAAATACCTTCTGCACAAACAATAAGCACTCTAGTAATGTTAACAAGCACATCAACTCTTCCTTGGAAGTAGGAAACCATTAAATTTCATTAAACAACGAGTATCTAATGATAATTTCCAATTCTTACAAGTATTTTCAGTTTAATCACTCACTAATGTGTCCGTCTCCTGATTTCCTTCTGACGAGGCAGGATTGGTTGTTGTAATCACACATTCTCATCTAATTATGTTGAAAATACCTTGTGTACAAAGAATAAGCACTCTATTTATATTGACAAGCACATCAACTCTTCCTTGGAATAAGGAAACCATTGAATTTCAGTAAGCAACGAGTATCCAATGATCATTTCCATTTCTCACAATTATTTTCAGTTTAATCACTCGCTAATGTGTGCTTTTGTTGATTTCCTTCTAACAAAGCAGGACTTTTTGTTGTAATCACTCATTCTCACGTAATTATGTTGAAAATACATTGTGTACAAACAATAAGCACTCTATTAATGTTAACAAGCAGATCAACTCTTCCTTGGAAGTAGGAAAGCATTGAATTTCATTAAGCAACGAGTATCTAATGATCATTTCCATTTCTTGCATGTATTTTCAATTTAATGACTCACTAATGTGTGCGTCTCTTGATTTCCTTCTAACAAGGCTGGACTCTTTGTTGTAATCACCCATTCGCACCTAATTATGTTGAAAATACGTTGTGTACAAACAATAAGCACTCTATTAAGGTTGACAAGCTCATCAACTCTTCCTTGGAAGTAGGAAAGCATTGAATTTCATTAAACAACGAGTATCTAATGATCATTTCCATTTCTTGCAAGTATTTTCATTTTAATCACTCATTAATGTGTGCTTCTCTTGATTTCCGTCTAACAAAGCTGGACTTTTTGCTGTAATCACTCTTTCTCACCTAATTATGTTGAAAATACCTTGTGCACAAACAATAAGCACTTTAGTAATGTTAACAAGCACATCAACTCTTCCTTGGAATTAGGAAACCATTGAATTTCAGTAAACAACGAGTATCTAATGATCATTTCCATTTCTCACAAGTATTTTCGGTTTAATCACTCACTAATGTGTGCTTCTCTTGATTTCCTTCTAACAAAGCTGGACCTTTTGTTCTAAGCACTCATTCTCACCTATTTATGTTGAAAATACCTTGTGTACAAACAATATGCACTCGATTAATGTTAACAAGCACAACAACACTTCCTTGGAACCAGGAAACCATTGAATTTCATTAAATAACGTGTATCTCAAGATCATTTCCTTTTCTTACAAGTGTTTTCAGTTTAATCACAAACTAATGTGTGCTTCTCTTGATTTCCTTCTAACAAGGCTGGATTTTTTGTTGTAATCACTCATTCTCACCTAATTATGTTGAAAATACCTTGTGTAGAAAGAATAAGCACTCTATTAATGTTAACAAGCACATCAACACTTCCATGGAACTAGGAAAGCATTGAATTTCATTAAACAACGAGTATCTAATGATCATTTCCATTTCTTACAAGTATTTTCAGGTCAATCACTCTCTAATGTGTGCTTCTCTTGATTTCCTTCTAACAAGGCTGGACTATTTATTGTAATCACTCATTCTCTCCTAATTATGTTGAAAATACCTTTTGTACAAACAATAAGCACTTTATTAATGTTAACAAGGACATCAGCTCTTCCTTGGAAGTAGGAAACCATTGAATTTCATTAAACAACGAGTATCAAATGATCATTTCTATTTCTTAAAAGGCCGTACTTTTTGTTTTAATCACTCATTCTCCCCACATTATCTTGAAAATACCTTGTGTACAAACAATAAGCACTCTATTAATGTTGACAAGCACATCAACACTTCCGTGAAACTAGGAAACCATTGAATTTCATTAAACAACAAGTATCTAATGATGAGTAGAATTTCCTTAAACTGTTTTCAGGTTAATCACTCACTAATGTGAGCTTCTCTTGATTTCCTTCTAACAAGGCTGGACTTTTTGTTGTAATCACTCATTCTCACCTAATTATGTTGAAAATACCTTGTGTACAAACAATAAGCACTCTCTTAAGGTTAACAAGCACATCAACACTTCCTTGGAACTAGGAAACCATTGAATTTCATTAAACAACGAGTATCTACTGATCATTTCCATTTCTTACAAGTATTTTCAGGTTAATCACTCACTAATGCTTGCGTCTCTTGATTTCAGTCTAACGAGGCAGGATTTTTTGTTGTAATCAGACATTCTCACCTAATTACGTTGAAAATACGTTGTGTACAAAGAATAAGCCCTCTATTATTGTTAACAAGCACATCAACACTTCCTTGGAACTAGGAAACCATTCAATTTCGTTAAACAACGAGTATCTAATGATGATTTCCATTTCTTACAAGTATTTTCAGTTTAATCACTCACTAATGTGTGCTTCTCTTGATTTCCTTCTAACAAGGCTGGACTTGTTGTTTTAATCACTCATTCTCACCTAATTATGTTGAAAATACCTTGTGTACAAACAATAAGCACTCTATTAAGGTTGACAAGCACATCAACTCTTCCTTGGAAGTAGGAAAGCATTGAATTTCTTTAAACAACGAGTATCTAATGATCATTTCCATTTCTGGAAAGTATCTTCAGTTTAATCACTCATTAATGTGTGCTTCTCTTGATTTCCTTCTAACAAAGCTGGACGTTTTGTTGTAATTACTCATTCTCACCTAATTATGTTGAAAATAGCTTGTGCACAAACAATAAGCACTCTAGTAATGTCAACAAGCACATCAACTCTTCCTTGGAAGTAGGAAACCATTGAATTTCATTAAACAACGAGTATCTAATGATTATTTCCATTTCTCACAAGTATTTTCTGTTTAATCACTCACTAATTTGTGCGTCTCTTCATTTCCTTCTAACGAGGCAGGATTTGTTGTTGTAATCACACATTCTCATCTAATTATGTTGAAAATACCTTGTGTACAAAGAATAAGCACTCTATTAATGTTAACGAGCACATCAACTCTTCCTCGGATTTAGGAAAACCATTGAATTTCAGTAAACAACGAGTATCTAATTATCATTTCCATTTCTCACAAGTATTTTCAGTTTAATCACTCACTAATGTGTGCTTCTCTTGATTTCCTTCTAACAAGGCTGGACTTCTTGTTGTAATCACTCATTCTCACCTAATTATGTTGAAAATACCTTGTGTACAAAGGATAAGCACTCTATTAATGTTAACAAGCACATCAGCTCTTCCTTGGAACTAGGAAACCATTGCATTTCTGTAAACAACGAGTATCTATTGATAATTTCCATTTCTTACAAGTATTTTCAGTTTAATCACTCACTAATTTGTGCTTCTCTTGATTTCCTTCTAACAAGGCTGGTCTTTTTGTTGTAATCACTCATTCTCACCCAATTATGTTCAAAATACCTTGTGTTCAAACAATAAGCACTCTATCAATGTTGACAAGCACATCAACACTTCCTTGGAACTAGGAAACCATTGAATTTCTTTAAACAACGAGTATCTAATGATCATTTCCATTTCTTACAAGTATTTTCAGTTTAATCAGTCACTAATGTGTGCTTCTCTTGATTTCCTTCTAACAAAGCTGGACTTTTTGTTGTAATCACTCATTCTCACCTAATTATCTTGAAAATACCTTGTGTAGAAACAGTATGCACTCTATTAATGTTGACAAGCACATCAACACTTCCTTGGAACTAGGAAACCATTGAATTTCATTAAACAACGAGTATCTAATGATTATTTCCATTTCTTACAAGTATTTTCAGTTTAATCACTCACTAATGTGTGTTTCTCTTGATTTCCTTCTAACACGGCTGGACTTTTTGTTGTAATCACTCATTCTCACCTACTTATGATGAAAATACCTTGTGTACAAACAATAAGCTTTCTATTAATGTTAACAAGCACATCAACACTTCCTTGGAACCAGGAAACCATTGAATTTCATTAAACAATGAGCATCTAATGATGAGTAGAATTTCCTTAAAGTGTTTTCAGGTTAATCCCTCACTAATGTGTGCTTCTCTTGATTTCCTTCTAACAACGCTGGACTTTTTGTTGTAATCTCTCATTCTCACCTAATTATGTTGAATATACCTTGTGTACAAACAATGAGGACTCTAGTAATGTTATCAAGCACATCAACACTTCCTTGGAACTAGGAAACCATTGAATTTCATTAAACAACTTGTATCTAATGATCATTTCCATTTCTTACAAGTATTTTCTGTTTAATCACTCACTAATGTGTGTTTCTCTTGATTTCCTTCTAACAAAGCTGGACTTTTTGTTGTAATCACTCATTCTCACCTAATTATGTTGAAAATACCTTGTGTACAAACAATATGCTTTCTATTAATGTTAACAAGCACATCAACACTTCCTTGGAACTAGGAAACCATTGAATTTCATTAAACAATGAGCATCTAATGATGAGTAGAATTTCCTTAAACTGTTTTCAGGTTAATCCCTCGCTAATGTGTGCTTCTCTTGATTTCCTTCTAACAATGCTGGACTTTTTGTTGTAATCTCTCATTCTCACCTAATTATGTTGAAAATACCTTGTGTACAAACAATAAGCACTCTATTAATGTTAACAAGCACATCAACTCTTCCTTGGAACAAGCACATATAAATCTTTAATAAGTTCAAATCCTAATAAGTTTGCAGTAAGTGTAGAGATAAGGGCATACCTGCGAGATAATGCATCAGCTACCACATTGTCCTTACCTTGTTTATATTTGATGTTGTAGGGAAAGGTCTCAATAAATTCAATCCACTTAGCATGTCTTTTGTTCAACTTTCCTTGTCCCTTCAAGTGCTTCAACGATTCATGGTCAGTATGGATGACAAACTCCTTGGGCCAAAGGTAATGTTGCCATGTCTCCAAAGCCCGTACCAATGCATACATCTCTTTATCATAAGTAGGATAATTAAGGCTTGCTCCACTTAGCTTTTCACTGAAGTAAGCAATTGGGCGCCTTTCCTGCATCAAAACAGCTCCAATGCCAATACCTGATGCATCACACTCAATCTTGAAAGCTTTTTCAAAGTTAGGTAAAGCAAGTAGGGGTGCAGAACTTAATTTTTCCTTTATGCAATTAAAAGCCTTGTCTTGGTCACTACCCCACCTAAAACTCGTGTTCTTTTTGATAAGCTCAGTGAGTGGTGCAGCAATGGTGCTAAAGTCCCTAACAAAGCGTCTATAGAAACTAGCTAGACCATGAAAGCTACGCACATCACTAATTGACTTAGGTGTAGGCCAATCACGAATTGCCTTAACTTTTTCCTCGTCAACCTCAACACCTTTAGAACTCACCACATAGCCAAGAAATGTGATCTGATTAGTACAAAAGGAACATTTCCTTAAGTTAGCATACAATTTTTCAGAATGTAAAACACTTACAATAGAACGTAAATGATCAAGATGCTCTTCTAGGGTTTTACTATAGACCAAAATATCATCAAAATACACAACCACAAATTTACCAATGAATGGACGCAAAACATGATTCATTAGTCGCATAAAAGTGCTTGGTGCATTAGTGAGACCAAATGGCATAACAAGCCATTCATACAGACCGTACTTAGTTTTGAAAGCTGTTTTCCACTCATCTCCCTCTCTCATCCTAATCTGATGATATCCGCTTTTCAAATCAATCTTAGAAAAGACACAGGAACCATGCAATTCATCCAACATGTCATCTAATCTAGGTATGGGGTGACGATACTTTACAGTGATTTTGTTGATTGCTCGACAATCAACACACATCCTCCAAGTCCCATCTTTCTTGGGTACAAGTAGGACAGGAACAACACATGGACTCATGCTTTCCCTCACATATCCTTTGGAAATAAGCTCCTCAACCTGCCTTTGAAGCTCCTTCGTCTCCTCAGGATTACTCTTATATGCTGGCCGGTTAGGGATGGATGCACCTGGGATGAAATCAATTTGATGCTCAATTCCTCTATTAGGTGGCAATCCACTTGGAACATCATCAGCGAATACATCTTCAAATTCCTGCAATAGAGCAACAACAACACTAGGCAAAGATGGGTCAAACTTGTTAGTGTTAAAATAAGCCTCCTTGTACAGAAGTACGATCATAGGTTGTTTGGCATAGAATGCTCTTTTGACATCACTCCCTTTTGCATAGAAACTTTCTCTTTTCTTCTCTTTCTCTTGCGTCATCACGTTTTCTCCTCTCTTTTCTCTTTTATCAATCTTTCTTTTCTGTTCACTCTCATTTTTAATCCTTAATTGATCCTCATAAGCTTGTTGAGGTGATAATGGTACAAGAGTGATGGGTTTTTTATTCATTACAAAGGAATATCGGTTCTTGAAGCCATCATGCATAACTCGCCTATCAAATTGCCATGGTCTTCCTAATAGAATATGGCCCACATGCATAGGTACAACATCACATAAAATTTCATCACGGTACCTTCCGATAGAAAATGATATGAGCACTTGCTTATTTACCTTGACTTCACCACTGTCATTCAGCCATTGAAGCTTATATGGCCTAGGATGGTTCATAGTAGGTAAATCCAACTTCTCAACCATAGTTGTGCTAGCAACATTAGTGCAACTCCCACCATCAATAATCATACTACATACCTTATCTTTGATGAGACACCTCGTCTGAAAGATGTTATCTCGTTGCACCTCATTTTCTTCCTTTACTTGCACATTCAATGCTCGCCTTGTAACAAGAGCTACTCCATTAACTGGATACTCCTCTCCATCACTTTCACCATTACTTCTCAAGATCATTGCACGCTTATTTGGACATCGAGATGCAATGTGACCCCTGCCCAAACACTTAAAACATTTAACATCTCTATTTCTACTTGGTTGGGGGTCAGAACTACCTGCCTCCTTGCTAGAACCCATATTCTTGTACTTGGATAGCTCGGCTTTGGACTTGTAGTTGGTCATCTCGTCCCTTTTATTCCAATTTGGCTTCCAAGATGAGGTAGATCCTGAGTTCTGCCCAAACCGTGTGGAACCCTTTCGTTTGAGTTGCCTTTCAACTTTCATGGCCATGTGTACCATGTCTTCTAATTCCACATAGTGTTGCAATTCAACCACGTTTGCTATGTCCCCATTTAGCCCTTGCAGAAATCGAGCCATGGTTGCTTCTCTATCTTCTTCTACATTCGCCCGAATCATGGTAATCTCCATCTCCTTGTGGTAATCCTCCACACTTTTGGTGCCCTGAGTGAGCCCTTGCAGCCTTTGGTACAGCTCCCTGTAATAGTGATTAGGGACAAACCTCCTCCTCATGATAGCCTTCATCTCCTCCCATGTATCAATAGGCCGCTCACGATTCCTTCTCCTAGTCAAAACAAGTTGATCCCACCAAATAATAGCATAATCAGTGAATTCAATTGCAGCAAGCTTTACCTTTTTCTCCTCGGAATAGTTGTGGCAATCAAAAACCAACTCAACCTTCTTCTCCCATTCTAGGTATGCATCAGGATCATTCTTACCTTGGAATGGAGGAAGTGTCATTTTAATACTGCCCAAATTATGGTCATAGGTGCCTTGCCTCCCAAATTCTCTTTGATCCCTTCTATTGTTAGCAGTTCGGACCACAGTAGTTTGATCATCAATTTCATCATCTTCTACATCATCTTCATGGTCATAGGCACGTCTCAACTGCCTTCTTGCTTTAAGAGCCTCATACTCCCCATGCCTCCTTTGCAACTCTGCTATAGTATTAGATTGCTCCTCCATCCTTTCCCTCATATCATCAAATCTGGTATTCATACGCTCAAATTGTTGTTGCATAGCTTTGATCATGAAGGACACATCACCAGCTCCCTCCTGAGCTGCACCTTTGTCTTTGGATGTCATAGTATTACTTCTACACAAAATAATAAGATACCTCACAGAGCACTCCCTCACGTGTTTCACTCAAAAGAAGGTGTCACACTCTCTCGTGTTTACACTCTTTATGGCTTTTTCTTTATATGAACTTTCACTCTTGCCTTTTACCACTTGGATTTCTCCTTTCAGCTCTATAAAGAACTAAAGAAGGTAAATCAAGAGTATTGATTTTGAACAGAATAAGATAAATGGTGTAGAATTGAACAAATTGGAGAACAAGGAATCAAGAAAACGAAAAAGGATATCAAGGCAAACAATTTTAATGAACTAAACTCACAAAAAGAATCAGGATAAGGGAAGTTAAATTTATTTAGAGGACAAACTTGGATAACAAGATAGGAAAATGGATGGCAGAATTGGAGTTGAGCAAGAAAACTTTGTTATTATTGTGGCCAATATGACCAAACTGTTAACTTTATCAATAACTTGAATTTGATGTTTCCTTTCTTTTCTTCTTTTTCTTGTTCCTTTTCGTTGATCCTTCTTTTTTTTTTTTTCTTTTTTTCACTTTTTCTTTTACTCAACACAAACAACAGTAGAACACTTAGATACAGCAATTGGAATTGAAATTAGCACGTTGAGAAGGATTGCAAGTAAACAGATTTGTGCATTTGAATTGTAATAGACAAATTGAATCGAAATAAATAAATCACAAGGTAGAAAATTGAAGAGTGAGTGGATTCAACCTGATTTAGAGCCAGGCTCTGATACCAACTGATGCGGAAAACCCCAAAAAGATGTGGCTTAGGGACCCAACGCACACAATGAATCAAAGAACAACAAGGAAAGCTAAATCAGAGTTTAATAACACAAACCCTAGACCCAAAATTCGAAGGAACACGAACCTAGGGTATTCAATGATGAGAACCGTAGACATGAAGGGTGGAAGGCTTCAAAGGATGCAAAAAGTCCATTGCACATTTCAGAAGGCCCAATAACACGAGTTAGAGCTTCAATTGATGCAAGAGGTCCATTGCACATTCTAGAAGGCCCAATAACACGAGCTAGGGCTTCAATGGATGCAAGAGGTCCATTGCACATTCCAAAAGGCCCAATAACACGAGCTAGGGCCAAAAAGATTAAAGAAGCACTGAATGGGCTGATTCAGGACATTCAGACTAACCAAGCTTCAAATGGTGCGAATTTAAGCTTTAAAGAGAGTCCAGGCCCAGTAAATATAATTGGAATACTTAATTGGTCAAACTAAGTAATAGCATCACTCCAAAATAGGAGTTCATTGTATGTGCTGGAAATATTCCGAAATTCAACTAAAATAGGGATTTCTCCTAAATAGGAATTCTGCCTCTTTAGGATTGCTATCTAAGCCTATAAATAGGCACCCCTTGTAAGCTCTGGAAATCAGACAATCAAGAAATCAGACAACTTTGAGTGAAATAGAAAGCAAGGGCTTTTCTCCCTCGGTTCTTTTAAGAACTAAAGAACTTATCAAGAGGTACTTCTTCTTGTGGCATTCAAATCGACTTATCACTCCCAATTCCTTCCTTTTCTGGAGTGTGGCGTCCATATCCATCTTGAATACCCTAGGTTCGTGCTCCTTCGAATATTGGGTCTAGGGTTTGTGTTATTAAACTCTGATTTAGCTTTCCCGGTTGCTCTTTGATTTATTGTGTGCGTTGGGTCCCTAAGCCACGTCTTTTTGGGGTTTTCCACATCAGTTGGTATCAGAGCCTGGCTCTAAATCAGTTGGCTCTAAATCAGAAAAAAATATAAAAATAATATGTCTCTGAAAGATAAAGGTGCTGCTCATGAGGGAGCTGTTGACATGTCCTTCATGATCAAAGCTATGCAACAACAATTTGAGCACATGAATATCAGATTTGATGATATGAGAGAGAGGATGAAGGAGCAAGCTAATACAATAGCAGAGTTGCAAAGGAGGCACGAAAAATATGAGGCTTCTAAAGCAAGAAGGCAATTGAGACGTGCCTATGACCACGAAGATGATAATTCTGTGCCATCTTCAGAGGGTGAAAGTGATGGAGAGAAGTATCAGGCTAATGGAGTAGCTCTCATCACAAGGCGAGCATTGAATGTGCAAGTGAAAGAAGAAAATGAGGGGCAACGAGATAACATCTTTCAGACGAGATGTCTCATCAAAGATAAGGTATGTAGTATAATTATTGATGGTGGGAGTTGCACTAATGTTGCTAGCACAACTATGGTTGAGAAGTTAAATTTACCTACTATGAAGCATCCTAAACCATATAAGTTTCAATGGTTGAATGAGAGTGGTGAAGTTAAAGTAGATAAGCAAGTGCTCGTGTCATTTTCTATTGGAAGGTATCACGATGAAGTTTTATGTGATGTTGTACCTATGCAAGCAGGGCATATTCTATTAGGAAGGCCATGACAGTTTGACAGACGAGTTATGCACGATGGATTCAAGAATCGATATTCCTTTGTAATGAATGATAAACCCGTCACTCTTGTACCATTATCACCTCAACAAGCTTATGAGGATCAATTAAGGATTAAAACTGAGAGTGAACAGAAAAGAGAGATGGAAAAAAGAGAAAAGAGAGGAGAAAACATGAGAACACAAGAGAAAGAGAAGAAAACAGAAGGTTTCTATGCAGAAGAAAGTGATGCCAAAAGAGCAATTTTTGCCATACGACCTATGATCGTACTTTTGTACAAAAAGGCTTCTTTTAACACTAACAAGCTTGAACCAGCTTTGCCTAGTACTATTGTTGTTCTATTGCAGGAATTTGAAGATGAATTCCATGATGATGTCCCAAGTGGATTGCTACCTAAGAGAGGAATTAAGAATCAAATTGCTTTCATCCTTGGTGCATCCATCCAAAATCGGCCAGCATATAAGAGTAATCTTAAGGAGACAAAGGAGCATAAAAGACAGGTTGAAGAACTTATTTTCAAAGGATATGTGAGGGAAAGCATGAGTCATTATGTAGTTCCTATCCTACTTGTACGAGGAAAGTTGAACAGAAGGCATGCCAAGTGGATCAAATTCATTCAGACCTTTCCCTACGTCATCAAGTATAAACAAGGTGATGATTCGAGGACGAACCTTTTTGAGGAAAGGGGGAATGATGAGAACCGTAGACATGAAGGGTGGAAGGCTTCAAAGGATGCAAAAAGTCCATTGCACATTTCAGAAGGCCCAATAACACGAGTTAGAGCTTCAGTTGATGCAAGAGGTCCATTGCACATTCTAGAAGGCCCAATAACACGAGCTAGGGCTTCAATGGATGCAAGAGGTCCATTGCACATTCCAAAAGGCCCAATAACACGAGCTAGGGCCAAAAAGATTAAAGAAGCACTGAATGGGCTGATTCAGGACATTCAGACCAACCAAGCTTCAAATGGTGCGAATTTAAGCTTTAAAGAGAGTCCAGGCCCAGTAAATATAATTGGAATACTTAATTGGTCAAACTAAGTAATAGCATCACTCCAAAATAGGAGTTCATTGTATGTGCTGGAAATATTCCGAAATTCAACTAAAATAGGGATTTCTCCTAAATAGGAATTCTGCCTCTTTAGGATTGCTATCTAAGCCTATAAATAGGCACCCCTTGTAAGCTCTGGAAATCAGACAATCAAGAAATCAGACAACTTTGAGTGAAATAGAAAGCAAGGGCTTTTCTCCCTCGGTTCTTTTAAGAACTAAAGAACTTATCAAGAGGTACTTCTTCTTGTGGCATACAAATCGACTTATCACTCCCAATTCCTTCCTTTTCTGGAGTGTGGCGTCCATATCCATCTTGAATACCCTAGGTTCGTGCTCCTTCGAATATTGGGTCCAGGGTTTGTGTTATTAAACTCTGATTTAGCTTTCCCAGTTGCTCTTTGATTTATTGTGTGCGTTGGGTCCCTAAGCCACGTCTTTTTGGGGTTTTCCGCATCATTCAAGATGGATATGGACGCCACACTCCAGAAGAGGAAGGAATTGGGAGTGATAAGTCGGTTTGAACGCCACAAGAAGAAAACCTCTTGATAAGTTCTTTAGTTCTCAAAAGAACCGAAGGAGAAACCCTTGCTTTCTATTTCACTGAAAGTTGTCTGATTTCCAAAGCTTACAAGGGGTGCCTATTTATAGGCTTAGATAGCAATCCTAAAGAGGCAAAATTCCTATTTAGGAGAAATCCCAATTTTGGAGGAATTTCGGACTAATTCCAGCACATACAATGAACTCCTATTTAGGAGTGAATGCTATCACTTAGTCTGACCCATTAAGTAGTCCAATTATATTAATTAGGCTTGGGCTCTCTTTAGAACTTGAATTCGCACCATTTGAAGCTTGCTTGGCTTGAATGTCCTGAATCGCACCATTAAAATCTTTTTTGCCCTAGCTCGTGTTATTGGGCCTTCTGGAATGTGCAATGGACCTCTTGCATCCATTGAAGCTCTAGCTTGTGTTATTGGGCCTTCTGGAATGGGCAATGGACTTCTTGCATCTATTGAAGCCTTCCACCCATCATCTCCATGGTTCTCATCACTTTTTGTTTTAATCACTCATTCTCACCTAATTATGTTGAAAATACCTTGTGTACAAACAATAAGCACTCTATTAAGGTTAACAAGCACATCAACATTTCCTTGGAACTAGGAAACCATTGAATTTCATTAAACAACGAGTATCTAATGATCATTTCCATTTCTTGCAAGTATTTTGAGGTTAATCACTCACTATTTTGTGCTTCTCTTGATTTCCTTCTAGCAAGGCTGGACTTTTTGTCGTAATCACTCATTCTCACCTAATTATGTTGAAAATACCTTGTGTACAAACAATAAGCACTCTATTAATGTTAACAAGCACATCAACACTGATGAGAACCGTGGAGATGATGGGGGGAAGGCTTCAAAGAATGCAAAAAGTCCATCACACATTCAAGATGGCCCAATAACACAAGCTAGAGCTTCAATTGATACAAGAGGTCCATTGCACATTCCAGAAGGCCCAATAACACGAGCTAGAGATTCAATGGATGCAAGAGGTCCATTGCACATTCCAGAAGGCCCAATAACACGAGCTAGGGCTAGAAAGATTAAAGAAGCACTAAATGGGCTGATTCTGGACATTCTGGCCAACCAGGCTTCAAATGGAGCGAATTCAAGTTTTAAAGAGAGCCCAGGCCTAATTAATATAATTGGACTACCTCATGGGTCAAACTAAGTGATAGCATTCACTCCTAAATAGGAGTTCATTGTATGTGCTGGAATTAGTCCGAAATTCCTCCAAAATAGGGATTTCTCCTAAATCGGAATTTTACCCCTTTAGGATTGTTATCTAAGCCTATAAATAGGCACCCCTTGTAAGCTTTGGAAATTAGACAACTTTGAGTAAAATAGAAAGCAAGGGCTTTTCTCCCTTGGTTCTTTTAAGAACTAAAGAACTTATCAAGAGGTACTTCTTCTTGTGGCATTCAAATCGACTTATCACTCCCAATTCCTTCCTTTCTGGAGTGTGTCATCCTTATCCATCTTGAATACCCTAGGTTCGTGTTCCTTCGAATATTGGGTCTAGGGTTTGTGTTATTAAACTCTGATTTAGCTTTCCTCGTTGCTCTTTGATTCATTGTGTGATTGGGTCCCTAAGCCACGTCTTTTTGGGGTTTTCCGCATCAAACACGTCCTTGGAACTAGGAAACCATTGCATTTCTTTAAACAACGAGTATCTAATGATGAGTAGAATTTCGTTAAACTGTTTTCAGGTTAATCACTCACTTATGTGTGCTTCTCTTGATTTCCTTCTAACAAGGCTGGAATTTTTGCTTTAATCACTCATTCTCACCTAATTATGTTCAAAATACCTTGTGTACAAACAATAAGCACTCTATTAATGTTAACAAGCACATCAACACTTCTGTGAAACTAGGAAACCCTTGAATTTCATTAAACAACGAGTATCTAATGATGAGTAGAATTTTCTTAAACTGTTTTCAGGTTAATCACTCACTAATGTGTGCTTCTCTTGATTTCCTTAAACCATTGAATTTCATTAAACAACGAGTATCTAATGATCATTTCCATTTCTTACAAGTATTTTGAGGTTCATCACTCACTAATGTGTGCTTCTCTTGATTTCCTTCTAAGAAGGCTGGATTTTTTGTTGTAATCACTCATTCTCACCTAATTATGTTGAAAATACATTGTGTACAAAAAATAAGCACTCGATTAAGGTTAACAAGCACATCAACACTTCCTTGGAACTAGGAAACTATTGAATTTAATTAAACAACGAGTATCTAATGATCATTTCCATTTCTTACAAGTATTTTGAGGTTAATCACTCACTAATGTGTGCTTCTCTTGATTTCCATCCAACAAGTGTAATCACTCATTCTCACCTAATTATGTTGAAAATACCTTGTGTACAAACAATAAGCACTCTAATAATGTTAACAAGCACATCAACACATCCTTGGAACTAGGAAACCATTGAATTTCTTTAAACAACGAGTATCTAATGATCATTTCCATTTATTACAAGTATTTTCAGGTTAATCACTCACTAATGTCTGCTTCTCCTGATTTCCTTCTAACAAGGCTGGACTGTTTGCTGTAATCACTCATTCTCACATAATTATGTTGAAAATAAATTGTGTACAAACAATAAGCACTCTATTAATGTTAACAAGCACATCAACACTTCCCTGGAAATAGGAAACCATTGAATTTCTTTAAACAACGAGTATCTAATGATCATTTCCATTTCTTACAAGTATTTTCAGTTTAATCACTCACTAATGTCTGCTTTTCTTGATTTCCTTCTAAGAAGGCTTGACTTTTTATTGTAATCACTCATTCTCACCTAATTATGCTGAAAATACCTTGTGTACAAACAATAAGCACTCTATTAATGTTAACAAGCACATCAACTCTTCCTTGGAAGTAGGAAATCATTGAATTTCGTTAAACAACGAGTATCTAATGATCATTTCCATTTCTCACAAGTATTTTCAGTTTAATCACTCACCAATGTGTGCTTCTCTTGATTTCCTTCTAACAAGGCTGGATGTTTTGTTGTAATCACCCATTCTCACCTAATTATGTTCAAAATACCTTGTGTACAAACAATAACCACTCTATTAATGTTAACAAGCACATTAACTCTTCCTTGGATGTAGGAAACCATTCAATTTCATTAAACAACGAGCATATAATGATGCGTAGAATTTCCTTAAACTGTTTTCAGGTTAATCACTCACTAATGTGTGCTTCTCTTGATTTCCTTTTAACAAGGCTTGACTTTTTGTCGTAATCACTCATTGTCACCTAATTACGTTGAAAATACCTTGTGTACAAACAATAAGCTCTCTATTAATTTTAACAAGCACATCAACACTTCCTTGGAACTAGGAAACCATTGAATTTCAAAAAACAACGAGTATCTAATGATCATTTCCATGTCTTACAAGTATTTTCAGGTTAATCACTCACTAATGTGTGCTTCTCTTGATTTCCTTCTAACAAGGCTGGACTTTTTGTTGTAATCACTCATTCTCACCTAGTTATGTTGAAAATACCTTGTGTACAATCAATAAGCACTCTATGAATGTTAACAAGCACATCAACACATCCTTGGAACTAGGAAACCATTGAATATCTTTAAACAACGAGTATCTAAGCATCATTTCCATTTCATGCAAGTATTTTCAGGTTAATCACTCACTAATGTGTGGTTCTCTTGATTTCCTTCTAAAAAGGCTGGACTTTGTCTTGTAATCAATCATTCTCACCTAATTATGCCGAAAATACCTTGCGTACAAACAATAAGCACTCGATTAATGTTAACGAGCACATCAACACTTCTGCGAAACTTGGAAACCATTGAATTTCATTACACAACGAGTATCTAATGATGAATAGAATTTCCTTAAACTGTTTTCAGGTTAGTCACTTACTTATGTGTGCTTCTCTTGATTTCCTTCTAGCAAGGCTGGACTTTTTGTTGTAGTCACTCATTCTCACCTAATTACGTTGAAAATACCTTGTGTACAAACAATACGCACTCTATTAAGGTTAACAAGCACGTCAACACTTCCTCGGAGCTAGAAAACCATTGAATTTCATTAAACAACGAGTATCTAATGATCATTTCCTTTTCTTACAAGTATTTTCAATTTAATCACTCACTAATGTGTGCTTCTCATGATTTCCTTCTAACAAGGCTGGATTTTTTGTTGTAATCACTCATTCTCACCTAAGTATGTTGAAAATACCTTGTGTACCAACAATAAGCACTCTAATAATGTTAACAAGCACATCAACACATCCTTGGAACTAGGAAACCATTGAATTTCATTAAACAACGAGTATCTATTGATCATTTCCATTTCTTACAAGTATTTTCGGTTTAAACGCTCACTAACGTGTGCTTCTCTTGATTTCCATCTAACAAAGCTGGACTTTTTGTTGTAATCACTCATTCTCACCAAGTTATCTTGAAACTACCTTGTGTACAAACAATATGCACTCTATTAATGTTAACAAGCACATCAACACTTCCTTGGAACTAAGAGACTATTGAATTTCATTGAACAACGAGTATCTAATGATGGGTAGAATTTCCTTAATCTGTTTTAAGGTTAATCACTCACTAATGTGTGCTTCTCTTGATTTCCTTCTAACAAGGCAGGATTTTTTTTTGTAATCACTCATTCTCACCTTGTTTTGTTGAAAATACCTTGTGTACAAAAAATAAGCACTCTATTAAAGTTAACAACCACATCAACACTTCCGTGAAACTACGAAACCATTGAATTTCATTAAAGAACGAGTATCTAAGGATGAGTGGAATTTCCTTAAACTGTTTTCAGGTTAATCACTCACTAATGTGTGCTTCTCTTGATTTCCTTCTAACAAGGATGGATTTTTTGTTGTAATCACTCATTCTCACCTAATTTTGTTGAAAATACCTTGTGTACAAACAATAAGCACTCTATTAATGTTAACAAGCACATCGACACGTCCGTGAAACTAGGAAACCATTGAATTTCATTAAACAACGAGTATCTAAAGATGAATAGAATTTCCTTAAACTGTTTTCAGGTTAGTCACTCACTAATGTGTGGTTCTCTTGATTTCCTTCTAGCAAGGCTGGACATTTTGTTGTAATCATGCATTCTCACCTAATTATGTTGAAAATACCTTGTGTACAAACAATAAGCACTCTATTAAGGTTAACAAGCACATCAACACTTCCTTGGAGGTAGGAAACCATTGAATTTCATTAAACAACGAGTATCTAAGGATCATTTCCTTTTCTTACAGGTATTTTCAATTTAATCACTCACCAATGTGTGCTTCTCTTGATTTCCTTCTAACAAGGCTGGATTTTTATTTTGTAATCACTCATTCTCACCTAATTATGTTGAAAATACCTTGTGTACAAACAATAAGAACTCTATTAATGATAACAAGCACATCAACACTTCCTTGGAACTAGGAGACCATTGAATTTCAATAAGCAACGAGTCTCTAGTGATCATGTCCTTTTCTTACAAGTATTTTCAATTTAATCAGTCACCAATGTGTGCTTCTCTTGATTTCCCTCTAACAAGGCTGGATTTTTATTTTGTAATCACTCATTCTCACCTAATTATGTTGAAAATACCTTGTGTACAAACAATAAGAACTCTATTAATGTTAACAACCAGATCAACACTTCCGTGACACTAGCAAACCGTTGAGTTGCCTTAAACATCGAGTATCTAATGATGAGTAGAATTTCCTTAAATTCTTTTCAGGTTAATCACTCACAAATGTGTGCTTCTCTTGATTTCCATCTAACAAGGCTAGACTTTTTGTTGTAATCACTCATTCACACCTATTTATTTTGAAAATACCTTGTGTACAAACATTAAGCACTCTATTAAGGTTAACAAGCGCATCAACACTTCCTTGGAACTAGGAAACCATTGAATTTCATTAAATAACGAGTATCTAATGATCATTTCTGTTTCTTACAAGTATTTTCAGGTTAATCACTCACTAATGTGTGCGTCTCTTGATTTCCTTCTAACAAGGCTGGACTTTTTGTTGTAATCACCCATTCACACCTATTTATTTTGAAAATACCTTGTGTACAAACATTAAGCAGTCTATTAAGGATAACAAGCACATCAACACTTCCTTGGAACTAGGAAACCATTGAATTTCATTAAACAACGAGTATCTAAGGATCATTTACTTTTCATTCAAGTATTTTCAATTTAATCACTCACCAATGTGTGCTTCTCTTGATTTCCTTCTAACAAGGCTGGATTTTTTGTTGTAATCACTCATTCTCACCTAATTATGTTGAAGATACCTTGTGTACAAACAATAAGCACTCTATTAAGGTTAAGAAGCACATCAACACTTCCTTGGAACTAGGAGACCATTGAATTTCATTAAACAATGAGTATCTAATGATCTTTTCCATTTCTTACAAGTATTTTCAATTTAATCACTCACTAATGTGTGCTTCTCTTGATTTCCTTCTAACAAAGCTGGACTTGTTGTTGTAATCACTCATACTCACCTAATTATGTTGAAAATACCTTGTGTACAAAGAATAAGCACTCTATTAATGTTAACAACCACATCAACACTTCCGTGAAACTAGCAAACCATTGAATTCCCTTAAACATCGAGTATCTAATGATGAGTAGAATTTCCTTAATTTGTTTTTAGGTTAATCACCCACAAATGTGTGCTTCTCTTGATTTCCTTCTAACAAGGCTAGACTTTTTGTTGTAATCACTCATTCACACCTATTTATTTTGAAAATACTTTGTGTACAAACATTAAGCACTCTATTAAGGTTAACAAGCACATCAACACTTCCTTGGAACGAGGAAACCATTGAATTTCATTAAACAACGAGTATCTAATGATCATTTACTTTTCTTACAAGTATTTTCAATTTAATCACTCACCAATGTGTGCTTCTCTTGATTTCCTTCTTACAAGGCTGGATTTTTGGTTGTAATCACTCATTCTCACCTAATTATGTTGAAAATACCTTGTCTACAAACAATAAGCTCTCTCTTAAGTTAACAAGCACATCAACATTTCCTTGGAACTAGAAAGCATTGAATTTCATTCAACATCAAAGCATCTAACGGTGAGTAGAATTTCCTGAAACTGTTTTCAGGTTAATCACTCACTAATGTGTGCTTCTCTCGATTTCCTTCAAACAAAGCTTGATTTTTTGTTGATATCACTCATTCTCAACTAACTATGTCGAAAATACCTCGTGTACAAACAATAAGCTCTCTATTAATGTTAACAAGCACATCAACACTTCCTTGGAACTAGGAAACCATTGAATTTCATTAAACAACGAGTATCTAAGGATCATTTACTTTTCATTCAAGTATTTTCAATTTAATCACTCACCAATGTGTGCTTCTCTTGATTTCCTTCTAACAAGGCTGGAATTTTTTGTTGTAATCACTCATTCTCACCTAATTATGTTGAAGATACCTTGTGTACAAACAATAAGCACTCTATTAAGGTTAAGAAGCACATCAACACTTCCTTGGAACTAGGAGACCATTGAATTTCATTAAACAATGAGTATCTAATGATCTTTTCCATTTCTTACAAGTATTTTCAATTTAATCACTCACTAATGTGTGCTTCTCTTGATTTCCTTCTAACAAAGCTGGACTTGTTGTTGTAATCACTCATACTCACCTAATTATGTTGAAAATACCTTGTGTACAAAGAATAAGCACTCTATTAATGTTAACAACCACATCAACACTTCCGTGAAACTAGCAAACCATTGAATTCCCTTAAACATCGAGTATCTAATGATGAGTAGAATTTCCTTAATTTGTTTTTAGGTTAATCACCCACAAATGTGTGCTTCTCTTGATTTCCTTCTAACAAGGCTAGACTTTTTGTTGTAATCACTCATTCACACCTATTTATTTTGAAAATACTTTGTGTACAAACATTAAGCACTCTATTAAGGTTAACAAGCACATCAACACTTCCTTGGAACGAGGAAACCATTGAATTTCATTAAACAACGAGTATCTAATGATCATTTACTTTTCTTACAAGTATTTTCAATTTAATCACTCACCAATGTGTGCTTCTCTTGATTTCCTTCTTACAAGGCTGGATTTTTGGTTGTAATCACTCATTCTCACCTAATTATGTTGAAAATACCTTGTCTACAAACAATAAGCTCTCTCTTAAAGTTAACAAGCACATCAACATTTCCTTGGAACTAGGAAAGCATTGAATTTCATTCAACATCAAGCATCTAACGGTGAGTAGAATTTCCTGAAACTGTTTTCAGGTTAATCACTCACTAATGTGTGCTTCTCTCGATTTCCTTCAAACAAAGCTTGATTTTTTGTTGATATCACTCATTCTCAACTAACTATGTCGAAAATACCTCGTGTACAAACAATAAGCTCTCTATTAATGTTAACAAGCACATCAACACTTCCTTGGAACTAGGAAACCTTTGAATGTCGTTAAACAACAACCATCTACTGATGAGTAGAATTTCCTTAAACTGTTTTCAGGTTAATCACTCCCTAATGTGTGCTTGCTTTGATTTCCTTCTAACAAGGCTGGACTTTTTGTTGTAATCACTCATTCTCACCTAATTATGATGAAAATACCTTGTGTACAAACAATAAGCTCTCTATTAAAGTTAACAAGCACATCAACACTTCCTTGGAACTAAGGAACCATTGAATTTCGTTAAACAACGAGCATCTAATGATGAGTAGAATTTCCTTAAACTGTTTTCAGGTTAATCACTCACTAATGTGTGCTTCTCTCGATTTCCTTCAAACAAAGCTTGATTTTTTGTTGATATCACTCATTCTCAACTAACTATGTCGAAAATACCTCGTGTACAAACAATAAGCTCTCTATTAATGTTAACAAGCACATCAACACTTCCTTGGAACTAGGAAACCTTTGAATTTCGTTAAACAACGACCATCTACTGATGACTAGAATTTCCTTAAACTGTTTTCAGGTTAATCACTCCCTAATGTGTGCTTGCTTTGATTTCCTTCTAACAAGGCTGGACTTTTTGTTGTAATCACTCATTCTCACCTAATTATGATGAAAATGCCTTGTGTACAAACAATAAGCTCTCTATTAATGTTAACAAGCACATCAACAGTTCCTTGGAACTTGGGAACCAATGAATTTCGTTAAACAACGAGCATCTAATGATGAGTAGAATTTCCTTAAACTGTTTTCAGGTTAATCGCTCACTAATGTGTGCTTCCTTTGGTTTCCTTTTAACAAGGCTGGACTTTTTGTTGTAATCAATCATTCTCACATAATTATGATGAAAATACCTTGTGTACAAACAATAAGCTCTCTATTAATGTTAACAACCACATCAACAGTTCCTTGGAACTAGGAAACCTTTGAATTTCATTAAACAACGAGCATCTAATGATGAGTAGAATTTCCTTAAATTGTTTTCAGGTTAATCACTCACTAATGTGTGCTTCCCTTGATTTCATTCTCACAAGCCTGGACTTTTTCTTGTAATCACTCATTCTCACCTAATTATGTTGAAAATACCTTGTGTACAAACAATAAGCACTCTATTAATGTTAACAAGCACATCAACACTTCCTTGGAACTAGGAAACCATTGAATTTCATTAAACAACGAGTATCTAATGATCATTTCTATTTCTTACAAGTATTTTCATTTTAATCACTCACTAATGTGTGCTTCTACAGATTTCCTTCTAAACAAAGCTGGACTTTTTGTTGTAATCACTCATTCTCACCTAATGATGTTCAAAATACCTTGTGTACAAACAATAGGCTCTCTATTAAAGTTAACAAGCACATCAACACTTCCTTGGAACTAGGAAACCATTGAATTTCATTAAACAACGAGCATATAATGATGAGTAGAATTTCCTTAAACTGTTCTCAGGTTAATCACTCACTAATGTGTACTTCTCTTGATTTCCTTCTAACAAAGCTGGACTTTTTATTGTACTCACTCATTCTCACCTAATTATGTTGAAAATACGATGTGTACAAACAATAAGCACTCTATTAATGTTAACAAGCACATAAACTCTTCCTTGGAAGTAGGAAACCATTGAATTTCATTAAACAACGAGTATCTCATGATCATTTCCATTTCTTACCAGTATTTTCAGTTTAATCACTCACTAATGTATGCTTCTCTTGATTTCCTTCTAACAAGGCTGCATTTTTTGTTGTAATCACTCATTCTCACCTAATTATGTTGAAAATACCTTGTCTACAAACAATAAGCACTCCATTAAGGTTAACAAGCACATCAACACTTCCTTGGAGCGACGAAACCATTGAATTTCATTAAACAATGAGTATCTCATGATCATTTCCATTTCTTACACGTATTTTCAGTTTAATCACTCACTCATGTGTGCTTCTCTTGATTTCCTCCTAACAAAGCTGGACTTTTCATTGTAATCACTCATTCTCACCTAATTATGTTGAAAATACCTTGTGTACAAACAATAAGCACTCTATTAATGTTAAAAAGCACATCAACACTTCCTTGGAACTAGGAGACCATTGAATTTCATTAGACAACAAGTATCTAATTATCATTTCCATTTCTTACAAGTATTTTCAGTTTAATCACTCACAAATTTGTGCTTCTCTTGATTTCCTTCTAACAAAGCTGGACTTTTGTGTTGTAATCACACATTCTCACCTAATTATGTTGAAAATACCTTGTGGTCAAACATTAAGCACCCTATTAATGTTAAAAAGCACATCAACACTTCCTTGGAACTAGGAGACCATTGAATTTCATTAAACAACGAATATCTAATTATCATTTCCATCTCTTACAAGTATTTTCAGTTTAATCACTCACAAATGTGTGCTTCTCTTGATTTCCTTCTAACAAAGCTGGTCTTTTTGTTGTAATCACTCATTGTCACCTAATTATGTTGAAAATACATTGTGTACAGACAATAAGCACCCTATTAAGGTTAACAAGCACATCAACACTTCCTTGGAACTAGGAGACCATTGAATTTCATTACACAACGAGTATCTAATGATGAGTAGAATTTCCTTAAACTGTTTTGACGCTAATCACTCACTAATGTGTGCTTCTCTTGATTTCTTTCTAACAAAGCTCCCCTTTTCGTTGTAATCACTCATTCTCACCTAATTATGTTGAAAATAGCTTGTGTACAAACAATAAGCACTCTATTAATGTTAACAAGCACATCAACACCGCCTTGGAACTAGGAAACCATAGAATTTCATTAAACATCGAGTATCTAATGATGAATAGAATTTCCTTAAACTGTTTTCAGGTTAATCACTCACTAATGTGTGCTTCACTTGATTTCCTTCTAGCAAGGCTGGACGTTTTGTTGTAATCACTCATTCTCACCTAATTATGTTGAAAATACCTTGTGTAATACAATAAGCACCCTATTAAGGTTAACAAGCACATCAAACTTCCTTGGAGCTAGGAAACCATTGAATTTCATTAAACAACGAGTATCTAATGTTCATTTCTATTTCTTACAAGTATTTTCAGGTTAATCACTCACTAATGTGTGCTTCTCTTGATTTCCTTCTAACAAAGCTGGACTTTTTGTTGTAATCACTCATTCTCACCTAATTATGTTGAAAATACCTTCTGTACAAACAATAAGCTCTCTATTAATGTTAACAAGCACATCAACCCTTCCTTGGAACTAGGAAGCCATTGAATTTCATTAAACAACGGGTATCTAATGATCATTTCCATTTCCTACAAGTATTTTCAGTTTAAACACTCACTAATGTGTGCTTCACTTGATTTCGTTCTAACAAAGCTCCACTTTTTGTTGTAATCACTCATTCTCCCCTAATTATGTTGAAAATAACTTGTGTACAAACAATAAGCACTCTATTAATGTTAAAAAGCACATCAATACTTCCTTGGAACTAGGAGACCCTTGAATTTAATTAAACAACGAGTATCTAATGATCATTTCCATTTCTTAGAAGTATTTTCAGGTTAATCACTCACTAATGTGTGCTTCTCTTGATTTCCTTCTAACAAAGCTGGACTTTTTGTTGTAATCGCTCATTCTCACCTAATTATGTGGAAAATACCTTCTGTACAAACAATAAGCGCTCTATTAATGTTAACAAGCACAGGAACTCTTCCTTGGAACTAGGAAACCATTGAATTTCATTAAACAACGGGTATCTAATGATCATTTCCATTTCTTTCAAATATTTTCAGTTTAAAGACTCACAAATGTGTGCTTCTCTTGATTTCTTTCTAACAAAGCTGGACGTTTTGTTGTAATCACTCATTCTCACCTAATTATGTTGAAAATACCTTGTGTAAAACAATAAGCACTCTATTAAGGTTAACAAGCACATCAAACTTCCTTGGAGCTAGGAAACCATAGAATTTCATTAAACAACGAGTATCTAATGATCATTTCTATTTCTTACAAGTATTTTCAGGTTAATCACTCACTAATGTGTGCTTCTCTTGATTTCCTTCTAACAAAGCTGGACTTTTTGTTGTAATCGCTCATTCTCACCTAATTATGTTGAAAATTCCTTCTGTACAAACAATAAGCTCTCTATTAATGTTAACAAGCACATCAACCCTTCCGTGGAACTAGGAAACCATTGAATTTCGTTAAACAACGGGTATCTAATGATCATTTCCATTTCTTACACGTATTTTCAGTTTCAACACTCATTCATGTGTGCTTCACTTCATTTCTTTCTAACAAAGCTCCACTTTTTGTTGTAATCACTCATTCTCCCCTAATTTTGTTGAAAATACCTTGTGTACAAACAATAAGCTCTCTATTAATGATAACAAGGACAGCAACTCCTCCTTGGAACTAGGAAACGATTGAATTTCCTTAAACAATGGGTATCTAATGATCACTTCCATTTCTTTCAAGTATTTTCAGTTTGAACACTCACTAATGTGTGCCTCTCTTGATTTCTTTCTAACAAACCTCCACTTTTTGTTGTAATCACTCATTCTCACGTAATTATGTTGAAAATACCTTGTGTACAAACAATAAGCACTCTATTAATGTTAACAAGCACATCAACACTTCCGTCAAACTAGGAAACCATAGAATTTCATTAAACATCGAGTATCTAATGATGAATAGAATTTCCGTAAACTGTTTTCAGGTTAATCACTCACTAATGTGTGCTTCACTTGATTTCCTTCTAGCAAGGCTGGACGTTTTGTTGTAATCACTCATTCTCACCTAATTATGTTGAAAATACCTTGTGTAAAACAATAAGCACTCTATTAAGGTTAACAAGCACATCAAACTTCCTTGGAGCTAGGAAACCATTGAATTTCATGAAACAACGAGTATCTAATGATCATTTCTATTTCTTACAAGTATTTTCAGGTGAATCACTCACTAATGTGTGCTTCTCTTGATTTCCTTCTAACAAAGCTGGACTTTTTGTTGTAATCGCTCATTCTCACCTAATTATGTTGAAAATTCCTTCTGTACAAACAATGAGCTCTCTATTAATGTTAACAAGCACATCAACCCTTCCTTGGAACTAGGAAACCATTGAATTTCGTTAAACAACGGGTATCTAATGATCATTTCCATTTCTTACACGTATTTTCAGTTTCAACACTCACTAATGTGTGCTTCACTTGATTTCTTTCTAACAAAGCTCCACTTTTTGTTGTAATCACTCATTCTCCCATAATTATGTTGAAAATACCTTCGGTACAAACAATAAGCTCTCTATTAATGATAAGAAGCACAGCAACTCCTCCTTGGAACTAGGAAACGATTGAATTTCCTTAAACAATGGGTATCTAATGATCACTTCTATTTCTTTCAAGTATTTTCAGTTTAAACACTCACTAATGTGTGCCTCTCTTGATTTCTTTCTGACAAAGCTGCACATTTTGTTGTAATCACTCATTCTCACCTAATTATGTTGAAAATACCTTGTGTACAAACAATAAGCACTCTATTAATGTTAAGAAGCACATCAACACTTCCGTCAAACTAGGAAACCATAGAATTTCATTAAACATCGAGTATCTAATGATGAATAGAATTTCCATAAACTGTTTTCAGGTTAATCACTCACTAATGTGTGCTTCACTTGATTTCCTTCTAGCAAGGCTGGACGTTTTGTTGTAATCACTCATTCTCACCTAATTATGTTGAAAATACCTTGTGTAAAACAATAAGCACTCTATTAAGGTTAACAAGCACATCAAACTTCCTTGGAGCTAGGAAACCATTGAATTTCTTTAAACAACGAGTATCTAATGATCATTTCTATTTTTTACAAGTATTTTCAGGTTAATCACTCACTAATGTGTGCTTCTCTTGATTTCCTTCTAACAAAGCTGGACTTTTGTTGTAATCGCTCATTCTCACCTAATTATGTTGAAAATACCTTCTGTACAAACAATAAGCTCTCTATTAATGTTAACAAGCACATCAACCCTTCCTTGGAACTAGGAAACCATTGAATTTCGTTAAACAACGGGTATCTAAAGACCATTTCCATTTCTTACAAGTATTTTCAGTTTAAACACTCACTAATGTGTGCTTCAGTTGATTTCTTTCAAACAAAGCTCCACTTTCTCTTGTAATCACTCATTCTCACCTAATTATGTTGAAAATAACTTGCGTACAAACAATAAGCACTTTATTAATGTGAACAAGCACATCAACACTTCCTTGGAACTAGGAGACCTTTGAATTTCATTAAACAACGAGTATCTAATGATCGTTTCTATTTCTTACAAGTATTTTTTGGTTAATCACTCACTAATGTGTGCTTCTCTTGATTTCCTTCAAACAAAGCTGGACTTTTTGTTGTAATCGCTCATTCTGACCTAATTATGTTGAAAATACCTTCTGTACAAACAATAAGCTCTCCATTAATGTTAACAAGCACATCAACCCTTCCTTGGAACTAGGAAACCATTGAATTTCGTTAAACAACGGGTATCTAATGATCATTTCCTTTTCTTACAAGTATTTTCAGTTTAAAGACTCACTAATGTGTGCTTCACTTGATTTCTTTCTAACAAAGCTGCACTTTTTGTTCTAATCACTCATTCTCACCTAATTATGTTGAAAATACCTTCTGTACAAACAATAAGCTCTCTATTAATGTTAACAAGCACAGCAACTCTTCCTTGGAACTAGGAAACCATTGAATTTCATTAAACAACGGGTATCGAATGATCATTTCCATTTCTTTCAAATATTTTCAGTTTAAGCACTCACTGATGTGTGCTTGTCTTGATTTCTTTCTAACAAAGCTGCACTTTTTGGTGTAATCACTCATTCTCACCTAATTATGTTGAAACTACCTTGTGTAAAACAATAAGCACTCTATTAAGGTTAACAAGCACATCAAACTTCCTTGGAGCTAGGAAACCATTGAATTTCATTAAACAACGAGTATCCAATGATCATTTCTATTTCTTACAAGTATTTTCAGGTTAATCACTCACTAATGTGTGCTTCTCTTGATTTCCTTCTAACAAAGCTGGACTTTTTGTTCTAATCGCAGATTCTCACCTAATTATGTTGAAAATACCTTCTGTACAAACAATGAGCTCTCTATTAATGTTAACGAGCACATCAACCCTTCCTTGGAACTAGGAAACCATTGAATTTCGTTAAACAACGGGTATCTAATGATCATTTCCATTTCTTACAAGTATTTTCAGTTTAAACACTCACTAATGTGTGCTTCACTTGATTTCGTTCTAACAAAGCTCCACTTTTTGTTGTAATCACTCATTCTCCCCTAATTATGTTGAAAATAGCTTGTGTACAAACAATAAGCACTCTATTAATGTTGACAAGCACATCAACACTTCCTTGGAACTAGGAGACCCTTGAATTTCATTAAACAACGAGTATCTAATGATCATTTCCATTTCTTACAAGTATTTTCAGGTTAATCACTCACTAATGTGTGCTTCTCTTGATTTCCTTCTAGCAAGGCTGGATTTTTTGTTGTAGTCCCCATTCTCACCTAATTATGTTGAAAAGACGTTCTGTACAAACAATAAGCACTCTATTAATGTTAAAAGCACATCAACACTTCCTTGGAACTAGGAAGCCACTGAATTTCATTAGACAACGAGTATCTAATGATGAGTACGATTTCCTTAAACTGTTTTCAGGTTAATCCCTCACTAATATGTGCTTCTCTTGATTTCCTTTTAACAAGGCTGGATTTTTTGTTGTAATCACTCATTCTCACCTAATTATGTTGATAATACCTTCTGTACAAACAATAAGCACTCTATTAATGTTAACAAGCACATCAACACTTCCTTGGAACTATCAAACCCTTGAATTTCATTAAACAACGTGTATTGAAGGATGAGTAGAATTTCCTTAAACTGTTTTCAGGTTAATAACTCTCTAATGTGTGCTTGTATTGATTTCCTTCTAATAAGGCTGGATTTTTTGTTGTAATCACTCATTCTCGCCTATTTTTGTTGAAAACACATTGTGTACAAATAGTAAGCACTCTATTAATGTTAATAAGCACATCAACACTTCCGTGAGACTGGGAAACCAGTGAATTTCATTAAACAACGAGTATCTAATGAAGAGTAGAATTTCCTTAAACTGTTTTCAGGTTAATCACTCACTAACTTGTGCTTCTCTCGATTTCCTTCTAACAAGGCTGGATTTTTTGTTGTAATCACTCAGTCTCACCTAATTATGGAGAAAATACCTTGTGTACAAACAATAAGCACTCTATTAATGTTAACAAGCACATCAACACTTACTTGGAACTAGGAAACCATAGAATTTCTTGAAACAACGAGTATCTAATGATCATTTCCATTCGTACAAGTATTTTCAGTTTAATCACTCACTAATGCGTGCATCTCTTGATTTCCTTCAAACAAGGCGGGACTTTTTGTTGTAATCACTCAATCTCCCCTAATTATGTTGAAAATACCTTGTGTACAAACAATAAGCACTCTATTAATGTTAACAAGCACATCAACACTTCCTTGGAACTAGGAAACCATTGAATTTCATTAAACAACGAGTATCTAATGATCATTTCCATTTCTTACAAGTATTTTCAGGTTAATCACTCACTAACGTGTGCTTCTCTTGATTTCCATCTAACAAGGCTGGACTTTTTGTTGTAATCACTCATTCTCACCTAATTATGTTGAAAATACCTTGTGTACAAACAATAAGTGCTCTCTATTAATGTTAACAAGGACATCCACATTTCCTTGGAACTAGGAAACCATTGAATTTCATTAAGCAACGAGTATCTAATGAGTGATTACAACAAAAAATCCGGCCTTGTTAGAAGGAAATCAAGAGAAGCACACATTAGTGACTGATTATCCTGAAAACAGTTTAAGGAAATTCTACTCATCATTAGATACTCGTTGTTTAATCAAAGTCAATGGTTTCCTACTTCCAAGGAAGTGTGGATGTGCTTGTTAGCATTAGTAGAGTGCTTATTGTTTGTACACAAGGTATTTTCAACATAATTAGGTGAGAATGAGTAATTACAACAAAAAGTCCTGCTTTGTAAGAAGGAAATCAGGAGAAGCACACATTAGTCAGTGATTAAACTGAAAACACTTGGAAGAAAAGGAAATGATCATTAGATACTCGTTGTTTAATGAAATTCAATGGTTTCCTAGTTCCAAGGAAGAGTTGATGTGCTTGTTAACATTCATAGAGTGCTTATTGCTTGTACACAAGGTATTTTCAACATAATTGCGTGAGAATGTGTGATTGCAACAAAAACTCCAGCCTTGATAGAAGGAAATCAAGAGAAGTACACATTAGTGAGTGATTAAACTGAAAATACTTCTAAGAAATGGAAATGATCATTAGATACCCATTGTTTAATGAAATCAATTGTTTCCTAGTTCCAAAGAAGTGTTCATGTGCTTGTTAACATTAATAGAGTGCTTATTGTTTGTACACAAGGTATTTTCAACATAGTTAGGTGAGAATGAGTGATTACAACAAAAAATCCGGGCTTGTTAGAAGGAAATCAAGAGAAGCATACATTAGTGACAGATTAACCTGAAAACAGTTTAAGGAAATTCTACTCGACTTTAGATACTCCTTGTTTAATGAAATTGAAGGGTTTCCCAGTTTCACGAAAGTGTTGATGTGCTTGTTAACATTAATTGATTGCATATTGTTTGTACACAAGGTATTTTCAACATAATCAGGTGAGAATGAGTGATTACAACAAACAATCCAGCCGTGTTAGAAGGAAATCAAGAGAAGCACACATTGGTGTGTGATTAACCTAGAAACAGTTTAAGGAAATTCTACTCATTAGTAGATACTCGTTGTTTAATGAAATTCAATGGTTTCCTACTTCCATGGAAATGATGATGTGCTTGTTAACATTAATAGAGTGCTTATTGTTTGTACACAAGGTATTTTCGACATAATTAGGTGAGAATGAGTGATTACAACAAAAAATCCGGCCTTGTTAGAAGGAAATCGAGGGAAGCACACATTAGTGACTGATTAACCTGAAAACAGTTTAAGGAAATTCTACTCATCATTAGATACTAGTTGTTAAATGAAATTCAAGGGTTTCCCAGTTTCACGGAAGTGTTGATGTGCTTGTTAACATTAATAGATTGCATATTGTTTGCACACAAGGAATTTTCAACATAATTAGGTGAGAATGAGTGATTACACCAAAAAATCCAGCCGTGTTAGAAGGAAATCAAGAGAAGCACATATTAGTGAGTGATTGACCTAAAAACAGTTTAAGGAAATTCTACTCATCATTAGATACTCCTTGTTTAATGAAATTCAATGCTTTCTTAGTTCCAAGGAAGTGTTGATGTGCTTGTTAACATTAATAGAGTGCTTATTGTTTGTACACAAGCTATTTTCAACATAATTAGGTGAGAATGAGTGATTACAACAAAAAGTCCAGCTTTGTTAGAAGGAAATCAAGAGAAGCACACATTAGTGAGTGATTAAACTGAAAATACTTCTAAGAAATGGAAATGATCATTGGATACTCGTTGTTTAATGAAATTCAATGGTTTCCAAGTTCCAAGGAAGAGTTGATGTGCTTGTTAACATTAATAGAGTGCTTATTGTTTGTACACAAGGTATTTTCAACACAATTGGGTGAGAATGAGTGATTACAACAAAAAATCCAGCCTTGTTAGAAGGAAATCAGGAGAAGTACACGTTAGTGAGTGATTAGACCGAAAATACTTGTAAGAAATGGAAATGATCTTTAGATACTCGTTGTTTAAAGAAAGTCAATGGTTTACTAGTTAAAAGGAAGTGTTCACGTGCTCGTTAACCTTAATAGAGTGCTTATTGTTTGTACACAAGGTATTTTCAACAAAATGAGGTGAGAATGAGTGATTACAACAAAAAGTCCAGCCTTGTTTGAAGGAAATCAAGAGAAGCACAAATTAGTGAGTGATTAAACTGAAAATACTTGTAAGAAATGGAAATGATCATTAGATACTCGTTGTTTAAAGAAATTCAATGGTTTCCTACTTCCAAGGAAGAGTTGATGTGCTTGTTAACATTAATAGAGTGCTTATTGTTTGTACACAAGATATTTTCAAAATAATTAGGTGAGAATGAGTGATTACAACAAAAAGTCCTGCTTTGTTAGAAGGAAATCAAGAGAAGCACACATTTGTGAGTGATTAAACAGAAAATACTTTCAAGAAATGGAAACGATAATTAGATACTCGTTGCTTAATGAAATTCAATGGTTTCCTAGTTCTAAGGAAGTGCTGATGTGCTTGTTAACATCAATAGAGTGCTTATTATTTGTACAGAAGTTATTTTCAACATTATTAGGTGAGAATGAGTGATTACAACAAAAAATCCAGCCTTGTTAGAAGGAAATCAAGAGAAGCACACATTAGTGAGTGATTAACCTGAAAACAGTTTAAGGAAATTCTACTCATCCTTAGATGCTCGTTGTTTAATGAAATTCAATGGTTTCCTAGATTCACGGAAGTGTTGATGTGCTTGTTAACATTAATAGAGTGCTTATTGTTTGTACACAAGTTAGTTTCAACATAATTAGGTGAGAATGAGTGATTACAACAAAAAATCCAGCCTTGTTAGAAGGAAATCAAGAGAACCACACATTAGTGATTGATTTACCTGAGTTTAATAACACAAACCCTAGACCCAATATTCGAAGGAACACGAACCTAGGGTATTCAAGATGGATATGGACGCCACACTCCAGAAGAGGAAGGAATTGGGAGTGATAAGTCGGTTTGAACGCCACAAGAAGAAAACCTCTTGATAAGTTCTTTAGTTCTCAAAAGAACCGAAGGAGAAACCCCTGCTTTCTATTTCACCGAAAGTTGTCTGATTTCTTGATTGTCTGATTTTCAAAGCTTACAAGGGGTGCCTATTTATACGCTTAGATAGCAATCCTAAAGAGGAATAATTCCTATTTAGGAGAAATCCCTATTTTGGAGGAATTTCGGAATATTTCCAGCACATACAATAAACTCCTAATTTGGAGTGACTACTATTATTAGTCCTAATATTTTAATTACTCTAATGATATTAATAAGGCTTGGACTCTCTTCTAAGTTTAAATTCGCACCATTTGAAGCTGGGTTGTCCTTAGCGTCCTGAATCAGCCCATTTAGTGCTTCTTTAATCTTTCTAGCCCTAGCTCGTGTTATTGGGCCTTCTAGAATGTGCAATGGACCTCTTGCATCCATTGAAGCCCTAGCTCGTGTTATTGGGCCTTCTAGAATGTGCAATGGACCTCTTGCATCAATTGAAGCTCTAACTCGTGTTATTGGGCCTTCTTAAACGTGCAATGGACTTTTTGCATCCTTTGAAGCCTTCCACCCTTCATGTCTACGGTTCTCATCATTCCTAGTTCCATGGAAGTATTGATGTGCTTGTTAGCATTAATAGAGTGCTTATTGTTTGTACACAAGGTCTTTTCAACATAATTCGGTGAGAATGAGGGATTACAACAAAAAGTCCAGCCTTGTTTGAAGGAAATCAAGAGATGCACACATTCATGAGTGATGAGACTGAAAATACTTGTAAGAAACGGAAATGATCATTAGATACTCGTTGTTTAAAGAAATTCAATGGTTTCATAGTTCTAAGGAAGTGTTGCTGTGCTTGTTAACATAAATAGAGTGCTTATTGTCTGTACACAAGGTATTTTCAACGAAATTAGGTGAGAATGAGTGATTACAACAAAAAATCCAGCCTTGTTAGAGGGAAATCAAGAGAAGCGCACATTAGTGAGTGATTAAACTGAAAATACTTGTAAGAAATGGAAATGATCATTAGATACTCGTTGTTTAATGAAATTCAATGGTTTACTACTTAAAAGGAAGTGTTCACGTGCTCGTTAACCTTAATAGAGTGCTTATTGTTTGTACACAAGGTATTTTCAACAAGATTACGTGAGAATGAGTGATTACAACAAAAAGTCCAGCCTTGTTTCAAGGAAATCAGGAGAAGCACAAATTAGTGAGTGATTAAACTGAAAATACTTGTAAGAAATGGAAATCATCAATAGATACTCGTTGTTTAAAGAAATGCAATGGTTTCCTAGTTCCAAGGAAGTGTTGATGTGCTTGTTAACATTAATAGAGTGCTTAGTGTTTGTACACAAGGTATTTTCAACATAATTAGGTGAGAATGAGTGATTTTAACAAAAAATCCAGCCTTGTTAGAAGGAAATCAGGAGAAGCACACGTTAGTGAGTGATTCAACTGAAAATACTTCTATGAAATGGAAATGATCATTAGATACTCATTTTTTAATGAAATTCAATGGTTTCCTAGTTCCAAGGAAGTGTCGATGTGCTTGTTAACAATAATAGAGTGCTTATTGTTTGTAACACAAGGTATTTTCGACATAATTAGGTGAGAATGAGTGATTACAACAAAAAGTCCAGCTTTGTTAGAAGGAAATCAAGATAAGCAGACATTAGTGAGTGATTAAACTGAAAATACTTGTAAGAAATGGAAATGATCATTAGATACTCGTTGTTTAATGAAATTCACTGGTCTGCATGTTCCAAGGAAGTGTTGATGTGCTTGTTAGCATGAATAGAGTGCTTATTGTTTGTACACAAGGTATTTTCAACATCATTAGGAGAGAATGAGTGATTACAACAAAAAGTCCTGCTTTGTTCAAGAGAAGCACACTTTTGTGACTGATTAAACTAAAAATACTTGTAAGAAATGGAAATGATCATTAGATACTCCTTGTTTAAAGAAATTCAATGGTTTCCTAGTTCCAAGGAAGTGTTGATGTGCTTGTTAACATTAATAGAGTGCTTATTGTTTGTACACAAGGTATTTTCAACACAATTAGGTGAGAATGAGTGATTACAACAAAAAATCCAGCATTGTTAGAAGGAAATCAAGCGAAGCACACATTTGTGAGTGGTTAAACTGAAAATACTTGTAAGAAATGGAAATGATCTTTAGATTCTCGTTGTTTAATGAAATTCAATGGTTTACTACCTAAAAGGAAGTGTTCATGTGCTCGTTAACCTTAATAGAGCGCTTATTGTTTGTACACAAGGTACTTTCAACAAGATTACGTGAGAATGAGTGATTACAACAAAAAGTCCAGCCTTGTTTCAAGGAAATCAAGAGAAGCACAAATTAGTGAGTGATTAAACTGAAAATACTTGTAAGAAATGGAAATGATCAATAGATACTCGTTATTTAAAGAAATGCAATGGTTTCCTAGTTCCAAGGAAGTGTTGATGTGCTTGTTAACATTAATAGAGTGCTTATCGTTTGTACACAAGGTATTTTCAACATAATTAGGTGAGAATGAGTGATTTTAACAAAAAATCCAGCCTTGTTAGAAGGAAATCAGGAGAAGCACACATTAGTGAGTGATTCAACTGAAAATACTTCTATGAAATGGAAATGATCATTGGATACTCATTGTTTAATGAAATTCAATGGTTTCTGATGAGAACCATGGAGATGATGGGTGGAAGGCTTCAATAGATGCAAGAAGTCCATTGCCCATTCCAGAAGGCCCAATAACACAAGCTAGAGCTTCAATGGATGCAAGAGGTCCATTGCACATTCCAGAAGGCCCAATAACACGAGCTAGGGCCAAAAAGATTAAAGAAGCACTAAATGGGCTGATTCAGGACATTCAAGCCAAGCTAGCTTCAAATGGTGCGAATTCAAGTTCTAAAGAGAGCCCAGGCCTAATTAATATAATTGGACTACTTAATGGGTCAGACTAAGTGATAGCATTCACTCCTAAATAGGAGTTCATTGTATGTGCTGGAATTAGTCCGAAATTCCTCCAAAATAGGGATTTCTCCTAAATAGGAATTTTGCCTCTTTAGGATTGCTATCTAAGCCTATAAATAGGCACCCTTGTAAGCTTTGGAAATCAGACAACTTTCAGTGAAATAGAAAGCAAGGGTTTCTCCCTCGGTTCTTTTAAGAACTAAAGAACTTATCAAGAGGTTATTCTTCTTGTGGCGTTCAAATCGACTTATCACTCCCAATCCCTTTCTTTTCTGGAGTGTGGCGTCCATATCCTTCTTGAATACCCTAAGTTTGTGTTCCTTCGAATATTGGGTCTAGGGTTTGTGTTATTAACTCTGATTTAGCTTTCCTGGTTGTTCTTTGATTCATTGTGTGCGTTGGGTCCCTAAGCCACGTCTTTTTAGGGTTTTCCGCATCAGTTGGTATCAGAGCCTGGCTCTAAATCAGGTTGAATCCACTCACTCTTCAATTTTCTACCTTGTGATTTATTTATTTCGATTCAATTTGTCTATTACAATTCAAATGCACAAATCTGTTTACTTGCAATCCTCCTCAACGTGCTAATTTCAATTCCAATTGCTGTATCTAAGTGTTCTACTGTTGTTTTGTGTTGAGCAAAAGAAAAAGGAAAAAAAAGAAAAAAAAAAAAGAAGGATCAACGAAAAAAAAAAAAAAACAAAGAAAGAAAAAGAACAAGAAAAAGAAGAAAAGAAAGGAAACATCAAATTCAAGTTATTGAGAAAGTTAACAGTTTGGTCATATTGGCCACAATAATAACAACGTTTTCTTGCTCAACTCCAATTTTGCCATCCATTTTCCTATCTTGTTATCCAAGTTTGTCCTCTAAATTTAACTTCCCTTATCCTGATTCTTTTTGTGAGTTTAGTTCGTTAAAATTGTTTGCCTTGATATCCTTTTTCGTTTTTTTGATTCCTTGTTCTCCAATTTGTTCAATTCTACACCATTTATCTTATTCTGTTCAAAATCAATACTCTTGATTTACCTTCTTTAGTTCTTTATAGAGCTGAAAGGAGAAATCCGAGTGGTAAAAGGCAAGAGTGAAAGTTCATATAAAGAAAAAGCCATAAAGAGTGTAAACACGAAAGAGTGTGACACCTTCTTTTGAGTGAAACACGTGAGGGAGTGCTCTGTGAGGTATCTTATTATTTTGTGTAGAAGTAATACTATGACATCCAAAGACAAAGGTGCAGCTCAGGAGGGAGCTGGTGATGTGTCCTTCATGATCAAAGCTATGCAACAACAATTTGAGCGTATGAATACCAGATTTGATGATATGAGGGAAAGGATGGAGGAGCAATCTAATACTATAGCAGAGTTGCAAAGGAGGCATGGGGAGTATGAGGCTCCTAAAGCAAGAAGGCAGTTGAGACGTGCCTATGACCATGAAGATGATGTAGAAGATGATGAAATTGATGATCAAACTACTGCGGTCCGAACTGCTAACAATAGAAGGGATCAAAGAGAATTTGGGAGGCAAGGCACCTATGACCATAATTTGGGCAGTATTAAAATGACACTTCCTCCATTCCAAGGTAAGAATGATCCTGATGCATACCTAGAATGGGAGAAGAAGGTTGAGTTGGTTTTTGATTGCCACAACTATTCCGAGGAGAAAAAGGTAAAGCTTGCTGCAGTTGAATTCACTGATTATGCTATTATTTGGTGGGATCAACTTGTTTTGACTAGGAGAAGGAATCGTGAGCGGCCTATTGATACATGGGAGGAGATGAAGGCTATCATGAGGAGGAGGTTTGTCCCTAATCACTATTACAGGGAGCTGTACCAAAGGCTGCAAGGGCTCACTCAGGGCACCAAAAGTGTGGAGGATTACCACAAGGAGATGGAGGTTCGTGTTCCTTCGAATATTGGGTCTAGGGTTTGTGTTATTAAACTCAGGTAAATCAATCACTAATGTGTGGTTCTCTTGATTTCCTTCTAACAAGGCTGGATTTTTTGTTGTAATCACTCATTCTCACCTAATTATGTTGAAAATAACTTATGTACAAACAATAAGCACTCTATTAATGTTAACAAGCACATCAACACTTCCGTGAATCTAGGAAACCATTGAATTTCATTAAACAACGAGCATCTAAGGATGAGTAGAATTTCCTTAAACTGTTTTCAGGTTAATCACTCACTAATGTGTGCTTCTCTTGATTTCCTTCTAACAAGGCTGGATTTTTTGTTGTAATCACTCATTCTCACCTAATAATGTTGAAAATAACTTCTGTACAAATAATAAGCACTCTATTGATGTTAACAAGCACATCAGCACTTCCTTAGAACTAGGAAACCATTGAATTTCATTAAGCAACGAGTATCTAATTATCGTTTCCATTTCTTGAAAGTATTTTCTGTTTAATCACTCACAAATGTGTGCTTCTCTTGATTTCCTTCTAACAAAGCAGGACTTTTTGTTGTAATCACTCATTCTCACCTAATTATTTTGAAAATATCTTGTGTACAAACAATAAGCACTCTATTAATGTTAACAAGCACATCAACTCTTCCTTGGAAGTAGGAAACCATTGAATTTCTTTAAACAACGAGTATCTAATGATCATTTCCATTTCTTACAAGTATTTTCAGTTTAATCACTCACTAATTTGTGCTTCTCTTGATTTCCTTCAAACAAGGCTGGACTTTTTGTTGTAATCACTCATTCTCACCTCATTTTGTTGAAAATACCTTGTGTACAAACAATAAGCACTCTATTAAGGTTAACGAGCACGTGAACACTTCCTTTTAACTAGTAAACCATTGACTTTCTTTAAACAACGAGTATCTAAAGATCATTTCCATTTCTTACAAGTATTTTCGGTCTAATCACTCACTAACGTGTACTTCTCCTGATTTCCTTCTAACAAGGCTGGATTTTTTGTTGTAATCACTCATTCTCACCCAATTGTGTTG
Source organism: Bruguiera gymnorhiza (assembly GCA_020883675.1). Lineage (NCBI taxonomy): Eukaryota > Viridiplantae > Streptophyta > Magnoliopsida > Malpighiales > Rhizophoraceae > Bruguiera > Bruguiera gymnorhiza. The sequence goes on along the minus strand of JAIRCJ010000139.1, from coordinate 250,070 downwards.
AAATACCTTGTGTACAAACAATAAGCACTCTATTAATGTTAACAAGCACATCAACTCTTCCTTGGAACTTGGAAACCATTGAATTTCATTAAACAACGAGTATCCAATGATCATTTCCATTTCTTAGAAGTATTTTCAGTTTAATCACTCACTAATGTGTGCTTCTCTTGATTTCCTTCTAACAAAGCTGGACTTTTTGTTGTAATCACTCATTCTCACCTAATTATGTTGAAAATAGCTTGTGTACAAACAATAAGCACTCTATTAATGTTAACAAGCACATCAACACTTCCTTGGAACTAAGAAAGCATTGAATTTCATTAAACAAGGAGTATCTAATGATGAGTAGAATTTCCTTAAACTGTTTTTAGGTCAATCACTCACTAATATGTGCTTCTCTTGATTTCCTTCTAACACGGCTGGATTTTTTGGTGTAATCACTCATTCTCACCTAATTATGTTGAAAATTCCTTGTGTGCAAACAATATGCAATCTATTAATGTTAACAAGCACATCAACACTTCCGTGAAACTGGGAAACCCTTGAATTTCATTTAACAACTAGTATCTAATGATGAGTAGAATTTCCTTAAACTGTTTTCAGGTTAATCAGTCACTAATGTGTGCTTCCCTCGATTTCCTTCTAACAAGGCCGGATTTTTTGTTGTAATCACTCATTCTCACCTAATTATGTCGAAAATACCTTGTGTACAAACAATAAGCACTCTATTAATGTTAACAAGCACATCATCATTTCCATGGAAGTAGGAAACCATTGAATTTCATTAAACAACGAGTATCTACTAATGAGTAGAATTTCCTTAAACTGTTTCTAGGTTAATCACACACCAATGTGTGCTTCTCTTGATTTCCTTCTAACACGGCTGGATTGTTTGTTGTAATCACTCATTCTCACCTGATTATGTTGAAAATACCTTGTGTACAAACAATATGCAATCAATTAATGTTAACAAGCACATCAACACTTTCGTGAAACTGGGAAACCCTTCAATTTCATTAAACAAGGAGTATCTAAAGTCGAGTAGAATTTCCTTAAACTGTTTTCAGGTTAATCTGTCACTAATGTATGCTTCTCTTGATTTCCTTCTAACAAGCCCGGATTTTTTGTTGTAATCACTCATTCTCACCTAACTATGTTGAAAATACCTTGTGTACAAACAATAAGCACTCTATTAATGTTAACAAGCACATGAACACTTCTTTGGAACTAGGAAACAATTGATTTCATTAAACAATGGGTATCTAATGATCATTTCCATTTCTTAGAAGTATTTTCAGTTTAATCACTCACTAATGTGTACTTCTCTTGATTTCCTTCTATCAAGGCTGGAGTTTTTGTTGCAATCACACATTCTCACGCAATTATGTTGAAAATACCTTGTGTACAAGCAATAAGCACTCTATGAATGTTAACAAGCACATCAACTCTTCCTTGGAACTAGGAAACCATTGAATTTCATTAAACAACGAGTATCTAATGATCATTTCCTTTTCTTCCAAGTGTTTTCAGTTTAATCACTGACTAATGTGTGCTTCTCCTGATTTCCTTCTTACAAAGCAGGACTTTTTGTTGTAATTACTCATTCTCACCTAATTATGTTGAAAATACCTTGTGTACAAACAATAAGCACTCTACTAATGCTAACAAGCACATCCACACTTCCTTGGAAGTAGGAAACCATTGACTTTGATTAAACAACGAGTATCTAATGATGAGTAGAATTTCCTTAAACTGTTTTCAGGATAATCAGTCACTAATGTGTGCTTCTCTTGATTTCCTTCTAACAAGGCCGGATTTTTTGTTGTAATCACTCATTGTCACCTAATTATGTTGAAAATACCTTTTGTACAAACAATAAGCACTCTATTAATGTTAACAAGCACATCAACACTTCCTTGGAACTAGGAAACCATTGAATTTCTTTAAACAACGAGTATCTAATGATCATTTCCATTTCTTACAAGTATTTTCAGTTTAATCACACAACAATGTGTGCTTCTCCTGATTTCCTTCAAACAAGCCTGGAGTTTTTGTTGTAATCACTCATTCTCACCTAATTATGTTGAAAATAACTTGTGTACAAACAATAAGTACTCTATTAGTGTTAACAAGCACATCAACACTTCCTTGGAACAAGGAAATCATTGAATTTCTTTAAACAAGGAGTAGCTAATGATCATTTCCATTTCATACAAGTATTTTCAGTTTAATCACTTACAAATGTGTGCAGCTCTTGATTTCCTTCTAACAAAGCTGGACTTTTTGTTGTAATCACTCATTGTCACATAATTAAGTTGAAAATACCTTGTGTAGAAACAATAAGCACTCTATTAATGTTAACAAGCACATCAACACTTCCTTGGAACTAGGAAACGATTGAATTTCATTAAACAACGAGTATCTAATGATCATTTCCATTTCCTACAAGTATTTTCAGTTTAATCACTCACAAATGTGTGCTTCTCTTGATTTCCTTCTAACAAAGCTGGTCTTTTTGCTGTAATCACTCATTGTCAACTAATTATGTTGAAAATACCTTGTGTACAAACAATAAGCACTCTATTAATGTTAACAAGCACATCAACTCTTCCTTGGAAATAGGAAACCATTGAATTTCATTAAACAACGAGCATCTAATGATGATTAGAATTTCCTCAGACTGTTTTCAGGTTAATCACTCACTAATGTCTGCTTCTCTTGATTTCCTTCTAACAAGCCTGGATTTTTTGTTGTAATCACTCATTCTCACCTAATTATGTTGAAAATATCTTGTGTACAAACAATAAGCACTCCATTAATGTTATCAAGCACATCAACTCTTCCTTGGAACTAGGAAACCATTGAATTTCTTTAAACAAGGAGTAGCTAATGATCATTTCCATTTCATACAAGTATTTTCAGTTTAATCACTTACAAATGTGTGCAGCTCTTGATTTCCTTCTAACAAAGCAGGACATTTTGTTGCAATCACTCATTCTCACCTAATGATGTTGAAAATACCTTGTGTACAAACAATAAGCACTCTATTAATGCTAACAAGCAGATCAACACTTCCTTGGAACTTGCAGACCAGTGAATTTCATTAAACAACGAGTATCTAAGGATCATTTCCATTTCTTACAAGTATTTTCAGTTTAATCACTCCCAAATGTGTGCTTCTCTTGATTTCCTTCTAACAAAGCTGGACTTTTTGCTGTAATCACTCATTCTCAACTAATTATGTTGACAATACCTTGTGTACAAACAATAAGCACTCTATTAATGTTAACAAGCACATCAGCACTTCCGTGAAACTAGGAAACCATTAAATTTCATTAAACAACAAGTATCTGATGATCATTTGCATTTCTTACAAGTATTTTCAGTTTAATCACTCACAAATGCGTGCTTCGCTTGATTTCCTTCTAACAATGCTGGATTTTTTGTTGTAATCACTCATTCTCACCTAATTGTGTTGAAAATACCTTGTGTACAAACAATAAGCACTCTATTGATGAGAACCGTAGACATGAAGGGTGGAAGGCTTCAAAGGATGCAAAAAGTCCATTGCACATTCCAGAAGGCCCAATAACACGAGTTAGAGATTCAATTGATGTAAGAGGTCCATTGCACATTCTATAAGGCCCAATAACACGAGATAGGGCTTCAATGGATGCAAGAGGTCCATTGCACATTCCAGAAGGCCCAATAACACGAGCTAGGGCCAAAAAGATTAAAGAAGCACTAACTGGGCTGACTCAGGATGCTCAGGCCAACCCAGCTTCAAATGGTGCGAATTTAAAATTGGAAGAGAGTCCAGTCCTTATTAATATCATTAGAGTAATTAAATTGTTAGGACTAATAATAGTAGTCACTCCAAATTAGGAGTTTATTTTCCATATAAGAATTTGTACCTAGATAGGAATTCCGCCTCAATAAGGAATTGTCCTAACTAGGAATTTATGCCTTTTTAGGATTGCTATCTTAGCCTATAAATAGGCACCCCTTGTAAGCTTTGGAAATCAGACAATCAAGAAACCAGACAACTTTCAGTGAAATAGAAAGCAAGGGTTTCTCCTTCGGTTCTTTTGAGAACTAAAGAACTTATCAAGAGGTTTTCTTCTTGTGGCGTTCAAACCGACTTATCACTCCCAATTCCTTCCTCTTCTGGAGTGTGGCGTCCATATCCATCTTGAATACCCTAGGTTCGTGTTCCTTCGAATTTTGGGTCTAGGGTTTGTGTTATTAAACCCTGATTTAGCTTTCCTGGTTGTTCTTTGATTCATTGTGTGCGTTGGGTCCCTAAGCCACGTCTTTTTGGGGTTTTCCGCATCATCTATTAATGTTAGCAAGCACATCAACCCTTCCTTGGAAGTAGGAATCCATCGAATTTCTTTAAACAGGTAGTATCTAATGATCATTTCTATTTCTTACAATTATTTTCAGTCTAACCACTCACTAATGTGTGCTTCTCTTCATTTCCTTTCGACAAGGCTGGATTTTTTTTTGTAATCACTCATTCTCACCTAATTGTGTTGAAAATACCTTGTGTACAAACAATAAGCACTCTATTAATGTTAACAAGCACATCAACACTTCCTTGGAACTAGGAAACCATTGAATTTCATTTAACAAGGAGTATCTAATGATCATTTCCATTTCTTACAAGTATTTTTACTTTCATCACTCACAAAAGTCTGCTTCTCTTGATTTCCTTCTAACAAAGCTGGACTTTTTGTTGTAATCACTCATTCGCACCTAATTATGTTGAAAATACCTTGTGTACAAACAATAAGCAGTCTATCAATGTTAACAAGCACATCAACACTTCCGTGAAACTAGGAAACCATTGAATTTCATTAAACAACGAGCATCTAATGATGATTAGAATTTCCTTAAACTGTTTTCAGGTTAATCACTCACTAATGTGTGCTTCTCTTGATTTCCTTCTAACAAGGCTGGATTTTTTGTTGTAATCACTCATTCTCACCTAATTATGTTGAAAATATCTTGTGTACAAACAATAAGCACTCTATTAACGTTAACAAGCACATCAACTCTTCCTTGGAAGTAGGAAACCATTGAATTTCATTAAACAACGAGTATCTAATGATCATTTCCATTTCTTACAAGTATTTTCAGTTTAATCACTGACAAATGTTTGCTTCTCTTGATTTCCTTCTAACAAAGCTGGACTTTTTGCTGTAATCACTCATTCTCAACAAATTATGTTGAAAATAGCTTGTGTTCAAACAATAAGCACTCTATTAATGATAACAAGCACATCAGCACTTCCGTGAAACTAGGAAAACATTGAATTTCAATAAACAAAGAGTATCTAATGATGAGTAGAATCTCCTTAAACTGGTTTCAGGTTAATCACTCACTAATGTGTGCTTCTCTTGATTTCCTTCTAACAAGGCTGGATTTTTTGTTGTAATCCCTCATTCTCACCTAATTATCTTGAAAATGCCTTGTGTACAATGAATAAGCACTCTATTATTGTTAACAAGCACATCAACACTTCCTTGGAAATAGGCGACAATTGAATTTCATTAAACAACGAGTATCTAATGATCATTTCCATTTCTGACAAGTATTTTCAGTTTAATCACTCACAAATGCATGTTTCTCTTGATTTCCTTCTAACAAACCAGGACTTTTTGTTGTAATCATTCATTCTCACCTAATTATGTTGAAAATACCTTGTGTACAAACAATAAGCAGTCTATCAATGTTAACAAGCACATCAACACTTCCGTGAAACTAGGAAACCATTGAATTTCATTAAACAACGAGTATCTAATGATGAGTAGAATTTCCCTAAACTGTTTTCAGGTTAATCACGCACTAATGTGTGCTTCTCTTGGTTTCCTTCTAACAAGGCTGGATTATTTTGTTGTAATCACTCATTCTCACCTAATTATGTTGAAAATACCTTGTGTGCAAACAATAAGCACTCTATTAATGTTAACAAGCACATCAACACTTCCTTGGAACTAGGAAACCATTGAATTTCATTAAAGAAGGAGTATCTAATGATCATTTCCATTTCCTACAAGTATTTTCAGTTTAACCACTCACTAATGTGTGCTTCTCTTGATTTCCTTCTAACAAAGCTAGACTTTCTGTTGTAATCACTCATTCTCACCTAATTGTCTTGAAAATTGCTTGTGTACAAACAATAAGCACTCTATTAATGTTAACAAGCACATCAACACTTCCTTGGAAGTAGGAATCCATCGAATTTCTTTAAACAGGGAGTATCTAATGATCATTTCTATTTCTTACAATTATTTTCAGTCTAACCACTCACTAATGTGTGCTTCTCTTGATTTCCCTTTAACAAGGCTGGATATTTTGTTGTAATCACTCATTCTCACCTAATTGTGTTGAAAATACCTTGTGTACAAACAATAAGCACTCTATTAATGTTAACAAGCACATCAACACTTCCTTGGAACTAGGAAACCATTGAATTTCATTAAACAAGGAGTATCTAAGGATCATTTCCATTTCTTACAAGTATTTTCAGTTTAACCACTCACTAATGTGTGCTTCTCTTGATTTCCTTCTAACAAAGCTGGACGTTTTGTTGTAATCACTCATTCTCACCTAATTATGTTGAAAATACCTTGTGTGCAAACGATAAGCACTCTATTAATGTTAACAAGCACATCAACACTTCCTTGGAACTAGGAAACCATTGAATTTCATTAAAAAAGGAGTATCTAATGATCATTTCCATTTCTTACAAGTATTTTCAGTTTAATCACTCCCAAATGTGTGCTTCTCTTCATTTCCTTCTAACAAAGCTGGACTTTTTGCTGTAATCACTCATTCTCAACTAATTATGTTGAAAATACCTTGTGTACAAACAATAAGCACTCTATTAATGTTAACAAGCACATCAGCACTTCCGTGAAACTAGGAAACCATTGAATTTCATTAAACAACAAGTATCTGATGATCATTTGCATTTCTTACAAGTATTTTCAGTTTAATCACTCACAAATGCGTGCTTCGCCTGATTTCCTTCTACCAATGCTGGATTTTTTGTTGTAATCACTCATTCTCACCTAATTGTGTTGAAAATACCTTGTGTACAAACAATAAGCACTCTATTAATGTAAGCAAGCACATCAACACTTCCTCGGAAGTAGGAATCCATCGAATTTCTTTAAACAGGGAGTATCTAATGATCATTTCTATTGCTTACAATTATTTTCAGTCTAACCACTCACTAATGTGTGCTTCTCTTCATTTCCTTTCAACAAGGCTGGATTTTTTTTTGTAATCACTCATTCTCACCTAATTGTGTTGAAACTACCTTGTGTACAAACAATAAGCACTCTATTAATGTTAACAAGCACATCAACACTTCCTTGGAACTAGGAAACCATTGAATTTCATTAAACAAGGAGTATCTAATGATCATTTCCATTTCTTACAAGTATTTTTACTTTAATCACTAACAAAAGTGTGCTTCTCTTGATTTCCTTCTAACAAGGCTGGATTTTTTTGTTGTAATCACTCATTCTCACCTAATTATGTTGAAAATACCTTGTGTACAAACAATAACCACTCTATTAATGTTATCAAGCACATGAACACTTCCTTGGAACTAGGAAACCACCGAATTTCATTAAACAACCAGTATCTAAGGATCATTTCCATTTCTTACAAGTATTTTCTGTTTCATCACTCACTAATGTGTGCTTCTCTTGATTTCCTTCTAACAAAGCTGGACTTTTTGTTGTAATCACTCATTCTCACCTAATTATGTTGAAAATACCTTGTGTTCAAACAATAAGCTCTCTATTGATGTTAGCAAGCACATCAACACCTTCTTGGAACTAGGAAACCATTGAATTTCATGAAACAACGAGTATCTAAACATGAGTAGAATTTCCTCAAACTGTTTTCAGGTTAATCACTCACTAATGTTTGCTTCTCTTGATTTCCTTCTAACAAGGCTGGAGTTTTTGTTGTAATCACTCATTCTCACCTAATTATGTTGAAAATAACTTGTGTGCAAACAATAAGTACTCTATTAATGTTAACAAGCACATCAACACTACCTTGGAAGTAGGAATCCATTGAATTTCTTTAAACAAGGAGTACCTAATGATCATTTCCATTTCTTACAAGTATTTTCAGTTTGACAACTCACTAATGTGTGCGTCTCTTGATTTCCTTCCAACTAAGCTGGACTTTTTGTTGTAATCACTCATTCTCACCAGATTATGTTGAAAATAGCTTGTGTACAAACAATAAGCACTCTATTAATGTCAACAAGCACATCAACTCTTCCTTGGAAGTAGGAAACCATTGAATTTCATTAAACAACGAGTATCTCATAATCATTTCCATTTCTTACAAGTATTTTCAGTTTAATCACTCACAAATGTGTGCTTCTCCTGATTTCCTTCTAACAAAGCTGGACGTTTTGTTGTAATCACTCATTCTCACCTAATTATGTTGAAAATACCTTGTGTGCAAATGATAAGCACTCTATTAATGTTAACAAGCACATCAACACTTCCTTGGAACTAGGAAACCATTGAATTTCATTAAAAAAGGAGTATCTAATGATCATTTCCATTTCTTACAAGTATTTTCAGTTTAATCACTCCCAAATGTGTGCTTCTCTTCATTTCCTTCTAACAAAGCTGGACTTTTTGCTGTAATCACTCATTCTCAACTAATTATGTTGAAAATACCTTGTGTACAAACAATAAGCACTCTATTAATGTTAACAAGCACATCAGCACTTCCGTGAAACTAGGAAACCATTGAATTTCATTAAACAACAAGTATCTGATGATCATTTGCATTTCTTACAAGTATTTTCAGTTTAATCACTCACAAATGCGTGCTTCGCCTGATTTCCTTCTACCAATGCTGGATTTTTTGTTGTAATCACTCATTCTCACCTAATTGTGTTGAAAATACCTTGTGTACAAACAATAAGCACTCTATTAATGTAAGCAAGCACATCAACACTTCCTCGGAAGTAGGAATCCATCGAATTTCTTTAAACAGGGAGTATCTAATGATCATTTCTATTGCTTACAATTATTTTCAGTCTAACCACTCACTAATGTGTGCTTCTCTTCATTTCCTTTCAACAAGGCTGGATTTTTTTTTGTAATCACTCATTCTCACCTAATTGTGTTGAAAATACCTTGTGTACAAACAATAAGCACTCTATTAATGTTAACAAGCACATCAACACTTCCTTGGAACTAGGAAACCATTGAATTTCATTAAACAAGGAGTATCTAATGATCATTTCCATTTCTTACAAGTATTTTTACTTTAATCACTAACAAAAGTGTGCTTCTCTTGATTTCCTTCTAACAAGGCTGGATTTTTTTGTTGTAATCACTCATTCTCACCTAATTATGTTGAAAATACCTTGTGTACAAACAATAACCACTCTATTAATGTTAACAAGCACATGAACACTTCCTTGGAACTAGGAAACCACCGAATTTCATTAAACAACCAGTATCTAAGGATCATTTCCATTTCTTACAAGTATTTTCTGTTTCATCACTCACTAATGTGTGCTTCTCTTGATTTCCTTCTAACAAAGCTGGACTTTTTGTTGTAATCACTCATTCTCACCTAATTATGTTGAAAATACCTTGTGTTCAAACAATAAGCTCTCTATTGATGTTAGCAAGCACATCAACACCTTCTTGGAACTAGGAAACCATTGAATTTCATGAAACAACGAGTATCTAAACATGAGTAGAATTTCCTCAAACTGTTTTCAGGTTAATCACTCACTAATGTTTGCTTCTCTTGATTTCCTTCTAACAAGGCTGGAGTTTTTGTTGTAATCACTCATTCTCACCTAATTATGTTGAAAATAACTTGTGTGCAAACAATAAGTACTCTATTAATGTTAACAAGCACATCAACACTACCTTGGAAGTAGGAATCCATTGAATTTCTTTAAACAAGGAGTACCTAATGATCATTTCCATTTCTTACAAGTATTTTCAGTTTGACAACTCAGTAATGTGTGCGTCTCTTGATTTCCTTCCAACTAAGCTGGACTTTTTGTTGTAATCACTCATTCTCACCAGATTATGTTGAAAATAGCTTGTGTACAAACAATAAGCACTCTATTAATGTCAACAAGCACATCAACTCTTCCTTGGAAGTAGGAAACCATTGAATTTCATTAAACAACGAGTATCTCATAATCATTTCCATTTCTTACAAGTATTTTCAGTTTAATCACTCACAAATGTGTGCTTCTCCTGATTTCCTTCTAACAAAGCTGGAATTTTTGTTGTAATCACTCATTTTCACCTAAGTATGTTGAAAATACCTTGTGTTCAAACAATAAGCACTCTATTAATGTTAACAAGCAAATCAACACTTCTGTGAAACTAGGAAACCATTGAATTTCATTACACAACGAGTATCTAATGATGAGTAGAATTTCCTTAAACTGTTTTCAGGTTAATCACTCACTAATGTGTGCTTCTCTTGATTTCCTTTTAACAAGGCTGGATTTTTTGTTGTAATCACTCATTCTCACCTAATTGTGTTGGAAATACCTTGTGTGCAAACAATAAGCACTCTATTAATGTTAACAAGCACATCAACACTCCCTTGGAACTAGGAGACCATTGAATTTCTTTAAACAACGTGTATCTAATGATCATTTCCATTTCTTACAAGTATTTTCAGTTTAATCACTCACAAATGAGTGCATCTCTTCATTTCCTTCTAACAATGCTGGACTTTTTGTTGTAATCACTCATTCTCACCTAATTATGTTGAAAATACCTTGTGTACAAACAATAAGCACTCTATTAATGTTAGCAAGCACATCAACACTTCCTTAGAACAAGGAAACCATTGAATTTCATTAAACAAGGAGTATCTAATCATCATTTCCATTTCTTACAAGTATTTTCAGTTTAATCACTTACAAAAGTGTGCTTCTCTTGATTTCTTTCTAACAAAGCTGGACTTTTTGTTGTAATCACTCATTCTCACCTTATTATGTTGAAAATACCTTGTGTACAAACAATAAGCAGTCAATTAAAGTTAACAAGCACATCAACACTTCCGTGAAACTAGGAAATCATTGGATTTCATTAGACAACGAGTATTAAAATGATGAGTAGAACTTCCTTAAACCGTTTTCAGGTTAATCACTCACTAATGTGTGCTTCTCCTGATTGCCTTCTTACAAGGCTGGATTTTTTTGTTGTAATCACTTATTCTCACCTACTTATGTTGAAAATACCTTGTGTACAAACAATAAGCACTCTAAAAATGTTAACAAGCACATCAACTCTTCCTTGGAAGTAGGAATCCATTGAATTTCCTTAAACAAGGAGTATCTAATGATCATTTCCATTTCTTACAAGTATTTTTACTTTAATCACTCAAAAAAGTGTGCTTCTGTTGATTTCCTTCTAACAAAGCTGGACTTTTTGTTGTAATCACTCATTCTCACCTAATTATGTTGAAAATACCTTTTGTACAGACAATAGGCACTCTATTAATGTTAGCAAGCACATCAACACTTCCTTGGAACAAGGAAACCATTGAATTTGATTAAACAAGGAGTATCTAATCATCATTTCCATTTCTTACAAGTATTTTCAGTTTAATCACTCACAAAAGTGTGCTTCACTTGATTTCTTTCTAACAAAGCTGGACTTTTTGTTGTAATCACTCATTCTCACATTATTATGTTGAAAATACCTTGTGTACAAACAATAAGCACTCAATTAATGTTAACAAGCACATCAACACTTCCGTGAAACTAGGAAACCATTGAATTTCATTAGACAACGAGTATCAAATGATGAGAAGAATTTCCTTAAACTGTTTTCAGGGTAATCACTCCATAATGTGTGCTTCTCTTGATTTCCTTCTAACAAGGCTGGATTTTTTTGTTGTAATCACTCATTCTCACCTAATTATGTTGAAAATACCTTGTGTACAAACAAGAAGCACTCTATTAATGTTAACAAGCACATCAACTCTTCCTTGGAACTAGGAAACCATTGAATTTCATTAAACAAGGAGTATCTAATGATCATTTCCATTTCTTACAAGTATTTTTACTTTAATCACTCACAAAAGTGTGCTTCTCTTGATTTCCTTCTAACAAAGCTGGACTTTTTGTTGTAATCACTCATTCTCACCTAATTATGTTGAAAATAGCTTGTGTACAAACAATAAGCACTCTATTAATGTTAACAAGCACATCAACTCTTCCTTGGAACTAGGAAACCATTGAATTTGATTAAACAACGAGTATCTCATGATCATTTCCATTTCTTAGAAGTATTTTTACTTTAATCACTCACAAATGTGTGCTTCTCTTGATTTCCTTCTAACAAAGCTGGACTTTTCGTTGTAATCACTCATTCTCACCTAATTATGTTGAAAATACTTTGTGTGCAAACCGTAAGCACTCTATTAATGTTAACAAGCACATCAACACTTCCTTGGAAGTAGGAATCCATTGATTTTCTTTAAACAAGGAGTATCTAATGATCATTTCCATTTCTTACAAGTATTTTCTGTTTAATCACTCACTAATGTGTGCTTCGCTTGATTTCCATCCAACAAAGCTGGACTTTTTGTTGTAATCACTCATTCTCACCTAATTATGTTGAAAATACCTTGTGCACAAACAATAAGCACTCTATTAATGTTAACAAGCACATCAACACTTCCTTGGAAGTAGGAATCCATCGAATTTCTTTAAACAGGGAGTATCTAATGATCATTTCTATTTCTTACAATTATTTTCAGTCTAACCACTCACTAATGTGTGCTTCTCTTGATTTCCCTTTAACAAGGCTGGATATTTTGTTGTAATCACTCATTCTCACCTAATTGTGTTGAAAATACCTTGTGTACAAAGAATAAGCACTCTATTAATGTTAACAAGCACATCAACACTTCCTTGGAACTAGGAAACCAATGAATTTCATTAAACAAGGAGGATCTAATGATCATTTCCATTTCTTACAAGTATTTTTAGTTTAATCTGTCACAAAAGTGTGCTTCTCTTGATTTCCTTCTAACAAAGCAGGACTTTTTGTTGTAATCACTCATTCTCACCTAATTATGTTGAAAATACCTTGTGTACAAACAATAAGCACTCTATTAATGTTAGCAAGCACATCAACACTTCGTTGGAACAAGGAAACCATTTAATTTCATTAAACAAGGAGTATCTAATCATCATTTCCATTTCTTACAAGTATTTTCAGTTTAATAACTCACAAAAGTGTGCTTCTCTTGATTTCTTTCTAACAAAGCTGGACTTTTTGTTGTAATCACTCATTCTCACCTTATTATGTTGAAAATACCTTGTGTACAAACAATAAGCACTCAATTAATGTTAACAAGCACATCAACACTTCCGTGAAACTAGGAAACCATTGAATTTCATTAGACAACGAGTATCAAATGATGAGTAGAATTTCCTTAAACTGTTTTCAGGTTAGTCACTCACTAATGTGTGCTTCTCCTGATTTCCTTCTAACAAGGCTGGATTTTTTTGTTGTAATCACTCATTCTCACCTAATTATGGTGAAAATACCTTGTGTACAAACAATAAGCGCTCTATTAATGTTAACAAGCACATCAACTCTTCCTTGGAACTAGGAAACCATTGAATTTCATTAAACAACGAGTATCTAATGATCATTTCCATTTCTTAGAAGTATTTTTAGTTTAATCACTCACAAAAATGTGCTTCTCTTGATTGCCATCTAACAAAGCTGGACTTTTTGTTGTAATCACTCATTCTCACCTTATTATGTTGAAAATACCTTGTGTACAAACAATAAGCACTCAATTAATGTTAACAAGCACATCAACACTTCCGTGATACTCGGAAACCATTGAATTTCATTAGACAACGAGTATCAAATGATGAGTAGAATTTCCTGATGCGGAAAACCCCAAAAAGACGTGGCTTAGGGACCCAACGCACACAATGAATCAAAGAACAACCAGGAAAGCTAAATCAGGGTTTAATAACACAAACCCTAGACCCAAAATTCGAAGGAACATGAACCTAGGGTATTCAAGATGGATATGGACGCCACACTCCAGAAGAGGAAGGAATTGGGAGTGATAAGTCGGTTTGAACGCCACAAGAAGAAAACCTCTTGATAAGTTCTTTAGTTCTCAAAAGAACCGAAGGAGAAACCCTTGCTTTCTATTTCACTGAAAGTTGTCTGATTCCAAAGCTTACAAGGGGTGCCTATTTATAGGCTTAGATAGCAATCCTAAAGAGGCAAAATTCCTATTTAGGAGAAATCCCTATTTTGGAGGAATTTCGGACTAATTCCAGCACATACAATGAACTCCTATTTAGGAGTGAATGCTATCACTTAGTCTGACCCATTAAGTAGTCCAATTATATTAATTAGGCCTGGGCTCTCTTTAGAACTTGAATTCGCACCATTTGAAGCTTGCTTGGCTTGAATGTCCTGAATCAGCCCATTTAGTGCTTCTTTAATCTTTTTGGCCCTAGCTCGTGTTATTGGGCCTTCTGGGATGTGCAATGGACCTCTTGCATCCATTGAAGCTCTAGCTTGTGTTATTGGGCCTTCTAGAATGGGCAATGGACTTCTTGCATCTATTGAAGCCTTTCACCCATCATCTCCATGGTTCTCATCATTCCCCCCTTCCTCAAAAGGATTCGCCCTCGAATCATCACCTACATCAAAAGGGGAAAGGTCAGAAACGTTAAATGTTGCACTCACATTATACTCACTAGGAAGTTCCAACTTATAAGCATTGTCATTAATTCGTGCTAGAACTTGGAAGGGACCATCTCCTCTAGGTTGTAGCTTTGAACGTCTCTGAGCTGGGAATCGTTCCTTGCGCATATGCACCCAAACCCAATCACCAGGTTCAAACACCACCTTCTTTCGTCCCTTGTTGACATGGGATGCGTATTGCTCAGTTCGTTTTTCAATATGTTGCCGCACCTTCTCATGCAATTTTTTTATCATGTCAGCTTTGCGTTCACCATCAACGTTGGCATACTCATTGATAGGTATAGGTACCAAATCCAGAGGAGTCAATGGATTAAAACCATATACAATTTCAAATGGAGAGTAGCTAGTAGTAGAATGAACACTTCTATTATATGCAAACTCGACATGTGGTAAACAATCTTCCCATGTTTTCAAATTTGTTTGAATAATATGATGCGGAAAACCCCAAAAAGACGTGGCTTAGGGACCCAACGCACACAATGAATCAAAGAACAACCAGGAAAGCTAAATCAGGGTTTAATAACACAAACCCTAGACCTAATATTCGAAGGAACACGAACCTAGGGTTTTCAAGATGGATATGGACGCCACACTCCAGAAAAGGAAGGAATTGGGAGTGATAAGTCGATTTGAACGCCACAAGAAGAAGTACCTCTTGATAAGTTCTTTAGTTCTTAAAAGAACCGAGGGAGAAAAGCCCTTGCTTTCTATTTCACTCAAAGTTGTCTTATATCTTGATTGTCTGATCTGCAAAGCTTACAAGGGGTGCCTATTTATAGGCTTAGATAGCATTCCTAAAGAGGCAAAATTCGTATTTAGGACAATTCCTTGTTTAGGAGGAATTCCTATCTAGGTACAAATTCTTATATGGAAAATAAACTCCTAATTTGGAGTGACTACTATTATTAGTCCTAATATTTTAATTACTCTAATGATATTAATAAGGCCTGGACTCTCTTCTAAGTTTAAATTCGCACCATTTGAAGCTGGGTTGGCCTGAGCGTCTTGAATCAGCCCATTTAGTGCTTCTTTAATCTTTTTGGCCCTAGCTCGTGTTATTGGGCCTTTTGGAATGTGCAATGGACCTCTTGCATCCATTGAAGCTCTAACTCGTGTTATTGGGCCTTCTGGAATGTGGAATGGACCTCTTGCATCAATTGAAGCTCTAGCTCGTGTTATTGGGCCTTCTGGAATGGGCAATGGACCTTTTGGATCTATTGAAGCCTTCCACCCATCATCTCCACGATTCTCATCATTCCCCCTTTCCTCAAAATGATTCGTCCTCGAATCATTGCCTTGTTTATACTGGATGATGTAGGGAAAGGTTTGAATGAATTTGATCCACTTGGCATGTCTTTTGTTCAACTTTCCTTGTGCAAGTAGGACAGGAACTGCATAAGGACTCATGCTTTCCCTTACATGCCCTTTTGAAATATGTTCCTCAACCTGCATTTGAAACTGCCTTGTCTCCTTTGGATTACTCTTATATGTTGTCCGATTTTGGATGGATGCACCAAGGATGAAATCAATTTGATGCTCAATTCCTCTCTTGGGTGGCAATCCACTTGGGTCATTGTCATGGAATACACCTTCAAATTCCTGCAATAGAACAACAACACTAGGCAAAGATGACTCAAACTTGTTAGTGTTAAAATAAGCCTCTTTGTACAAAAGTATGATCATAGGTTGTTTGGCAAAAATTGCTCTTTGTACATCACTTTCTTTTGCATAGGAACTTTCTGTTTTCTTCTCTTTCTCTTGTGTTCTCATGTTTTCTCCTCTCTTTTCTCTTTTTTCCATCTCTCTTTTCTGTTCACTCTCAGTTTTAATCCTTAATTGATCCTCATAAGCCTGTTGAGGTGATAATGGTACAAGAGTGACGGGTTTATCATTCATTACAAAGGAATATCGATTCTTGAATCCATCGTGCATAACTCGTCTGTCAAACTGCCATGGCCTTCCTAATAGAATATGGCCTGCTTGCATAGGTACAACATCACATAAAACTTCATCACGGTACCTTCCAATAGAAAATGACACGAGCACTTGCTTATCTACCTTAACTTCACCATTCTCATTCAACCATTGAAGTTTATATGGTTTAGGATGCTTCATAGTAGGTAAATTCAGCTTCTCAACCATAGTTGTGCTAGCAAGATTAGTGCAACTTCCACCATCAATAATCATACTACATACCTTATCTTTGATGAGACATCTCGTCTGAAAGATGTTACCTCGTTGCCCCTCATTTTCTTCTTTCACTTGCACATTCAATGCTTGCCTTGTGATGAGAGCTACTCCATTAGCCGGATACTTCTCTCCATCACTTTCACCCTCTGATGATGGCACAGATTCATCATCTTCGTGGTCATAGGCACGTCTTAATTGCCTTCTTGCTTTAGAAGCCTCATATTCTTCGTGCCTCCTTTGCAACTCTGCTATTGTATTAGCTTGCTCCTCCATCATCTCTCTCATATCATCAAATCTGATATTCATGTGCTCAAATTGTTGTTGCATAGCTTTGATCATGAAGGACATGTCAACAGCTCCCTCCTGAGCAGCACCTTTGTCTTTCAAAGACATATTATTTTTTTCTTTTTTTTCTGATTTAGAGCCGGGCTCTGATACCAACTGATGCGGAAAACCCCAAAAAGACGTGGCTTAGGGACCCAACGCACACAATGAATCAAAGAACAACCAGGAAAGCTAAATCAGGGTTTAATAACACAAACCCTAGACCTAATATTCGAAGGAACACGAACCTAGGGTTTTCAAGATGGATATGGACGCCACACTCCAGAAAAGGAAGGAATTGGGAGTGATAAGTCGATTTGAACGCCACAAGAAGAAGTACCTCTTGATAAGTTCTTTAGTTCTTAAAAGAACCGAGGGAGAAAAGCCCTTGCTTTCTATTTCACTCAAAGTTGTCTTATATCTTGATTGTCTGATCTGCAAAGCTTACAAGGGGTGCCTATTTATAGGCTTAGATAGCATTCCTAAAGAGGCAAAATTCGTATTTAGGACAATTCCTTGTTTAGGAGGAATTCCTATCTAGGTACAAATTCTTATATGGAAAATAAACTCCTAATTTGGAGTGACTACTATTATTAGTCCTAATATTTTAATTACTCTAATGATATTAATAAGGCCTGGACTCTCTTCTAAGTTTAAATTCGCACCATTTGAAGTTGGGTTGGCCTGAGCGTCTTGAATCAGCCCATTTAGTGCTTCTTTAATCTTTTTGGCCCTAGCTCGTGTTATTGGGCCTTTTGGAATGTGCAATGGACCTCTTGCATCCATTGAAGCTCTAACTCGTGTTATTGGGCCTTCTGGAATGTGGAATGGACCTCTTGCATCAATTGAAGCTCTAGCTCGTGTTATTGGGCCTTCTGGAATGGGCAATGGACCTTTTGGATCTATTGAAGCCTTCCACCCATCATCTCCACGATTCTCATCATAATAGCACGCAAAAGGGTAGAAAGAGTTCGATTAACCACCTCAGTCTGCCCATCAGTTTGTGGATGACAAGTAGTTGAAAACAATAGTTTAGTACCTAACTTACCCCACAAAGTCTTCCAGAAGTAGCTTAAGAACTTTGTATCTCGGTCTGAAACAATGCTCCGTGGCATGCCATGCAAACGCACTACTTCTCTAAAGAACAAGTCAGCCACATTGTTTGCATCATCAGTTTTATGGCATGGGATGAAGTGTGCCATCTTAGAAAATCTATCAACAACAACAAATACAGAATCCCTACCCCGTTTTGTTCGTGGCAATCCCAGTACAAAGTCCATGGATAAATCAACCCAGGGATGGTTAGGTATGGGTAAAGGGGTATACAAGCCATGGGGTAAAACTCTAGATTTAGCCTGTTTGCATGTTATGCATTTCTCACATATCCTCTCAACATCTCGTTTCATGCGTGGCCAAAAGAAGTGTTCATTTAGGACATCTAGGGTTTTCCTAACTCCGAAATGACCCATTAGACCACCCTCATGAGCTTCTCTTACAACCAACTCCCTTAAAGAACTCATAGGCATGCATAAACGATTTTCCCTAAATAAGAAACCCTTATGCCTATAAAACTTCTCAAAGGCTGACTTCTCACATGCTCCATACACGTTAGCAAAGTCCGGATCATTCACATATAAATCTTTAATATGTTCAAATCCTAATAAGTTTGCAGTAAGTGTAGAGATAAGGGCATACCTGCGAGATAATGCATCAGCTACCACATTGTCCTTACCTTGTTTATATTTGATGTTGTAGGGAAAGGTCTCAATAAATTCAATCCACTTAGCATGTCTTTTGTTCAACTTTCCTTGTCCCTTCAAGTGCTTCAACGATTCATGGTCAGTATGGATGACAAACTCCTTGGGCCAAAGGTAATGTTGCCATGTCTCCAAAGCCCGTACCAATGCATACATCTCTTTATCATAAGTAGGATAATTAAGGCTTGCTCCACTTAGCTTTTCACTGAAGTAAGCAATTGGGCGCCTTTCCTGCATCAAAACAGCTCCAATGCCAATACCTGAAGCATCACACTCAATCTCGAAAGCTTTTTCAAAGTTAGGTAAAGCAAGTAGGGGTGCAGAACTTAATTTTTCCTTTATGCAATTAAAAGCCTTGTCTTGGTCACTACCCCACCTAAAACTCGTGTTCTTTTTTATAAGCTCAGTGAGTGGTGCAGCAATGGTGCTAAAGTCCCTAACAAAGCGTCTATAGAAACTAGCTAGACCATGAAAGCTACGCACATCACTAATTGACTTAGGTGTAGGCCAATCACGAATTGCCTTAACTTTTTCCTCGTCAACCTTAACACCTTTAGAACTCACCACATAGCCAAGAAATGTGATCTGATTAGTACAAAAGGAACATTTCCTTAAGTTAGCATACAATTTTTCAGAACGTAAAACACTTACAATAGAACGTAAATGATCAAGATGCTCTTCTAGGGTTTTACTATAGACCAAAATATCATCAAAATACACAACCACAAATTTACCAATGAATGGACGCAAAACATGATTCATTAGTCGCATAAAAGTGCTTGGTGCATTAGTGAGACCAAATGGCATAACAAGCCATTCATACAGACCGTACTTAGTTTTGAAAGCTGTTTTCCACTCATCTCCCTCTCTCATCCTAATCTGATGATATCCACTTTTCAAATCAATCTTAGAAAAGACACAGGAACCATGCAATTCATCCAACATGTCATCTAATCTAGGTATGGGGTGACGATACTTCACAGTGATTTTGTTGATTGCTCGACAATCAACACACATCCTCCAAGTCCCATCTTTCTTGGGTACAAGTAGGACAGGAACAGCACATGGACTCATGCTTTCCCTCACATATCCTTTGGAAATAAGCTCCTCAACCTGCCTTTGAAGCTCCTTTGTCTCCTCAGGATTACTCTTATATGTTGGCCGGTTAGGGATGGATGCACCTGGGATGAAATCAATTTGATGCTCAATTCCTCTATTAGGTGGCAATCCACTTGGAACATCATCAGGGAATACATCTTCAAATTCCTGCAATAGAGCAACAACAACACTAGGCAAAGATGGGTCAAACTTGTTAGTGTTAAAATAAGCCTCCTTGTACAGAAGTACGATCATAGGTTGTTTGGCATAGAATGCTCTTTTGACATCACTCCCTTTTGCATAGAAACTTTCTCTTTTCTTCTCTTTCTCCTGTGTCATCACGTTTTCTCCTCTCTTTTCTCTTTTATCAATCTTTCTTTTCTGTTCACTCTCATTTTTAATCCTTAATTGATCCTCATAAGCTTGTTGAGGGGATAATGGTACAAGAGTGACGGGTTTTTTATTCATTACAAAGGAATATCGGTTCTTGAAGCCATCATGCATAACTTGCCTATCAAATTGCCATGGTCTTCCTAATAGAATATGGCCCACATGCATAGGTACAACATCACATAAAATTTCATCACGGTACCTTCCGATAGAAAATGATATGAGCACTTACTTATTTACCTTGACTTCACCACTGTCATTCAGCCATTGAAGCTTATATGGCCTAGGATGGTTCATAGTAGGTAAATCCAACTTCTCAACCATAGTTGTGCTAGCAACATTAGTGCAACTCCCACCATCAATAATCATACTACATACCTTATCTTTGATGAGACACCTCGTCTGAAAGATGTTATCTCGTTGCACCTCATTTTCTTCCTTTACTTGCACATTCAATGCTCGCCTTGTAACAAGAGCTACTCCATTAACTGGATACTCCTCTCCATCACTTTCACCCTCTGATGATGACATAGAATCATCATCTGATTCACTTTCAGTTTCAACTTCACCCTCAAGATCATTGCACGCTTATTTGGACATCGAGATGCAATGTGACCCCTGCCCAAACACTTAAAACATTTAACTTCTCTATTTCTACTTGGTTGGGGGTCAGAATTACCTGCCTCCTTGCTAGAACCCACATTCTTGTACTTGGATAGCTCGGCTTTGGACTTGTAGTTGGTCATCTCGTCCCTTTTATTCCAATTTGGCTTCCAAGATGAGGTAGATCCTGAGTTCTGCCCAAACCGTGTGGAACCCTTTCGTTTGAGTTGCCTTTCAACTTTCATGGCCATGTGCACCATGTCTTCTAATTCCACATAGTGTTGCAATTCAACCATGTTTGCTATGTCCCTATTTAGCCCTTGCAGAAATCGAGCCATTGTTGCTTCTCTATCTTCTTCTACATTCGCCCGAATCATGGTAATCTCCATCTCCTTATGGTAATCCTCCACACTTTTGGTGCCCTGAGTGAGCCCTTGCAGCCTTTGGTACAGCTCCCTGTAATAGTGATTAGGGACAAACCTCCTCCTCATGATAGCCTTCATCTCCTCCCATGTATCAATAGGCCGCTCACGATTCCTTCTCCTAGTCAAAACAAGTTGATCCCACCAAATAATATGATAAGAGTTTGAACCCTAACTCCACCACAAAAGCTAGCTCAATAATGGAGGGTTGATCCAACCCTTATAAACAGCCCAAAGACCCTCTCAGGAACTGATGTGGGACACATCATTCCCAACCCCTTTAAACTGCACGTCCCCGTGCTGATGAGCAGCACGGTGGCAGGGAACCTTTGTACATGCGCCCACCAACCCTCTGAGGTTTGGCTTTGATACCACCTGATAAGAGTTTGAACCCTAACTCCACCACAAAAGCTAGCTCAAGAATGGAGGGTTGATCCAACCCTTATAAACAGCCCAAAGACCCTCTCAGGAACTGATGTGGGACACATCATAATAGCATAATCAGTGAATTCAACTGCAGCAAGCTTTACCTTTTTCTCCTCGGAATAGTTGTGGCAATCAAAAACCAACTCAACCTTCTTCTCCCATTCTAGGTATGCATCAGGATCATTCTTACCTTGGAATGGAGGAAGTTTCATTTTAATACTGCCCAAATTATGGTCATAGGTGCCTTGCCTCCCAAATTCTCTTTGATCCCTTCTATTGTTAGCAGTTCGGACCGCAGTAGTTTGATCATCAATTTCATCATCTTCTACATCATCTTCATGGTCATAGGCACGTCTCAACTGCCTTCTTGCTTTAGGAGCCTCATACTCCCCATGCCTCCTTTGCAACTCTGCTATAGTATTAGATTGCTCCTCCATCCTTTCCCTCATATCATCAAATCTGGTATTCATACGCTCAAATTGTTGTTGCATAGCTTTGATCATGAAGGACACATCACCAGCTCCCTCCTGAGCTGCACCTTTGTCTTTGGATGTCATAGTATTACTTCTACACAAAATAATAAGATACCTCACAGAGCACTCCCTCACGTGTTTCACTCAAAAGAAGGTGTCACACTCTCTCGTGTTTACACTCTTTATGGCTTTTTCTTTATATGAACTTTCACTCTTGCCTTTTACCACTCGGATTTCTCCTTTCAGCTCTATAAAGAACTAAAGAAGGTAAATCAAGAGTATTGATTTTGAACAGAATAAGATAAATGGCGTAGAATTGAACAAATTGGAGAACAAGGAATCAAAAAAACGAAAAAGGATATCAAGGCAAACAATTTTAATGAACTAAACTCACAAAAAGAATCAGGATAAGGGAAGTTAAATTTAGAGGACAAACTTGGATAGCAAGATAGGAAAATGGATGGCAGAATTGGAGTTGAGCAAGAAAATTTTGTTATTATTGTGGCCAATATGACCAAACTGTTAACTTTATCAATAACTTGAATTTGATGTTTCCTTTCTTTTCTTCTTTTTCTTGTTCTTTTTCTTTCTTTGTTTTTTTTTTTTTTTTTCGTTGATCCTTCTTTTTTTTTTTCTTTTTTTTCTTTTTTTCCCTTTTTCTTTTGCTCAACACAAAACAACAGTAGAACACTTAGATACAGCAATTGGAATTGAAATTAGCACGTTGAGAAGGATTGCAAGTAAACAGATTTGTGCATTTGAATTGTAATAGACAAATTGAATCGAAATAAATAAATCACAAGGTAGAAAATTGAAGAGTGAGTGGATTCAACCTGATTTAGAGCCAGGCTCTGATACCAACTGATGGGGAAAACCCCAAAAAGACGTGGCTTAGGGACCCAACGCACACAATGAATCAAAGAACAACCAGGAAAGCTAAATCAGGGTTTAATAACACAAACCCTAGACCCAAAATTCGAAGGAACACGAACCTAGGGTATTCAAGATGGATATGGACGCCACACTCCAGAAGAGGAAGGAATTGGGAGTGATAAGTCGGTTTGAACGCCACAAGAAGAAAACCTCTTGATAAGTTCTTTAGTTCTCAAAAGAACCGAAGGAGAAACCCTTGCTTTCTATTTCACTGAAAGTTGTCTGATTCCAAAGCTTACAAGGGGTGCCTATTTATAGGCTTAGATAGCAATCCTAAAGAGGCAAAATTCCTATTTAGGAGAAATCCCTATTTTGGAGGAATTTCGGACTAATTCCAGCACATACAATGAACTCCTATTTAGGAGTGAATGCTATCACTTAGTCTGACCCATTAAGTAGTCCAATTATATTAATTAGGCCTGGGCTCTCTTTAGAACTTGAATTCGCACCATTTGAAGCTTGCTTGGCTTGAATGTCCTGAATCAGCCCATTTAGTGCTTCTTTAATCTTTTTGGCCCTAGCTCGTGTTATTGGGCCTTCTGGGATGTGCAATGGACCTCTTGCATCCATTGAAGCTCTAGCTTGTGTTATTGGGCCTTCTGGAATGGGCAATGGACTTCTTGCATCTATTGAAGCCTTCCACCCATAATCTCCATGGTTCTCATCATTTCCTTAAACTGTTTTCAGGTTAGTCACTCACTAATGTGTGCTTCTCTTGATTTCCTTCTAACAAGGCTGGATTTTTTTGTTGTAATCACTCATTCACACCTAATTATGGTGAAAATACCTTGTGTACAAACAATAAGCACTCTATTAATGTTAACAAGCACATCAACGCTTCCTTGGAACAAGGAAACCATTGAATTTCATTAAACAAGGTGTATCTAAAGATCATTTCCATTTCTTACAAGTACTTTTAGTTTAATCACTCACAAAAGTGTGCTTCTCTTGATTTCCTTCTAACACAGCTGGACTTTTTTGTTGTAATCACTCATTCTCACCCAATTATGTTGAAAATACCTTGTGTACAAACAATAAGCACTCTATTAATGTTAACAAGCACATCAACTCTTCCTTGGAACTAGGAAACCATTGAATTTCATTAAACAACAAGTATCTAATGATCATTTCCATTTCTTACATGTATTTTCAGTTTAATCACTCACTAATGTGTGCTTCTCTTGATTTCTTTCTAACAAGCCAGGACTTTTTGTTGTAATCACTCATTCTCACCTAATTATGTTGAAAATACCTTGTGTGCAAACAATAAGCACTCTATTAATGTTAACAAGCACATCAACACTTCCTTGGAAGTAGGAATCCATTGAATTTCTTTAAACAAGGAGTATCTAATGATCATTTCCTTTTCTTACAAGTTTTTTCAGTTTAACAACTCACTAATGTGTGCGTCTCTTGATTTCCTTCTAACAAAGCAGGACTTTTTGTTGTAATCACTGATTCTCACCTAATTATGTTGAAAATACCTTGTGTACAAACAATAAGCACTCTATTAATGTTAACAAGGACATCAACTCTTCCTTGGAAGTAGGAAACCATTGAATTTCTTTAAAGAACGAGTATCTAATGATCATTTCCATTTCTTACAAGTATTTTCAGTTTAATCACTCACAAATGTGCGCTTCTCTTGAGATCCTTCTAACAAAGCTGGAATTTTTGCTGTAATCACTCATTCTCAACTAATTATGTTCAAAATACCTTGTGTACAAACAATAAGCACTCTATGAATGTTAACAAGCACATCAGCACTTCTGTGAAACTAGGAAACCATTGAATTGCCTTAAACAACGAGTATCTAATGATGAGTAGAATTTCCTTAAACTGTTTTCAGGTTAATCACTCACTAATGTGTGCTTCTCTTGATTTCCTTTTAACTAGGCTGGATTTTTTGTTGTAATCACTCATTCTCACCAAATTGCGTTGAAAATAACTTGTGTGCAAACAATAAGCACTCTATTAATGTTAACAAGCACATCAACACTTCCTTGGAACTAGGAGACGATGGAATTTCTTTAAGAAGGATATGGACGCCACACTCCAGAAAAGAAAGGAATTGGGAGTGATAAGTCGATTTGAACGCTACAAGAAGAAGTACCTCTTGAGAAGTTCTTTAGTTCTTAAAAGAACCGAGGGTTAAAAACCCTTGCTTTCTATTTCACTCAAAATTGTCTTATTTCCAGAGCTTACAAGGGTTGCCTATTTATAGGCTCAGATAGAAATCTTAAAGAGGCAAAATTCCTATTTAGGGCAATTCCTTATTTAGGAGGTATTCCTATTTAGGTACAAATTCTTCCACAGAAAATAAACTCCTAATTTGGTGTGACTTCGATTCCAGGCTCGAGCCCGTGTTATTGGGCCTCTTGGAATGTTCAATGGACCTCTTGCTTCCATTGATCCATTGAATCTCTAGCTCACGTTATTGGGCCTTCTGGACTGTGCAATGGACCTCTTGCATCCTTTGAATCCTTCCACCCTTCATCTCTATGGTTCTAATCAAACACCTCCTTCGAACTAGGAAACCATTGAATTTCATTAAACAACGAGTATCTCATGATCATTTCCATTTCTCATAAGTATTTTCAGTTTAATCACTAACAAAAGTGTGCTTCTCTTGATTTCCTTCAAACAAGGCAGGACTTTTTGTTGTAATCACTCATTCTCACCTAATTATGTTGAAAATACCTTGTGTACAAACACTAAGCACTCTATTAATGTTAACGAGCACATCAACACTTCCTTGGAAGTAGGAATCCATTGAATTTCTTTAAACAACGAGTATCTAATGATCATTTCCATTTCTTACAAGTATTTTCAGTTTAATCACTCACTAATGTCTGCTTCTCTTGATTTCCTTCTAACAAAGCTGGACTTTTTGTTGTAATCACTCATTCTCACCTCATTATGTTGAAAATAGCTTGAGTACAAACAATAAGCACTCTATTAATGTTAACAAGCACATCAACACTTCCTTGGAACTAGGAAACCATTGAATTTCATTAAACAAGGAGTATCTAATGATGAGTAGAATTTCCTTAAACTGTTTTTAGGTCAATCACTCACTAATATGTGCTTCTCTTGATTTCCTTCTAACAAGGCTGGACTTTTTGTTGTAATCACTCATTCTCACCTAATTATGTTCAAAATACCTTGTGTACAAACAATCAGCACTCTATTAACGTTAACAAGCACATCAAAACTGCCTTGGAAGTACGAATCCATAAAATTTCCTTACACAACGAGTATGTAATGATCATTTCCATTTCTTACAGGTATTTTCAGTTTAATCACTCACTAATGCGTGCTTCTCTTGATTTCCTTCTAACAAAGCAGGACTTTTTGTTGTAATCACTCATTCTCAACAAATTATGTTGAAAATACCTTGTGTACAAACAATAAGGACTCTATTAATGTTAACAAGCACATCAACACTTCCTAGGAAGCAGGAATCAATTGAATTTCTTTAAACAACGAGTATCTAGTGATCATTTCCCTTTCTTACAAGTATTTTCAGTTTAATCACTCACTAATGTGTGCTTCTCTTGATTTCCTTCTAACAAAGCCGGACTTTTGGTTGTCATTACTCATTCTCAACTAATTATGTCGAAAATACCTTGTGTACAAACAATAAGCACTCTATTAATGTTAACAAGCACATCAACTCTTCCTTGGAACTAGGAAACCATTGAATTTCATTAAACAACGAGTATCTAATGATGAGTAGAATTTCCTTAAACTATTTTTAGGTCAATCACTCACTAATATGTGCTTATCATGATTTCCTTCAAACAAGGCTGGACTTTTTGGTCTAATCACTCATTCTCACCTAATTATGTTGAAAATACCCTGTGTACAAACAATAAGCACTCTATTAATGTTAACAAGCACATCAACTCTTCCTTGGAACTACGAAACCATTGAATTTTATTAAACAACGAGTATCTAATGATCATTTCCATTTCGTACAAGTATTTTCAGTTTAATCACTCACTAATCTGCGCTTCTCTTGATTTCCTTCAATCAAAGCTGGACTTTTTGTTGTAATCACGTATTCTCACCTAATTATGTTGAAAATACCTTGTGTACAAACAATAACCACTCTATTAATGTTAATAAGCCCATCAAAACTTCCTTGGAACTAGGAAACCATTGAATTTCATTAAACAACGAGTATCTAATGATCATTTCCATTTTTTACAAGTATTTTCAGTTTAATCACTCACAAATCTGTGCTTCTCTTGACTTCCTTCAATCAAAGCCGGACTTTTTGTTGTAATCACTTATTCTCACCTAATTATGTTGAAAATACCTTGTGTACAAACAATAACCACTCTATTAATGTTAATAAGCCCATCACCACTTCCTTGGAACTAGGAAACCATTGAATTTCATTAAACACCGAGTATCTAAAGATCATTTCCATTTCTTACAAGTATTTTCAGTTTAATCACTCACTAATGTGTGCATCTCTTGATTTCCTTCTAACAACGCTGGACTTTTTGTTGTAATCACTCATTCTTACCTAATTATGATGAAAACACCTTGTGTACAAACAATAAGCTCTCTATTAATGTTAACAAGCACATCAACACTTCCTTGGAACTAGGAAACCATTGAATTTCATTAAACAACGAGTATCTAATGATCATTTCCATTTCTTACAAGTATTTTCATTTTAATCACTCACTAATGTGTGCTTCTCCGGATTTCCTTCCAACAAAGCTGGACTTTTTGTTGTAATCACGCATTCTCACCTAATTATGTTGAACATACCTTGTGTACAAACAACAAGCACTCTATTAATGTCAACAAGCACATCAACACTTCCTTGGAGCTAGCAAACCATTGAATTTCATTAAACAAAGAGTATCTAATAATCATTTCCATGTCCTACAGGTATTTTCAGTTTAGTCACTCACTAATGTGCGCTTCTCTTCATTTCCTTCTAACACAGCTGGACTTTTTTGTTGTAATCACTCATTCTCACCCAATTATGTTGAAAATACCTTGTGTACAAACAATAACCACTCTATTAGTGTTAACAAGCACATCAACACTTCCTTGGAACTAGGAAACCATTGAATTTCATTAAACAACGAGTATCTAATCATCATTTCCATTTCTTACAAGTATTTTCAGTTTCATAACTCACTAATGTGTGCTTCTCTCGATTTCCTTCTCACAAAGCTGGACTTTTTCTTGTAATCACTCATTCTCACCTAATTATGTCGAAAATAACTTGTGTACAAACAATTTCCACTCTACTAAGGGTAACAAGCACATCAACACTTCCTTGGAACTAGGAAACCATGGGCTTTCATTAAACAATGAGTATCTAAGGATCATTTCAGTTGCTTACAAGTATTTTCAGTTTAATCACTCACTAATGCGTGCTTCTCTTGATTTCCTTCAAACAAAGCTGGACTTTTTGTTGTAATCACTCATTCTCGCCTAATTATGTTGAAAATACCCTGTGTACAAACAATAAGCACTCTATTAAGGTTAACAAGCACATCAACACTTCCTTGGAACTAGGAAACCGTTGAATTCCATTAAACAACGACTATCTAATGATCATTTCCATTTCTTACAAGTATTTTCAGTTTAATCACTCACTAATGTGTGCTTCTCTTGATTTCCTTCTAACAAAGCTGGACATTTTGTTGTAATCCCTTATTCTCACCCAATTATGTGGAAAATACCTTGTGTACAAACAATAAGCAAACAATCAAGGTTAAGAAGCACATCAACACTTCCTTGCAACTAGGAAACCATGGGCTTTCATTAAACAATGAGTATCTAAGGATCATTTCAGTTGATGACAAGTGTTTTCAGTTTAATCACTCATGAATGTGTGCCTCTCTTGATTTCCTTCTATCAAGGCTGGACTTTTTGTTGTAATCACTCATTCCCACCTAATTATGTTTAATATACCTTGTGTACAAACAATAAGCACTCTATTAAGGTTAACAGGCACATCAACACTTCCTTGGAACTAGGAAACCATTGAATTTCATTAAACAACGAGTATCTAATGATCATTTCCATTTCTTACAAGTATTTTCAGTTTAATCACTCCCTAATGTGTGCTTCTCATGATTTCCTTCTAACAAGGCTGGACTTTTTGTTGTAATCACTCATTCTCACCTAATTATGTTGAAACTACTGTGTGTACAAACAATAACCACGCTATCAATGTTAACAAGCACATCAACACTTCCTTGGAACTAGGAAACCATGGACTTTCATTAAACAACGGGTATCTAATGATCATTTCCATTTCTTACAGGTATTTTCAGTTTAATCACTCACTAATGTGTGCTTCTCTTGATTTCCTTCTAACAAAGCTGGACTTTTTGTTGTAATCACTCATTCTCACCCAATTATGTTGAAAATACCTTGTGTACAAACAATAAGCACCCTATTAAGGTTAACAAGCAGATCAACACTTCCTTGGAACCAGGAAACCATTGAATTTCATTAATCAACGAGTATCTGATCATCATTTCCATTTCTTACAAGTATTTTCAGTTTAATCACTCACTAGTGTGTGCTGCCCTTGATTTCCTTCTAACAAAGCTGGACTTTTTGTTGTAATCACTCATTCTCACCAAATTATGTTGAAAATACCTTGTGTACAAACAATAAGCACTCTATTAAGGTTAACAAGCACATCAACACTTCCGTGGAACTAAGAAACCATTGAATTTCATTAAACAACGAGTATCTAGTGATCATTTCCATTTCTTACAAGTATTTTCAGTTTAATCACTCACTAATGTGTGCTTCTCTTCATTTCCTTCTAACAAAGCTGGACTTTTTGTTGTAATCACTCATTCTCACCTAATTACGTTGAAAATTCCTTGTGCACAAACAATAAGCACTCTATTAAGCCTAACAAGCACATCAACACTTCCTTGGAACTAGGAAACCATTGAATTTCATTAAACAATAGGTATCTAATGATCATTTCCATTTCTTACAAGTGTTTTCAGTTTAATCAGTCACGAATGTGTGCCTCTCTTGATTTCCTTCTAACAAGGCTGGACTTTTTGTTGTAATCACTCATTCCCACCTAATTATGTTTAATATACCTTGTGTACAAACAATAAGCACTCTATTAAGGTTAACAAGCACGTCAACACTTCCTTGGAACTAGGAAACCATTGAATTTCATTAAACAACGAGTATCTAATCATCATTTCCATTTCTTACGAGTATTTTCAGTTTAATCAATCCCTAATGTGTGCTTCTCATGATTTCCTTCTAACAAGGCTGGACTTTTGTTGTAATCACTCATTCTCACCTAATTATGTTGAAACTACCTTGTGTACAAAGAATAACCACGCTATCAATGTGAACAAGCACATCAACACTTCCTTGGAAATAGGAAACCATGAACTTTCATTAAACAACGGGTATCTAATGATCATTTCCATTTCTTACAGGTATTTTCAGTTTAATCACTCACTAATGTGTGCTTCTCTTGATTTCCTTCTAACAGAGCTGGACATGTTGTTGTAATCAGTCATTCTCACCCAAATGTGGAAAATACCTTGTGTACAAACAATAACCACGCTATCAATGTTAACAAGCACATCAACACTTCCTTGGAACTAGGAAACCATGCACTTTCATTAAACAATGAGTATCTAAGGATCATTTCAGTTGCTTACAAGTATTTTCAGCTTAATCACTCACTAATGTGTGCTGCTCTTGATTTCCTTCTAACAAAGCTGGACTTCTTGTTGTCATCACTCATTCTCACCTAATTATGTTGAAAATACCTTGTGTACAAACAATAAGCACTCTATTAAGGCTAACAAGCACATCAACACTTCCTTGGAACTAGGAAACCATTGAATTCCATTGAACAACGACTATCTAATGATCATTTCCATTTCTTGCAAGTATTTTGAGTTTAATGACTCACTAATGTGTGCTTCTCTTGATTTCCTTCTAACAAAGCTGGACTTTTTGTTGTAATCACTCATTCTCACCCAATTATGTTGAAAATACCTTGTGTACAAACAATAAGCACCCTATTAAGGTTAACAAGCAGATCAACACTTCCTTGGAGCTAGCAAACCATTGAATTTCATTAATCAACGAGTATCTGATCATCATTTCCATTTCTTACATGTATTTTCAGTTTAATCACTCACTAATGTGTGCTGCTCATGATTTCCTTCTAACAAAGCTGGACTTTTTGTTGTAATCACTCATTCTCACCAAATTATGTTGAAAATACCTTGTGTACAAACAATAAGCACTCTATTAAGGTTAACAAGCACATCAACACTTCCTTGGAACTAGGAAACCATTGAATTTCATTAAACAACGAGTATCGAGTGATCATTTGCATTTCTTACAAGTATTTTCAGTTTAATCACTCACTAATGTGTGCTTCTCTTGATTTCCTTCTAACAAAGCTGGACTTTTTGTTGTAATCACTCATTCCCACCTAATTCTGTTTAATATACCTTGTGTACAAACAATAAGCACTCTATTAAGGTTAACAAGCACATGAACACTTCCTTGGAACAAGGAAACCATTGAATTTCATTAAACAACGAGTATGTAATGATCATTTCCATTTCTTACAAGTATTTTCAGTTTAATCACTCCCTAATGAGTGCTTCTCATGATTTGCTTGTAAAAAGGCTGGACTTTTTGTTGTAATCACTCATTCTCACCTAATTATGTTCAAACTACCTTGTGTACAAACAATAAGCACTCTATTAAGGTTAACAAGCACATCAACACTTCCTTGGAACTAGGAAACCATTGAATTTCATTAAACAACGAGTATCTAATGATCATTTCCATTTCTTACAAGTATTTTCAGTTTAATCACTCCCTCATGATTTCCTTCTAACAAGGCTGGACTTTTTGTTGTAATCACTCATCTCACCTAATTATGTTGAAACTACCTTGTGTACAAACAATAAGCACTCTATTAAGGTTAATAAGCACATCAACGCTTCCTTGGAACTAGGAAGCCATTGAATTTCATTAAACAACGAGTATCTAATGATCATTTCCATTTCTTACAAGTATTTTCAGTTTAATCACTCACTAATGTGTGCTTCTCTTGATTACCTTCTAACAAAGCGGGACTTTTGTTGTAATCACTCATTCTCACCTAATTCTGTTGAAAATACATTGTGTACAAACAATAAGCACCCTATTAAGGTTAACAACACATCAACACTTCCTTGGAACTAGGAAACCATTGAATTTCATTAAACAACGAGTATCTAATGATCATTAGCATTTCTTACAAGTATTTTCAGCTTAATCACTCATTAATGTGTGCTTCTCTTGATTTCCTTCTAACAAGGCTGGACTTTTTGTTGTAATCACTCATTCTCACCTAATTATGTTGAAAATACCTTGTGTACAAACAATAAGCACTCTATTAATGTTAACAAGCACATCAACACTTCCTTGGAACTAGGAAACCATTGAATTTCACTAAACACCGAGTATGTAATGATGAGTAGAATTTCCTTAAACTGTTTTCTGGTTAATCACCCACTAATGTTTGCTTCTCTTGATTTCCTTCTAAGAATCCTGGACATTTGGTTGTAATCACTCATTCTCTCATAATTATGTTGAAAATACCGTGTGTAGAAACAAGAAGCACTCTATTAATGTTAACAAGCACATCAACACATCCTTGGAACTAGGAAACCATGAATTTCATTAAACAACGAGTATCTAATGATCATCTTCCATTTCATACAAGTATTTTCAGTTTAATCACCCCCTAATGTCTGCTTCTCTCGATTTCCTTCTAACAAGGCTGGACTTTTTGTTGTAATCATCATTCTCACCTAATTATGTCGAAAATACTTTGTGTACAAACAATAAGCAGTCTATTAAAGTTAACAAGCACATCAACACCTCCTTGGAACTAGGAAACCATTGAATTTCATCAAACAACGAGTATCTAATGTTCATTTCCATTTCTTACGAGTATTTTCAGTTAATCACTCACTAACGTGTGCTTCTGTTCATTTCCTTCTAACAAGGCTGGACCTTTTGTTGTAATCACTCATTCTCACCTAATTATGTTGAAAATACCCTGTGTACAAACAATAAGCACTCTATTAATGTTAACAAGCACATCAACACTTCCTTGGAACTTGGAAACCATTGAATTTCATCAAACAACGAGTGTCTAATGTTCATTTCCATTTGTTACGAGTATTTTCAGTTTAATCACTCACTAATGTGTGCTTCTGTTGATTTCCTTCTAACAAGGCTGGACCTTTTGTTATAATCACTCATTCTCACCTAATTGTGTTCAAAATACCTTGTGTACAAACAATAAGCACTCTATTAATGTTAGCAAGCACATCAGCACATCCTTGGAACTAGGAAACCATTGAATTTCATTAAACCACGAGTATCTAATGATCATTTCCATTTCTTACAGGTATTTTCAGTTTAATCACCCCCTAATGTGTGCTTCTCTCGATTTGCTTCTAACAAGGCTGGACTTTTTGTTGTAATCACTCATTCTCACCTAATTATGTCGAAAATACCTTGTGTACAAACAATAAGCAGTCTATTAATGTTAACAAGCACATGAACACTTCCTTGGAATTAGGAAACCATTGAATTTCATTAAACAACGAGTATCTAATGTTCATTTCCATTTCTTACGAGTATTTTCAGTTTAATCACTCACTAATGTGTGCTTCTGTTGATTTCCTTCTAACAAGGCTAGACCTTTTGTTGTAATCACTCATTCTCACCTAATTATGTTGAAAATACCTTGTGTACAAACAATAAGCACTCTATTAATGTTATCAAGCACATCAACACTTCCTTGGAACTAGGAAACCATTGAATTTCCTCAAACAACGAGTATCTAATGTTCATTTCCATTTCTTACGAGTATTTTCTGTTTAATCACTCACTAATGTCTGCGTCTGTTGATTTCCTTCTAACAAGGCTGGACCTTTAATTGTAATCCCTCATCCTCACCTGATCATGTTGAAAATACCTTGTGTACAAACAATAAGCGCTCTATTAATGTTAACAAGCACATCAACACATCCTTGGAACTAGGAAACCATTGAATTTCATTAAACAACGAGTATCTAATGATCATTTCCATTTCTTACAAGTATTTTCAGTTTAATCACTCCGTAATGTGTGCTTGTCTCAATTTCCCTCTAACAAGGTGGGACTTTTTGTTGTAATCACTCATTCTCACCTAATTATGTTGAAAATACCTTGTGTTCAAACAATAAGCACTCTATTAAGGTTGACAAGCACATCAACACTTCCTTGGAACTAGGAAACCATTGAATTTCATTAAACAACAAGTATCTAATGATCATTTCCATTTCTTGCAAGTATTTTCAGTTTAATCACTCACCAATGTGTGCTTCTCTTGATTTCCATCTAACAAGGCTGGACTTCTTGTTGTAATCACTCATTCTCACCTAATTATGTTGAAAATACCTTGTGTCCAAACAATAAGCACTCTATTAATGTTAACGAGCACATCAACACTTCCTTGGAATTAGGAAACCATTGAATTTCATTAAACTATGTGTATCTAATGATCATTTTCATTTCTTACAAGTGTTTTCTGTTTAATCACTCACTAATGTGTGCTTCTCTTGATTGCCTTCTAAGAAGGCTGGACTTTTTCTTGTAATCACTCATTCTCACCTAATTATGTTGAAAATACCTTGTGTACAAACAATAAGCACTATATTAATGTTAACAAGCACATCAACACTTCCTTGGAACTAGGAAACCATTGAATTTCATTAAACAACGAGTATCTAGTGATCATTTCCATTTCTTCCAAGTATTTTGAGTTTCATCACTCACTAATGTGTGCTTCTCTTGATTTCCTTCTAACAAGGCTGGACTTTTTGTTGTAATCACTCATTCTCACCTAATTATGTTGAAAATACCTTGTGTAGAAACAAGAAGCACTCTATTAATGTTAACAAGCACATCAACACTTCCTTGGAAATAGCAAACCATTGAATTTCCTTAAACAATGAGTATCTAATGATCATTTCCATTTCTTACAAGAATTTTCAGTTTAATCACTCACTAATGTGTGCTTCTCTTGATTTCCTTCTAACAAAGCTGGAATTTTTGCTGTAATCACTCATTCTGACCAAATTATGTTGAAAATACCTTGTGTACAAACAATGTGCACTCTATTAATGTTGACAAGCACATCAACACTTCCTTGGAGCTAGGAAACCATTCAATTTCATTAAACAACGAGTATCTAACGATCATTTGCATTTCTTACAAATATTTTCGGTTCAATCACTCCCCAATGTGTGCTTCTCTCAATTTCCATCTAAGAAAGCTAGACTTTTCGTTGTAATCACTCATTCTCACCTAATTATGCTGAAAATACCTTGTGTGCAAACAATAAGCACTCGATTAATGTTAACAAGCACATCAGCACTTCCCTGGAACTATGAAACCATTGAATTTCATTAAACAACGAGTATCTAATGTTCATTTCCATTTCTTACAAGTATTTCAGTTAAATCACTCACTAATGTGAGCTTCTGTTGATTTCCTTCTAACTAGGCTGGACCATTTGTTGTAATCACTCATTCTCACCTAATTATGCTGAAAATACCTTGTGTACTAACAATAAGCACTCTATTAATGTTAACAAGGACATCAACACTTCCTTGGAACTAGGAAACCATTGAATTTCCTTAAACAACGAGTATCTAATGATCATTTCCATTTCTTGCAAGTATTTTCAGTTTAATTACTCACCAATGTGTGCTTCTCTTGATTTCCATCTAACAAGGCTGGACTTCCTGTTGTAATCACTCATTCTCACCTAATTATGTTGAAAATACCTTGTGTACAAACAATAAGCACTCTATTAATGTTAAGGAGCA
The DNA here is from genome assembly GCA_020883675.1 of Bruguiera gymnorhiza. Taxonomy (NCBI): domain Eukaryota; kingdom Viridiplantae; phylum Streptophyta; class Magnoliopsida; order Malpighiales; family Rhizophoraceae; genus Bruguiera; species Bruguiera gymnorhiza. The sequence goes on along the minus strand of JAIRCJ010000139.1, from coordinate 213,733 downwards.
TATCAACACTTCCTTGGAATTAGGAAACCATTGAATTTCATTAAACTATGTGTATCTAATGATCATTTTCATTTCTTACAAGTGTTTTCTGTTTAATCACTCACTAATGTGTCCTTCTCTTGATTGCCTTCTAAGAAGGCCGGACTTTTGTTGTAATCACTCATTCTTACCTAATTTTGTTGAAAATACCTTCTGTAGAAACAAGAAGCACTCTATTAATGTTAACAAGCACATCAACACTTCCTTGGAAATAGCAAACCATTGAATTTCCTTAAACAATGAGTATCTAATGATCATTTCCATTTCTTACAAGAATTTTCAGTTTAATCACTCACTAATGTGTGCTTCTCTTGATTTCCTTCTAACAAAGCTGGAATTTTTGCTGTAATCACTCATTCTGACCAAATTATGTTGAAAATACCTTGTGTACAAACAATGTGCACTCTATTAATGTTGACAAGCACATCAACACTTCCTTGGAGCTAGGAAACCATTCAATTTCATTAAACAACGAGTATCTAACGATCATTTGCATTTCTTACAAGTATTTTCAGTTCAATCACTCCCCAATGTGTGCTTCTCTCGATTTCCATCTAAGAAAGCTAGACTTTTCGTTGTAATCACTCATTCTCACCTAATTATGCTGAAAATACCTTGTGTGCAAACAATAAGCACTCTATTAATGTTAACAAGCACATCAACACTTCCCTGGAACTAGGAAACCATTGAATTTCATTAAACAACGAGTATCTAATGTTCATTTCCATTTCTTACAAGTATTTTCAGTTCAATCACTCACTAATGTGAGCTTCTGTTGCTTTCCTTCTAACTAGGCTGGACCATTTGTTGTAATCACTCATTCTCACCTAATTATGCTGAAAATACCTTGTGTACTAACAATAAGCACTCTATTAATGTTAACAAGGACATCAACACTTCCTTGGAACTAGGAAACCATTGAATTTCCTTAAACAACGAGTATCTAATGATCATTTCCATTTCTTCCAAGTATTGTCAGTTTAATCACACACTAATGTGTGCTTCTCTTGATTTCCATCTAACAAGGCTGGACTTCTTGTTGTAATCACTCATTCTCACCTAATTATGTTGAAAATACCTTGTGTACAAACAATAAGCACTCTCTTAAAGTTAACGAGCGTATCAACACTTCGTTGGAATTAGGAAACCATTGAATTTCATTAAACTATGTGTATCTACTGATCATTTCCATTTCTTACAAGTATTTTCTGTTCAATCACTCACTAATGTGTGCTTCTCTTGATTGCCTTCTAAGAAGGCTGGACTTTTTGTTGTAATCACTCATTCTCACCTAATTATGTTGAAAATACCTTGTGTAGAAACAATAAGCACTATATTAATGTTAACAAGCACATCAACACTTCCTTGGAACTAGGAAACCCTTGAATTTCATTAAACAACGAGTATCTAATGATCATTTCCATTTCTTCCAAGTATTTTGAATTTCATAACTCACTAATGTGTGCTTCTCTTGATTTCCTTCTAACAAGGCTGGACTTTTTGTTCTAATCACTCATTCTCACCTAATTATGCTGAAAATACCTTGTGTATAAACAATAAGTACTCTATTAATGTTAACAAGCACATCAACACTTCCTTGGAAATAGCAAACCATTGAATTTCCTTAAACAATGAGTATCTAATGATCATTTCCATTTCTTAGAAGAATTTTCAGTTTAATCACTCACTAATGTGTGCTTCTCTTGATTTCCTTCTAACAAAGCTGGAATTTTTGCTCTAATCACTCATTCTGACCAAATTATGTTGAAAATACCTTGTGTACAAACAATGTGCACTCTATTAATGTTGACAAGCACATCAACACTGCCTTGGAGCTAGGAAACCATTCAATTTCATTAAACAAGGAGTATCTAATGATCATTTGCATTTCTTACAAGTATTTTCAGTTCAATCACTCCCCAATGTGTGCTTCTCTCGATTTCCATCTAAGAAAGCTAGACTTTTTGTTGTAATAACTCATTCTCACCTAATTATGTTGAAAATAACTTGTGTGCAAACAATAAGCACTCTATTAATGTTAACAAGCACATCAACACATCCTTGGAACTAGGAAACCATTGAATTTCATTAAACAACGAGTATCTAATGTTCATTTCCATTTCTTACAAGTATTTTCAGTTTAATCACTCAGTAATGTGTGCTTCTGTTGATTTCCTTCTAACTAGGCTGGACCATTTGTTGTAATCACTCATTCTCACCTAATTATTTTGAAAATACCTTGTGTACTAACAATAACCACTCTATTAATGTTAACAAGGACATCAACACTTCCTTGGAACTAGGAAACCATTGAATTTCCTTAAACAACGAGTATCTAATGACCATTTCCATTTCTTGCAAGTATTTTCAGTTGAATCACTCACCAATGTGTGCTTCTCTTGATTTCCATCTAACAAGGCTGGACTTCTTGTTGTAATCACTCATTCTCACCTAATTATGTTGAAAATACCTTGTGTACAAACAATAAGCACTCTATTAATGTTAACGAGCATATCAACACTTCCTTGGAATTAGGAAACCATTGAATTTCATTCAACTATGTGTATCTAATGATCATTTTCATTTCTTACAAGTGTTTTCTGTTTAATCACTCACTAATGTGTGCTTCTCTTGATTGCCTTCTAAGAAGGCCGGACTCTTTGTTGTAATCACTCATTCTCACCTAATTATGTTGAAAATACCTTCTGTAGAAACAAGAAGCACTCTATTAATGTTAACAAGCACATCAACACTTCCTTGGAACTAGGAAACCCTTGAATTTCATTAAACAACGAGTATCTAATGATCATTTCCATTTCTTCCAAGTATTTTGAATTTCATAACTCACTAATGTGTGCTTCTCTTGATTTCCTTCTAACAAGGCTGGACTTTTTGTTCTAATCACTCATTCTCACCTAATTATGCTGAAAATACCTTGTGTATAAACAATAAGTACTCTATTAATGTTAACAAGCACATCAACACTTCCTTGGAAATAGCAAACCATTGAATTTCCTTAAACAATGAGTATCTAATGATCATTTCCATTTCTTAGAAGAATTTTCAGTTTAATCACTCACTAATGTGTGCTTCTCTTGATTTCCTTCTAACAAAGCTGGAATTTTTGCTCTAATCACTCATTCTGACCAAATTATGTTGAAAATACCTTGTGTACAAACAATGTGCACTCTATTAATGTTGACAAGCACATCAACACTGCCTTGGAGCTAGGAAACCATTCAATTTCATTAAACAAGGAGTATCTAAAGATCATTTGCATTTCTTACAAGTATTTTCAGTTCAATCACTCCCCAATGTGTGCTTCTCTCGATTTCCATCTAAGAAAGCTAGACTTTTTGTTGTAATAACTCATTCTCACCTAATTATGTTGAAAATAACTTGTGTGCAAACAATAAGCACTCTATTAATGTTAACAAGCACATCAACACATCCTTGGAACTAGGAAACCATTGAATTTCATTAAACAACGAGTATCTAATGTTCATTTCCATTTCTTACAAGTATTTTCAGTTTAATCACTCAGTAATGTGTGCTTCTGTTGATTTCCTTCTAACTAGGCTGGACCATTTGTTGTAATCACTCATTCTCACCTAATTATTTTGAAAATACCTTGTGTACTAACAATAACCACTCTATTAATGTTAACAAGGACATCAACACTTCCTTGGAACTAGGAAACCATTGAATTTCCTTAAACAACGAGTATCTAATGATCATTTCCATTTCTTGCAAGTATTTTCAGTTGAATCACTCACCAATGTGTGCTTCTCTTGATTTCCATCTAACAAGGCTGGACTTCTTGTTGTAATCACTCATTCTCACCTAATTATGTTGAAAATACCTTGTGTACAAACAATAAGCACTCTATTAATGTTAACGAGCATATCAACACTTCCTTGGAATTAGGAAACCATTGAATTTCATTCAACTATGTGTATCTAATGATCATTTTCATTTCTTACAAGTGTTTTCTGTTTAATCACTCACTAATGTGTGCTTCTCTTGATTGCCTTCTAAGAAGGCCGGACTCTTTGTTGTAATCACTCATTCTCACCTAATTATGTTGAAAATACCTTCTGTAGAAACAAGAAGCACTCTATTAATGTTAACAAGCACATCAACACTTCCTTGGAACTAGGAAACCCTTGAATTTCATTAAACAACGAGTATCTAATGATCATTTCCATTTCTTCCAAGTATTTTGAATTTCATAACTCACTAATGTGTGCTTCTCTTGATTTCCTTCTAACAAGGCTGGACTTTTTGTTCTAATCACTCATTCTCACCTAATTATGCTGAAAATACCTTGTGTATAAACAATAAGTACTCTATTAATGTTAACAAGCACATCAACACTTCCTTGGAAATAGCAAACCATTGAATTTCCTTAAACAATGAGTATCTAATGATCATTTCCATTTCTTAGAAGAATTTTCAGTTTAATCACTCACTAATGTGTGCTTCTCTTGATTTCCTTCTAACAAAGCTGGAATTTTTGCTCTAATCACTCATTCTGACCAAATTATGTTGAAAATACCTTGTGTACAAACAATGTGCACTCTATTAATGTTGACAAGCACATCAACACTGCCTTGGAGCTAGGAAACCATTCAATTTCATTAAACAAGGAGTATCTAATGATCATTTGCATTTCTTACAAGTATTTTCAGTTCAATCACTCCCCAATGTGTGCTTCTCTCGATTTCCATCTAAGAAAGCTAGACTTTTTGTTGTAATAACTCATTCTCACCTAATTATGTTGAAAATAACTTGTGTGCAAACAATAAGCACTCTATTAATGTTAACAAGCACATCAACACATCCTTGGAACTAGGAAACCATTGAATTTCATTAAACAACGAGTATCTAATGTTCATTTCCATTTCTTACAAGTATTCTCAGTTTAATCACTCAGTAATGTGTGCTTCTGTTGATTTCCTTCTAACTAGGCTGGACCATTTGTTGTAATCACTCATTCTCACCTAATTATTTTGAAAATACCTTGTGTACAGACAATAACCACTCTATTAATGTTAACAAGGACATCAACACTTCCTTGGAACTAGGAAACCATTGAATTTCCTTAAACAACGAGTATCTAATGATCATTTCCATTTCTTGCAAGTATTTTCAGTTTAATCACTCACCAATGTGTGCTTCTCTTGATTTCCATCTAACAAGGCTGGACTTCTTGTTGTAATCACTCATTCTCACCTAATTATGTTGAAAATACCTTGTGTACAAACAATAAGCACTCTATTAATGTTAACGAGCATATCAACACTTCCTTGGAATTAGGAAACCATTGAATTTCATTCAACTATGTGTATCTAATGATCATTTTCATTTCTTACAAGTGTTTTCTGTTTAATCACTCACTAATGTGTGCTTCTCTTGATTGCCTTCTAAGAAGGCCGGACTTTTTGTTGTAATCACTCATTCTCACCTAATTATGTTGAAAATACCTTCTGTAGAAACAAGAAGCACTCTATTAATGTTAACAAGCACATCAACACTTCCTTGGAAATAGCAAACCATTGAATTTCCTTAAACAATCAGTATCTAATGATCATTTCCATTTCTTACAAGAATTTTCAGTTTAATCACTCACTAATGTGTGCTTCTCTTGATTTCCTTCTAACAAAGCTGGAATTTTTGCTGTAATCACTTCATTCTGACCAAATTATGTTGAAAATACCTTGTGTACAAACAATGTGCACTCTATTAATGTTGACAAGCACATCAACACTCCTTGGAGCTAGGAAACCATTCAATTTCATTAAACAACGAGTATCTAACGATCATTTGCATTTCTTACAAGTATTTTCGGTTCAATCACTCCCCAATGTGTGCTTCTTCTCGATTTCCATCTAAGAAAGCTAGACTTTTCGTTGTAATCACTCATTCTCACCTAATTATGCTGAAAATACCTTGTGTGCAAACAATAAGCACTCTATTAATGTTAACAAGCACATCAGCACTTCCCTGGAACTAGGAAACCATTGAATTTCATTAAACAACGAGTATCTAATGTTCATTTCCATTTCTTACAAGTATTTTCAGTTTAATCACTCACTAATGTGTGCTTCTCTTGATTTCCTTCTAACTAGGCTGGACCATTTGTTGTAATCACTCATTCTCACCTAATTATGCTGAAAATACCTTGTGTACTAACAATAAGCACTCTATTAATGTTAACAAGGGACATCAAACACTTCCTTGGAACTAGGAAACCATTGAATTTCCTTCAACAACGAGTATCTAATGATCATTTCCATTTCTTGCAAGTATTTTCAGTTTAATCACTCACCAATGTGTGCTTCTCTTGATTTCCATCTAACAAGGCTGGACTTCTTGTTGTAATCACTCATTCTCACCTAATTATGTTGAAATACCTTGTGTAGAAACAATAAGCACTCTATTAATGTTAAGGAGCATATCAACACTTCCTGGGAATTAGGAAACCATTGCATTTCATTAAACTATGTGTATCTAATGATCATTTCATTTCTTACAAGTGTTTTCTGTTTAATCACTCACTAATGTGTGCTTCTCTTGATTGCCTTCTAAGAAGGCCGGACTTTTGTTGTTGTAATCCACTGCATTCTCACGTAATATGTTGAAAATACCTTGTGTACAAACAATAAGCACTATAGTAATGTAACAAGCACAATCAACACTGTCCTTGGCAACTAGGAAACCATTGATTTCATTAAACACGAGTATCTAATGATCATTTCCATTTCTTCCAAGTATTTTGAGTTCATCACTCACTAATGTGTGCTTCTCTGATTTCCTTCTAACCAAGGCTGGACTTTTTGCTTGTAATCACTCATTCTCCACTAATTATGTTGAAAATACCTTGTGTAGAAACAAGAAGGCACTCTATTAATGTTAACAAGCACATCAACACTTCCTTGGAAATAGCAAACCATTGAATTTCCTTAAACAATGAGTTATCTAATGATCATTTCCATTTCTTACAAGAATTTTCAGTTTAATCCGCTCACTAATGTGTGCTTGTCTTGATTTCCTTCTAACAAGCTGGAATTTTTGCTGTAATCACTCATTCTGACCAAATTATGTTGAAAATACCTTGTGTACAAACAATGTGCACTCGATTAATTTTGACATGCACATCAACACTTTCCTCAGAGCTAGGAAACCATTCAATTTCATTAAACAACGAGTATCTAACAATCATTTGCATTTCTTACAGTATTTTCAGTTCAATCACTCCCCAATGTGTGCTGCTCTCGATTTCCATCTAAGAAAGCTAACTTTTCGTTGTAATCACTCATGTCTACCTAATTATGGCTGACAATACCTTGTGTGTAAACAATAAGTCACTCTATTATGTTACAAGCACATCAACACCTCCCTGGAACTAGGAAACCATTGAATTCATTAAACAATGAGTATCTAATATTCATTTTCTATTTCTTACAAGTATTTTCAGTTTAATCACTCACTAAATGTGTGCTTCTGTTGATTTCCTTCTAACTAGGCTGGACCATTTGTTGTAATCACTCATTCTCACCTAATTATGCTGAAAATACCTTGTGTACTGACAATAATCACTCTATTAATGTTAACAAGGACATCAACACTTCTTGGAACTAGGAAACCATTGAATTCCTTAAACAAACGAGTATCTAATGATCATTTCCATTTCTTCCAAGTATTGTCAGTTTAATCACTCACTAATGTGTGCTTCTCTTGATTTCCATCTAACAAGGCTGGACTTCTTGTTGTAATCACTCATTCTCACCTAATTACGTTGAAAATACCTTGTGTACAAACAATAAGCACTCTATTAATGTTAACGAGCATATCAACACTCCTTGGTATAGGAAAACCATTGAATTTCATTAAACTATGTGTATCTAATGATCATTTCCATTTCTTACAAGTATTTTCTGTTTAATCACTCACTAATGTGTGCTTCTCTTGATTGCCTTCTAAGAAGGCTGGACTTTTTGTTGTAATCACTCATTCTCACCTAATGATGTTGAAAATACCTTGTGTACAAACAATAAGCACTATATTAATGTTAACAAGCACATCACACTTCCTTGGAAATAGGAAACCGTTGAATTCATTAAACAACGAGTATCTAATGATCATTTCATTTCTTACAAGTATTTTTCNCAAACATAAGCACTCTATTAATGTTAAGCAAGCACATCAGCACATCCTTGGAACTAGGAAACCATTGAATTTCATTAAAACACGAGTATCTAATGATCATTTCCATTTCTTACAAGTATTTTCAGTTTAATCACCCCCTAATGTGTGCTTCTCTCGATTTGCTTCTAACAAGGCTGGACTTTTTGTTGTAATCACTCATTCTCACCTAATTATGTTGAAAATACCTTGTGTACAAACAATAAGCACTCTATTAATGTTAACAAGCACATCAACACTTCCTTGGAATTAGGAAACCATTGAATTTCATTAAACAACGAGTATCTAATGTTCATTTCCATTTCTTACGAGTATTTTCAGTTTAATCACTCACTAATGTGTGCTTTCTGTTGATTTCCTTCTAACAAGGCTGACCTTTTGTTGTAATCACTCATTCTCACCTAATTATGTTTGAAAATACCTTGTGTACAAACAATAAGCACTCTATTAATGTTATCAAGCAATCAACACTTCCTTGGAACTAGGAAACCATTGAATTTCTTAAACAACGAGTATCAATGAATCATTTCCATTTCTTACAGTATTTTCAGTTTAATCACTCACTAATGTGTGCTTCTCTTGATTTCCTTCTAACAGGCTGGACTTTATGTTGTAATCACTCATTCTCACCTAATTATGTTGAAAATACCTTGTGTACAAACAATAAGCACTCTATTAATGTTAACAAGCAATCAACACTCTGGAACTAGAACCATTGAATTTCATTAAACAACGAGTATCTAATGATCATTTCCATTTCTTACAAGTATTTTCAGTTTAATCACTCCCTAATGTGTGCTTCTCTCGAATTCCTTCTTAAAGGCTGGACTTTTGTTGTAATCACTCATCTCAGCCTAATTATTGAAAATACCTGTGTTACAAACAATAAGCACTCTATATGTTAACAAGCACATCAACACTTCCTTGGAACTAGGAAACCATTGAATTTCATTAAACAACAAGTATCTAATGATCATTTTCCATTTCTTGCAAGTATTTTCAGTTTAATCACTCACCAATGTGGTGCTTCTCTTGATTTCCATCTAACAAGGCTGGACTTCTTGTTGTAATCACTCATTCTCACCTAATTATGTTGAAAATACCTTGTGTCCAAACAATAAGCACTCTATTAATGTTAACGAGCACATCAACACTTCCTTGGAATTAGGAAACCATTGAATTTCATTAAACTATGTGTATCTAATGATCATTTTCATTTCTTACAAGTGTTTTCTGTTTAATCACTCACTAATGTGTGCTTCTCTTGATTGCCTTCTAAGAAGGCTGGACTTTTTCTTGTAATCACTCATTCTCACCTAATTATGTTGAAAATACCTTGTGTACAAACAATAAGCACTTATTAATGTTAACAAGCACATCAACACTTCCTTGGAACTAGGAAACCATTGAATTTCATTAAACAACGAGTATCTAGTGATCATTTCCATTTCTTCCAAGTATTTTGAGTTTCATCACTCACTAATGTGTGCTTCTCTTGATTTCCTTCTAACAAGGCTGGACTTTTTGTTGTAATCACTCATTCTCACCTAAATTATGTTGAAAATACCTTGTGTAGAAACAAGAAGCACTCTATTAATGTTAACAAGCACATCAACACTTCCTTGGAAATAGCAAACCATTGAATTTCCTTAAACAATGAGTATCTAATGATCATTTCCATTTCTTACAAGAATTTTCAGTTTAATCACTCACTAATGTGTGCTTCTCTTGATTTCCTTCTAACAAAGCTGGAATTTTTGCTGTAATCACTCATTCTGACCAAATTATGTTGAAAATACCTTGTGTACAAACAATGTGCACTCTATTAATGTTGACAAGCACATCAACACTTCCTTGGAGCTAGGAAACCATTCAATTTCATTAAACAACGAGTATCTAACGATCATTTGCATTTCTTACAAATATTTTCGTTCAATCACTCCCCAATGTGTGCTTCTCTCAATTTCCATCTAAGAAAGCTAGACTTTTCGTTGTAATCACTCATTCTCACCTAATTATGCTGAAAATACCTTGTGTGCAACAATAAGCACTCGATTAATGTTAACAAGCACATCAGCACTTCCCTGGAACTATGAAACCATTGAATTTCATTAAACAACGAGTATCTAATGTTCATTTCCATTTCTTACAAGTATTTTCAGTTAAATCACTCACTAATGTGAGCTTCTGTTGATTTCCTTCTAACTAGGCTGGACCATTTGTTGTAATCACTCATTCTCACCTAATTATGCTGAAAATACCTTGTGTACTAACAATAAGCACTCTATTAATGTTAACAAGGACATCAACACTTCCTTGGAACTAGGAAACCATTGAATTTCCTTAAACAACGAGTATCTAATGATCATTTCCATTTCTTGCAAGTATTTTCAGTTTAATTACTCACCAATGTGTGCTTCTCTTGATTTCCATCTAACAAGGCTGGACTTCCTGTTGTAATCACTCATTCTCACCTAATTATGTTGAAAATACCTTGTGTACAACAATAAGCACTCTATTAATGTTAAGGAGCATATCAACACTTCCTTGGAATTAGGAAACCATTGAATTTCATTAAACTATGTGTATCTAATGATCATTTTCATTTCTTACAAGTGTTTTCTGTTTAATCACTCACTAATGTGTCCTTCTCTTGATTGCCTTCTAAGAAGGCCGGACTTTTTGTTGTAATCACTCATTCTTACCTAATTTTGTTGAAAATACCTTCTGTAGAAACAAGAAGCACTCTATTAATGTTAACAAGCACATCAACACTTCCTTGGAAATAGCAAACCATTGAATTTCCTTAAACAATGAGTATCTAATGATCATTTCCATTTCTTACAAGAATTTTCAGTTTAATCACTCACTAATGTGTGCTTCTCTTGATTTCCTTCTAACAAAGCTGGAATTTTTGCTGTAATCACTCATTCTGACCAAATTATGTTGAAAATACCTTGTGTACAAACAATGTGCACTCTATTAATGTTGACAAGCACATCAACACTTCCTTGGAGCTAGGAAACCATTCAATTTCATTAAACAACGAGTATCTAACGATCATTTGCATTTCTTACAAGTATTTTCAGTTCAATCACTCCCCAATGTGTGCTTCTCTCGATTTCCATCTAAGAAAGCTAGACTTTTCGTTGTAATCACTCATTCTCACCTAATTATGCTGAAAATACCTTGTGTGCAAACAATAAGCACTCTATTAATGTTAACAAGCACATCAACACTTCCCTGGAACTAGGAAACCATTGAATTTCATTAAACAACGAGTATCTAATGTTCATTTCCATTTCTTACAAGTATTTTCAGTTCAATCACTCACTAATGTGAGCTTCTGTTGCTTTCCTTCTAACTAGGCTGGACCATTTGTTGTAATCACTCATTCTCACCTAATTATGCTGAAAATACCTTGTGTACTAACAATAAGCACTCTATTAATGTTAACAAGGACATCAACACTTCCTTGGAACTAGGAAACCATTGAATTTCCTTAAACAACGAGTATCTAATGATCATTTCCATTTCTTCCAAGTATTGTCAGTTTAATCACACACTAATGTGTGCTTCTCTTGATTTCCATCTAACAAGGCTGGACTTCTTGTTGTAATCACTCATTCTCACCTAATTATGTTGAAAATACCTTGTGTACAAACAATAAGCACTCTCTTAAAGTTAACGAGCGTATCAACACTTCGTTGGAATTAGGAAACCATTGAATTTCATTAAACTATGTGTATCTACTGATCATTTCCATTTCTTACAAGTATTTTCTGTTCAATCACTCACTAATGTGTGCTTCTCTTGATTGCCTTCTAAGAAGGCTGGACTTTTTGTTGTAATCACTCATTCTCACCTAATTATGTTGAAAATACCTTGTGTAGAAACAATAAGCACTATATTAATGTTAACAAGCACATCAACACTTCCTTGGAACTAGGAAACCCTTGAATTTCATTAAACAACGAGTATCTAATGATCATTTCCATTTCTTCCAAGTATTTTGAATTTCATAACTCACTAATGTGTGCTTCTCTTGATTTCCTTCTAACAAGGCTGGACTTTTTGTTCTAATCACTCATTCTCACCTAATTATGCTGAAAATACCTTGTGTATAAACAATAAGTACTCTATTAATGTTAACAAGCACATCAACACTTCCTTGGAAATAGCAAACCATTGAATTTCCTTAAACAATGAGTATCTAATGATCATTTCCATTTCTTAGAAGAATTTTCAGTTTAATCACTCACTAATGTGTGCTTCTCTTGATTTCCTTCTAACAAAGCTGGAATTTTTGCTCTAATCACTCATTCTGACCAAATTATGTTGAAAATACCTTGTGTACAAACAATGTGCACTCTATTAATGTTGACAAGCACATCAACACTGCCTTGGAGCTAGGAAACCATTCAATTTCATTAAACAAGGAGTATCTAATGATCATTTGCATTTCTTACAAGTATTTTCAGTTCAATCACTCCCCAATGTGTGCTTCTCTCGATTTCCATCTAAGAAAGCTAGACTTTTTGTTGTAATAACTCATTCTCACCTAATTATGTTGAAAATAACTTGTGTGCAAACAATAAGCACTCTATTAATGTTAACAAGCACATCAACACATCCTTGGAACTAGGAAACCATTGAATTTCATTAAACAACGAGTATCTAATGTTCATTTCCATTTCTTACAAGTATTTTCAGTTTAATCACTCAGTAATGTGTGCTTCTGTTGATTTCCTTCTAACTAGGCTGGACCATTTGTTGTAATCACTCATTCTCACCTAATTATTTTGAAAATACCTTGTGTACTAACAATAACCACTCTATTAATGTTAACAAGGACATCAACACTTCCTTGGAACTAGGAAACCATTGAATTTCCTTAAACAACGAGTATCTAATGACCATTTCCATTTCTTGCAAGTATTTTCAGTTGAATCACTCACCAATGTGTGCTTCTCTTGATTTCCATCTAACAAGGCTGGACTTCTTGTTGTAATCACTCATTCTCACCTAATTATGTTGAAAATACCTTGTGTACAAACAATAAGCACTCTATTAATGTTAACGAGCATATCAACACTTCCTTGGAATTAGGAAACCATTGAATTTCATTCAACTATGTGTATCTAATGATCATTTTCATTTCTTACAAGTGTTTTCTGTTTAATCACTCACTAATGTGTGCTTCTCTTGATTGCCTTCTAAGAAGGCCGGACTCTTTGTTGTAATCACTCATTCTCACCTAATTATGTTGAAAATACCTTCTGTAGAAACAAGAAGCACTCTATTAATGTTAACAAGCACATCAACACTTCCTTGGAACTAGGAAACCCTTGAATTTCATTAAACAACGAGTATCTAATGATCATTTCCATTTCTTCCAAGTATTTTGAATTTCATAACTCACTAATGTGTGCTTCTCTTGATTTCCTTCTAACAAGGCTGGACTTTTTGTTCTAATCACTCATTCTCACCTAATTATGCTGAAAATACCTTGTGTATAAACAATAAGTACTCTATTAATGTTAACAAGCACATCAACACTTCCTTGGAAATAGCAAACCATTGAATTTCCTTAAACAATGAGTATCTAATGATCATTTCCATTTCTTAGAAGAATTTTCAGTTTAATCACTCACTAATGTGTGCTTCTCTTGATTTCCTTCTAACAAAGCTGGAATTTTTGCTCTAATCACTCATTCTGACCAAATTATGTTGAAAATACCTTGTGTACAAACAATGTGCACTCTATTAATGTTGACAAGCACATCAACACTGCCTTGGAGCTAGGAAACCATTCAATTTCATTAAACAAGGAGTATCTAAAGATCATTTGCATTTCTTACAAGTATTTTCAGTTCAATCACTCCCCAATGTGTGCTTCTCTCGATTTCCATCTAAGAAAGCTAGACTTTTTGTTGTAATAACTCATTCTCACCTAATTATGTTGAAAATAACTTGTGTGCAAACAATAAGCACTCTATTAATGTTAACAAGCACATCAACACATCCTTGGAACTAGGAAACCATTGAATTTCATTAAACAACGAGTATCTAATGTTCATTTCCATTTCTTACAAGTATTTTCAGTTTAATCACTCAGTAATGTGTGCTTCTGTTGATTTCCTTCTAACTAGGCTGGACCATTTGTTGTAATCACTCATTCTCACCTAATTATTTTGAAAATACCTTGTGTACTAACAATAACCACTCTATTAATGTTAACAAGGACATCAACACTTCCTTGGAACTAGGAAACCATTGAATTTCCTTAAACAACGAGTATCTAATGATCATTTCCATTTCTTGCAAGTATTTTCAGTTGAATCACTCACCAATGTGTGCTTCTCTTGATTTCCATCTAACAAGGCTGGACTTCTTGTTGTAATCACTCATTCTCACCTAATTATGTTGAAAATACCTTGTGTACAAACAATAAGCACTCTATTAATGTTAACGAGCATATCAACACTTCCTTGGAATTAGGAAACCATTGAATTTCATTCAACTATGTGTATCTAATGATCATTTTCATTTCTTACAAGTGTTTTCTGTTTAATCACTCACTAATGTGTGCTTCTCTTGATTGCCTTCTAAGAAGGCCGGACTCTTTGTTGTAATCACTCATTCTCACCTAATTATGTTGAAAATACCTTCTGTAGAAACAAGAAGCACTCTATTAATGTTAACAAGCACATCAACACTTCCTTGGAACTAGGAAACCCTTGAATTTCATTAAACAACGAGTATCTAATGATCATTTCCATTTCTTCCAAGTATTTTGAATTTCATAACTCACTAATGTGTGCTTCTCTTGATTTCCTTCTAACAAGGCTGGACTTTTTGTTCTAATCACTCATTCTCACCTAATTATGCTGAAAATACCTTGTGTATAAACAATAAGTACTCTATTAATGTTAACAAGCACATCAACACTTCCTTGGAAATAGCAAACCATTGAATTTCCTTAAACAATGAGTATCTAATGATCATTTCCATTTCTTAGAAGAATTTTCAGTTTAATCACTCACTAATGTGTGCTTCTCTTGATTTCCTTCTAACAAAGCTGGAATTTTTGCTCTAATCACTCATTCTGACCAAATTATGTTGAAAATACCTTGTGTACAAACAATGTGCACTCTATTAATGTTGACAAGCACATCAACACTGCCTTGGAGCTAGGAAACCATTCAATTTCATTAAACAAGGAGTATCTAATGATCATTTGCATTTCTTACAAGTATTTTCAGTTCAATCACTCCCCAATGTGTGCTTCTCTCGATTTCCATCTAAGAAAGCTAGACTTTTTGTTGTAATAACTCATTCTCACCTAATTATGTTGAAAATAACTTGTGTGCAAACAATAAGCACTCTATTAATGTTAACAAGCACATCAACACATCCTTGGAACTAGGAAACCATTGAATTTCATTAAACAACGAGTATCTAATGTTCATTTCCATTTCTTACAAGTATTCTCAGTTTAATCACTCAGTAATGTGTGCTTCTGTTGATTTCCTTCTAACTAGGCTGGACCATTTGTTGTAATCACTCATTCTCACCTAATTATTTTGAAAATACCTTGTGTACAGACAATAACCACTCTATTAATGTTAACAAGGACATCAACACTTCCTTGGAACTAGGAAACCATTGAATTTCCTTAAACAACGAGTATCTAATGATCATTTCCATTTCTTGCAAGTATTTTCAGTTTAATCACTCACCAATGTGTGCTTCTCTTGATTTCCATCTAACAAGGCTGGACTTCTTGTTGTAATCACTCATTCTCACCTAATTATGTTGAAAATACCTTGTGTACAAACAATAAGCACTCTATTAATGTTAACGAGCATATCAACACTTCCTTGGAATTAGGAAACCATTGAATTTCATTCAACTATGTGTATCTAATGATCATTTTCATTTCTTACAAGTGTTTTCTGTTTAATCACTCACTAATGTGTGCTTCTCTTGATTGCCTTCTAAGAAGGCCGGACTTTTTGTTGTAATCACTCATTCTCACCTAATTATGTTGAAAATACCTTCTGTAGAAACAAGAAGCACTCTATTAATGTTAACAAGCACATCAACACTTCCTTGGAAATAGCAAACCATTGAATTTCCTTAAACAATCAGTATCTAATGATCATTTCCATTTCTTACAAGAATTTTCAGTTTAATCACTCACTAATGTGTGCTTCTCTTGATTTCCTTCTAACAAAGCTGGAATTTTTGCTGTAATCACTCATTCTGACCAAATTATGTTGAAAATACCTTGTGTACAAACAATGTGCACTCTATTAATGTTGACAAGCACATCAACACTCCCTTGGAGCTAGGAAACCATTCAATTTCATTAAACAACGAGTATCTAACGATCATTTGCATTTCTTACAAGTATTTTCGGTTCAATCACTCCCCAATGTGTGCTTCTCTCGATTTCCATCTAAGAAAGCTAGACTTTTCGTTGTAATCACTCATTCTCACCTAATTATGCTGAAAATACCTTGTGTGCAAACAATAAGCACTCTATTAATGTTAACAAGCACATCAGCACTTCCCTGGAACTAGGAAACCATTGAATTTCATTAAACAACGAGTATCTAATGTTCATTTCCATTTCTTACAAGTATTTTCAGTTTAATCACTCACTAATGTGTGCTTCTCTTGATTTCCTTCTAACTAGGCTGGACCATTTGTTGTAATCACTCATTCTCACCTAATTATGCTGAAAATACCTTGTGTACTAACAATAAGCACTCTATTAATGTTAACAAGGACATCAACACTTCCTTGGAACTAGGAAACCATTGAATTTCCTTCAACAACGAGTATCTAATGATCATTTCCATTTCTTGCAAGTATTTTCAGTTTAATCACTCACCAATGTGTGCTTCTCTTGATTTCCATCTAACAAGGCTGGACTTCTTGTTGTAATCACTCATTCTCACCTAATTATGTTGAAAATACCTTGTGTAGAAACAATAAGCACTCTATTAATGTTAAGGAGCATATCAACACTTCCTTGGAATTAGGAAACCATTGCATTTCATTAAACTATGTGTATCTAATGATCATTTTCATTTCTTACAAGTGTTTTCTGTTTAATCACTCACTAATGTGTGCTTCTCTTGATTGCCTTCTAAGAAGGCCGGACTTTTTGTTGTAATCACTCATTCTCACGTAATTATGTTGAAAATACCTTGTGTACAAACAATAAGCACTATAGTAATGTTAACAAGCACATCAACACTTCCTTGGAACTAGGAAACCATTGAATTTCATTAAACAACGAGTATCTAATGATCATTTCCATTTCTTCCAAGTATTTTGAGTTTCATCACTCACTAATGTGTGCTTCTCTTGATTTCCTTCTAACAAGGCTGGACTTTTTGCTGTAATCACTCATTCTCACCTAATTATGTTGAAAATACCTTGTGTAGAAACAAGAAGCACTCTATTAATGTTAACAAGCACATCAACACTTCCTTGGAAATAGCAAACCATTGAATTTCCTTAAACAATGAGTATCTAATGATCATTTCCATTTCTTACAAGAATTTTCAGTTTAATCCCTCACTAATGTGTGCTTGTCTTGATTTCCTTCTAACAAAGCTGGAATTTTTGCTGTAATCACTCATTCTGACCAAATTATGTTGAAAATACCTTGTGTACAAACAATGTGCACTCGATTAATTTTGACATGCACATCAACACTTCCTCAGAGCTAGGAAACCATTCAATTTCATTAAACAACGAGTATCTAACAATCATTTGCATTTCTTACAAGTATTTTCAGTTCAATCACTCCCCAATGTGTGCTGCTCTCGATTTCCATCTAAGAAAGCTAGACTTTTCGTTGTAATCACTCATTCTCACCTAATTATGCTGACAATACCTTGTGTGTAAACAATAAGCACTCTATTAATGTTAACAAGCACATCAACACCTCCCTGGAACTAGGAAACCATTGAATTTCATTAAACAATGAGTATCTAATATTCATTTCTATTTCTTACAAGTATTTTCAGTTTAATCACTCACTAATGTGTGCTTCTGTTGATTTCCTTCTAACTAGGCTGGACCATTTGTTGTAATCACTCATTCTCACCTAATTATGCTGAAAATACCTTGTGTACTGACAATAATCACTCTATTAATGTTAACAAGGACATCAACACTTCCTTGGAACTAGGAAACCATTGAATTTCCTTAAACAACGAGTATCTAATGATCATTTCCATTTCTTCCAAGTATTGTCAGTTTAATCACTCACTAATGTGTGCTTCTCTTGATTTCCATCTAACAAGGCTGGACTTCTTGTTGTAATCACTCATTCTCACCTAATTACGTTGAAAATACCTTGTGTACAAACAATAAGCACTCTATTAATGTTAACGAGCATATCAACACTTCCTTGGTATTAGGAAACCATTGAATTTCATTAAACTATGTGTATCTAATGATCATTTCCATTTCTTACAAGTATTTTCTGTTTAATCACTCACTAATGTGTGCTTCTCTTGATTGCCTTCTAAGAAGGCTGGACTTTTTGTTGTAATCACTCATTCTCACCTAATGATGTTGAAAATACCTTGTGTACAAACAATAAGCACTATATTAATGTTAACAAGCACATCAACACTTCCTTGGAAATAGGAAACCGTTGAATTTCATTAAACAACGAGTATCTAATGATCATTTCCATTTCTTACAAGTATTTTCTGTTTAATCACCCACTGATGTGTGCTTCTCTTGATTGCCTTCTAAGAAGGCTGGACTTTTTGTTGTAATCACTCATTCTCACCTAATTATGTTGAAAATACCTTGTGTACAAACAATAAGCACTATATTAATGTTAACAAGCACATCAACACTTCCTTGGAACTAGGAAACCATTCAATTTCATTAAACAACGAGTATCTAATGATCATTTCGATTTCTTCCAAGTATTTTGAGTTTCATCACTCACGAATGTGTGCTTCTCTTGATTTCCTTCTAACAAGGGTGGAGTTTTTGTTGTAATCACTCATTCTCACCTAATTATGTTGAAAATACCTTGTGTATAAACAATAAGCACTCTATTAATGTTAACAAGCACATCAACACTTCCTTGGAACTTGGAAACCATTGAATTTCATTAAACAATGAGTATCTAATGATCATTTCCATTTCTTCCGAGTATTTTGAATTTCATAACTCACTAATGTGTGCTTCTCTTGATTTCCTTCTAACAAGGCTGGACTTTTTGTAGTAATCACTCATTCTCACCTAATTGTGTTGAAAATACCTTGTGTACGAACAAGAAGCACTCTATTAATGTTAACAAGCACATCCACACTTCCTTGGAAATAGCAAACCATTGAATTTCCTTAAACAATCAGTATCTAATGATCATTTCCATTTCTTACAAGAATTTTCAGTTTAATCACTCACTAATGTGTGCTTCTGTTGATTTCCTTCTAACTAGGCTGGACCATTTGTTGTAATCCCTCATTCTCACCTAATTATGCTGAAAATACCTTGTGTACTAACAATAAGCACTCTATTAATGTTAACAAGGACATCAACACTTCCTTGGAACTAGGAAACCATTGAATTTCCTTAAACAATGAGTATCTAATGATCATTTCCATTTCTTGCATGTATTTTCAGTTTAATCACTCACTAATGTGTGCTTCTCTTGATTTCCATCTAACAAGGCTGGAATTCTTGTTGTAATCACTCATTCTCACCTAATTATGTTGAAAATACCTTGTGTACAATCAATAAGCACTCTATTAATGTGAACGAGCATATGAACACTTCCTTGGAATTAGGAAACCATTGAATTTCATTAAACTATGTGTATCTAATCATCATTTCCATTTCTTACAAGTATTTTCTGTTTAATCACTCACTAATGTGTGCTTCTCTTGATTTCCTTCTAAGAAGGCTGGACTTTTTGTTGTAATCACTCATTCTCACCTAATTATGTTGAAAATAACTTGTGTACAAGCAATAAGCACTATATTAATGTTAACAAGCACATCAACACTTCCTTGGAAGTAGGAAACCATTGAATTTCATTAAACAACGAGTATCTAATGTTTATTTCCATTTCTTACAAGTATTTTCTGTTTAATCACTCACTAATGTGTGCTTCTGTTGATTTCCTTCTAACATGGCTGGACCTTTTGTTGTAATCACTGATTCTCACCTAATTATGTTGAAAATACCTTGTGTACAAACAATAAGCACTCTATTAATGTTAACAAGCACATCAACACTTCCTTGGAACTAGGAAACCATTGAATTTCATTAAACAACGAGTATCTAATGATCATTTCCATTTCTTACAAGTATTTTCAGTTTAATCACTCACTCATGTGTGCTTCTCTTGATTTCCTTGTAAGAAGGCTGGACTTTTTGTCGTAATCACTCATTCTCACCTAATTATGTTGAAAATAACTTGTGTACAAGCAATAAGCACTATATTAATGTTAACAAGCACATCAACACTTCCTTGGAAATAGGAAACCTTTGAATTTCATTAAACAACGAGTATCTAATGTTCATTTCCATTTCTTTCAAGTATTTTCAGTTTAATCACTCACTAATGTGTGCTTCTGTTGATTTCCTTCTAACAAGGCTGGACTTTTTGTTGTAATCACTCATTCTCACCTAATTATGTTGAAAATACCTTGTGTACAAACAATTAGCACTCTATGAATGTTAACAAGCACATGAACACTTCCTTGGAATTAGGAAACCATTGAATTTCATTAAACAACGAGTATCTAATGATCATTTCCATTTCTTACAAGTATTTTCAGTTTAATCTATCACAAATGTGTGCTTCTCTTCATTTCCTTCTAACAAGCCTGCACTTTTTGTTGTAATCACCCATTCTCACCTAATTATGTTGAAAATAACTTGGGTACAAACAATAAGCACTCTATTAAAGTTAACAAGCACATCAACACTTCCTTGGAACTAGGAAACCATTGAATTTCATTAAACAACAAGTATCTAATGATCACTTACATTTCTTACAAGTATTTTCAGTTTAACCCTAAACCATTGAATTTCATTAAACAACGAGTATGTAATGATGAGTTGCATTTCCTTAAACTATTTTCAGCTCAATCACTCACTACTGTGTGCTTCTCTGGATTTCCTTCTAACAACACTGGAGATTTTGTTGTAATCACTCATTCTCACTTGATGATGTTGAAAATACCTTGTGTACAAGCAATAAGTACTCTATTCATCTTAACAAGCACATCTACACTTCCTTGGATCTAGGAAACTTTTGAATTTCATTAAAGAAAACTATTTTTAGCTTAATCACTCAGTAATGTGTCCTTCCCCTGATTTCCTTCTAACAAGGCTGGACTTTTCGTTGTAATCACTCATTCTCACTTAATGATGTTGAAATTAGCTTGTGTACAAACAATAAGCACTCCCTTCATGTTAACAAGCACATCTACCATTCCTTGGCCTTTCTTGGAAGTTGGAATCCATTGAATTTCATTAAACAACGAGTATCTAATGATGAGTAGCATTTCCGTAAACTATTTTCAGCTTAATCACTCACTAATGTGTGCTTCTCTTGATTTCCTCCTCACAAGGCTGGACTTTTTGTTGTAATCACTCATTTTCACTTGATGATGTTGAGAATAGATTGTGTTCAAACATTAAGCACTATCTTCAGGTTAACAAGCACATCTACACATCCTTCGAACTAGGAAACCATTGAATTTCATTAAACATCGTGTATCTAATGATGAGTAGCATTTCTGTAAACTATTTTCTGCTTAATCAATCACTAATGTGTGCTTCTCCTGTTTTCCTTCTAACAAGGCTGGACTTTTTGTTGTAATCACTCATTCTCACTTAATGGTGATTAAAATACCTTGTGTACAAACAAGAAGCACTCTATTCATGTTAACAAGCACATCTACACTCCCTTGGAATCAAGAATCCATTGAATTTCGTTAAACAATGAGTATCTAATGATGAGTAGCATTTCCTTAAACTATTTTCAGCTTAATCACTCCCAAATGTGTGCTTCTCTTCATTTCCTTCTAACAAGGCTGAACTTTTTGTTGTAATCACTCATTCTCACTTAATGACGTTGAAAATAGCTTGTGTACAAACAATAAGCACTCTATTCATGTTTACAAGCACATCAACACTTCCTTAGAACTAGGAAACCATTGAATTTCATTAAACAATGAGTATCTAATGATGAGTAGCATTTCCTGAAACTATTTCAGCTTAATCACTCACTAATGTGTGCTTCTCTTGATTTCCATCTAACAAAGCCGGGCTTTTTGTTGTAATCACTCATTCTAACTTAGTCATGTTGAAAATAGCTTGTGTACGAACAATAAGCACTCTATTCCTGTTAACAAGCACATATACTCTTCCTTGGAAGCAGGAATCCATTGAATTTCATTAAACAACGACTATCTAATGATGAGTATCATTTCCTTAAACTATTTTCATCTTAATCACTCACTAATGTGTGCTTCTCTTGATTTCCTTCTAACAATGCAGGACTTTTTGTTGTACTCACTCATTCTCACTTAATGATGTTGAAAATTGATTGTGTACAGACAATGAGAACTCTATTCATGTTGACAAGCACATCCACAATTGCTTGGAATTAGGAATCAATTGAATATCATTAAACAACGAGTATCTAATGATGAGTCGTATCTCCTTAAACTATTTTCGCCATAATCACTCACTAAAGCGTTCTTCTCTTGATTTCCTTCTAACAAGGCAAGACTTTTTGTTGCAATTGCTCATTCTCAGTTAAAATGTTGAAAATAGCTTGTATACAAACAATAAGCACATTATTCATGTTAACAAGCACATCTACGCTTCCGTGGAATTAGGAATCCATGAATTTCATTAAATATGAGCATCTAATGATGAGTAGCATTTCTTACAAGTATTTTCATCTTAATCACACACTAATGATTGCTTCTCTTGATTTCCTACTAACAAGTCTGGACTTTTCATTGCAATCACTCATTCTCACTTAATGATGTTGAAAATAGCTTGTGTACAAACATTAAGCACTCTATTCATGTTAACAAGCACATCTACTCTTCCTTGGAAGTAGGAATCCATTGAATTTCATTAAACAATGAGTATCTAATGATGAGTAGCATTTCCTTGAACTATTTTCAGCTTAATCACTCGCTAATGTGTGCTTCTCTTTATTTACTTCTAAAAAAGTTGGTCTTTTTGTTGTAATCACTCATTCTCAATTAATTATCTTGAAAATACCTTGTGTACAAACAATAAGCACTCTATTTAGGTTAACAAGCACATCTACACTTCCTTGGAATTAGGAAACCATTGAATTTCATTAAACATCGAGAATCTAATGATGAGTAGCACTTCCTTAAACAATTTTCAGCTTAATCACTCAGTAAAGTGTGCTTCTCTTGATTTTCTTCTAACAAGGCTGGACTTTTTGTTGTAACCACTCATTCTTAATTAATGATGTTGAAAATACATTGTGTACAAACAATAAGCACTCTATTCAAGTTAACAAGCACATCTACACTCCCTTGGAATCAAGAATCCATTGAATTTCATTAAACAACGATTATCTAATGATGAGTAGCATTTCCTTAAACTATTTTCAGCTTAATCACTCCCTAATGTGTGCTTCTCTTGATTTCCTTCTAACAAGGCTGAACTTTTTGCTGTAATCACTCATTCTCATTTAATGACATTGAAAATAGCTTGTGTACAAACAATAACCACTTTATTCATGTTAACAAGCACATCTACACTCCCTTGGAATCAAGAATCCATTGAATTTCATTAAACAACGAGTATCTAATGATGAGTAGCATTTCCTTAAACTATTTTCATCTTAATCACTCACTAATGTGTGCTTCTCTTGATTTCCCTCTAACAAGGCAGGACTTTTTGTTGTAATCACTCATTCTCACTTAATGATGTTCAAAATAGCTTGTGTACCAACAATAAGCACTCTATTCATGTTAACAAGCACATCAACACTCCCTTGGAATTAAGAATCCATCGAATTTCATTAAACAACGAGTATCTAATGATGGGTAGCATTTCCTTAAATTATTTTCAGCTTAATCACACCCTAATGTGTGCTTTTCTTGATTTTCTTCTAACAAGGCTGGACTTTTTGTTGTAATCACTCATTCTCACTTCATGTTGTTGAAAATAGCTTGTGTAAAAACAATAAGCACTCTATTCATGGTAAGAAGCACATCTACACTTCCTTGGAACTAGCAAACCATTAAATTTCATTAAACAACGAGTATCTAATGATGAGTAGCATTTCCTTAAACTATTTTCAACGTAATCACTCACTAACGTGTGCTTCTCTTCATTCCTTCTAACAAGTCTGGACTTTTTGTTGTAATCCCTTATTCTCACTTAATGATGTTGAAAATAGCTTGTTTACAAACAATAAGCACTCTATTCATGTCAACAAACACATCTACACTCCCTTGGAATTAGGAATCCATTGATTTGCATTAAGCAACTAGTATCTAATGATGAGTAGCATTTCCATAGAGTATTTTCAGCATAATCACTCACTAATGTATGCTTCTCTTCATTTCCTTCTAACAAGGCATGACTTTTTGTTGTAATCACTCATTCTCACTTAATGATGTTGAAAATACCTTGTGTTCAAACAATAAGCACTCTATTCATGTTAACGAGCACATCAACACTCTCTTGGAACTAGGAATCCATTCAATTTCATTAAACAACGAGTATCTAATGATCAGTAGCAATTCTTACAAGTATTTTCAACTTAATCACTCGCAAATGTGTGCTTGTCTTGTTTTCCTTCTAACAAGGCTGGACTTTTTGTTGGAATCACTCATTCTCACTTAATGATGTTTAAAATACCTTGTGTACAAACAATAAGCACTCTATTCATGTTAACAAGCAGATTTACATTATTGTGGAATTAGGAATCCATTGAATTTCATTAAACAACGAGTATCTAATGATGAGTAGTATTTCCTTAAACTCTTTTGAGCTTAATGACTCACTAATGTGTGCTTCTCTTGATTTCTTTCTAACAAGGCTGGACTTTTTGTTGTGATCACTCATTGTCACTTAATGATGTGGAAAATAGCTTGTGTACAAACAATAAACACTCTATTCATGTTAACAAGCACATCTACACTTCCTTGGAACTAGGAATCCATTGAATTTCATTAAACAACAAGTATCTAACGATGTGTAGCATTTCCTTAAGCTATTTTCATATTCATGTTAACAAGCACATCTACACTTCCTTGGAACTAGGAAACCATTGAATTTCCTTAAACAACGAGTATCTAATGATGAGTAGCATTTCCTTAAACTATTTTCAGTTTAATCACTCACTAATGTCTGCTTGTCTTGATTTCCTTCTAACAAGGCTGAACTTTTTGATGTAATCACTCATTCTCACTTAATTATGTTGAAAATACCTTGTGTACAAACAATAAGCACCCTATTCATGTTAACAAACAAATCTACACTTCTTTGGAACTAGGAAACCATTGAATTTCCTTAAACAACGAGTATCTAATGATGAGTTGCATTTCTTTAAACAATTTTCAGCTTAATCACTAACTAATGTGTGCTTCTCACGATTTCCTTCTGACAAGGCTGGACTTTTTGTTGTAATCACTCATTCTCACTTAATCATATCGAAAATACCTTTTGTACAAACAATAAGCTCCCTATTGATGTTAACAAGCACATCTACACTTCCTTGGAACTAGGAAACCATTGAATTTCTTTAAACAATGAGTATCTAATGATGAGTAGCATTTCCTTAAACTATTTTCAGTTTAATCACTCACTAATGTCTGCATCTCTTCATTTCATTCTAACAAGGCTGGACTTTTTGTTGTAATAACTCATTCTCACTTAATGATATTGAAAATACCTTTTGTACAAACATTAAGCACCCTATTGATGTTAACAAGCACATCTACACTTCCATGGAACTAGGAAACCATTGAATTTCATTAAACAACGAGTATCTAATGATGAGTAGCAATTTCTTAAACTAATTTCTGCTTAATCACTCACTAATGTCTGCTTCTCTTGATTTCCTTCTAACAAGGCTGGACTTTTTGATGTAATCACTCATTCTCACTTAATCATATTGAAAATAAATTTTGTACAAACAATAAGCACCCTATTGATGTTAACAAGCACTTCTACACTTCCTTGGAACTAGGAAACCATTGAATTTCATTAAACAACAAGTGTCTAATGACGAGTAGCATTTCCTTAAACTATTTTCAGCTTAATCAGTCACTAATGCAGGCTTCTCTTGATTTCCTTCTAAGAAGGCTGGACTTCCTGATGTAATCACTCATTCTCACTTAATTATGTTGAAAATACCTTGTGTACAAACAATAGGCATCCTATTCATGTTAACAAGCACATTTACACTTCCTTGGAACTAGGAAACCATTGAATTTCCTTAAACAACGAGTATCTAATGATGAGTTGCATATCCTTCAACTATTTTGAGCTTAATCACTAACTAATGTCTGCTTCTCACGATTTCCTTCTAACAAGGCTGGACTTTTTGTTGTAATCACACATTCTCACTTAATCATATTGAAAATACCTTTTGTACAAACAATTAGCACCCTATTGATGTTAACAAGCACATTTACACTTCCTTGGAACTAGGAAACCATTCAATTTCATTAAACAACAAGTATCTAATGATGAGTAGCATTTCCTTAAGCTATTTTCAGCTTAATCACTCACTAATGTCTGCTTCTCTTGATTTCCTTCTAACAAGGCTGGAATTTTAGATGTAATCACTCATTCTCACTTAATTATGGTGAAAATACCTTGTGTACAAACAATAAACACCCTATTCATCTTAACAAACACTTTTACACTTCCTTGGAACTAGGAAACCATTGAATTTCCTTAAACAACGAGTATCTAATGATGAGTAGCATTTCCTTAAACTATTTTCACCTTAATCACTCACTAATGTCTGCTTCTCTTGATTTGATGTAATCACTCATTCTCACTTAATTAGTTTGAAAATACCCTGTGTACAAACAATAAGCACCCTATTCATGTTAACAAACACAGCTACACTTCCTTGGAAGTAGGAAACCATTGAATTTCCTTAAACAGCGAATATCTAATGATGAGTAGCATTTCCTTAAACTATTTTCAGCTTAATCAAAAACTAATGAGTGCTTCTCATGATTTTGCTCTAACAAAGCTGGACTTTTGGTTCTAATCACTCATTCTCACTTAATGATATAGAAAATACGTTTTGTACAAACAATAAGCACCCTATTCATGTTAACAAGCACGTCTACACTTCTTTGGAACTAGGAAACCATTGAATTTCCTTAAACAACGAGTATTTAATGATGAGTAGCATTTCCTTAAACTATTTTCACCTTAATCACTCACTAATGTCTGCTTCTCTTGATTTGATGTAATCACTCATTCTCACTTAATTAGTTTGAAAATACCCTGTGTACAAACAATAAGCACCCTATTCATGTTAACAAACACATCTACACTTCCTTGGAAGTAGGAAACCATTGAATTTCCTTAAACAGCGAGTATCTAATGATGAGTAGCATTTCCTTAAACTATTTTCAGCTTAATCAAAAACTAATGAGTGCTTCTCATGATTTCCTTCTAACAAGGCTGGACTTTTGGTTCTAATCACTCATTCTCACTTAATGATATAGAAAATACCTTTTGTACAAACAATAAGCACCCTATTCATGTTAACAAGCACGTCTACACTTCTTTGGAACTAGGAAACCATTGAATTTCATTAAACAACGAGTATCTAATGATGAGTAGCATTTCCTTAAGCTATTTTCACCTTAATCACTCACTAATGTCTGCTTCTCTTGATTTCCTTCTAACAAGGCTGGACTTTTTGATGTAATCACTCATTCTCACTTAATTAGTTTGAAAATACCCTGTCTACAAACAATAAGCACCCTATTCATGTCAACCAACACATCTACACTTCCTTGGAAGTAGGAAACCATTGAATTTCCTTAAACAGTGAGTATCTAATGATGAATAGCATTTCCTTAACCTATTTTCAGCTTAACCACAAACTAATGAGTGCTTCTCATGATTTCCTTCTAACAAGGCTGGACTTTTGGTTCTAATCACTCATTCTCACATAATGATATGGAAAATACCTTTTGTACAAACAATAAGCACCCTATTCATGTTAACAAGCACATCTACACTTCCTTGGAACTAGGAAACCATTGAATTTCATTAAACAACGAGTATCTAATGATGAGTAGCATTTCCTTAAACTATTTTAAGCTTAATCACTCACTAATGTCTGCTTCTCTTGATTTCCTTCTAACAAAGCTGCACTTTTTGATGTAATCACACATTCCCACTGAATTATGGCGAAAATACCGTGTGTACAAACAATAAGCACCCTATTCATGTTAACAAACACATCTACACTTCCTCGGAGCAAGGAAACCATTGAATTTCCTTAAACAACGAGTATCTAATGATGAGTAGCATTTCCTTAAACTATTTTCAGTTTAATCACTCACTAACGTCTGCTTCTCTTGATTTCCTTCTAACAAGGCTGGACTTTCTGTTGTAATCACTCATTCTCACTTAATGACATTGAAAATACCTTTTGTACAAAAAATAAGCACCCTATTGATGTTAACAAGCACATCCACACTACCTTGGACCTAGGAAACCATTAAATTTCATTAAACAACGAGTATCTAATGATCATTTCCATTTCTTACAAGTATTTTCAGGTTAATCACTCACTCATGTGTGCTTCTCTTGATTTCCTTCTAACAAGGCTGGACTTTCTGTTGTAATCACTCATTCTCACCTAATTCTGTTGAAAATACCTTGTGTACAAACAATTA
Source organism: Bruguiera gymnorhiza (assembly GCA_020883675.1). Lineage (NCBI taxonomy): Eukaryota > Viridiplantae > Streptophyta > Magnoliopsida > Malpighiales > Rhizophoraceae > Bruguiera > Bruguiera gymnorhiza. The sequence goes on along the minus strand of JAIRCJ010000139.1, from coordinate 184,538 downwards.
GCACTCCATTAATGTTAACAAGCACATCAACACTTCCTTGGAACTAGGAAACCATTGAATTTCATTAAACAACGGGTATCTAATGATCATTTCCATTTCTTACAAGTATTTTCAGTTTAATCACTCACTAACGTGTGCTTCTCTTGATTTCCTTCTCACAAGGCTGGACTTTTTGTTGTAATCACTCATTCTCACCGAATTATGTTGAAAATACCTTGTGTGCAAACAATAAGCACTCTATTAATGTTAAGAAGCACATCAACACTTCCTTGGAATTAGGAAACCATTGAATTTCATTAAACAACGAGTATCTAATGATCATTTCCATCTATTACAAGTATTTTCAGTTTAATCACTCAGAAATGTGTGCTTCTCTTGATTTCCTTCTAACAAGCCTGGACTTTTTGTTGTAATCACCCATTCTCACCAAATTAAGTTGAAAATACCTTGGGTACAAACAATAAGCACTCTATTAAAGTTAACAAGCACATCAACACTTCCTTGGAACTAGGAAACCATTGAATTTTATTAAACAACGTGTATCTAAGGATCATTTCCATTTCTTACAGGTATTTTCAGTTTAATCACGCACTAATGTGTGCTGCTCTTGATTTCCTTCCAACAAAGCTGGACTTTTTGTTGTAATCACTCATTCTAATGATCATTTCCATTTCTTACAAGTATTTTCAGTTTAATCACTCACTAATGTGTGCTTCTCTTGATTTCCTTCTAACAAGGCTGGACTTTTTGTTGTAATCACTCATTCTCACCGAATTATGTTGAAAATACCTTGTGTGCAAACAATAAGCACTCTATTAATGTTAACAAGCACATCAACACTTCCTTGGAATTAGGAAACCATTGAATTTCATTAAACAACGAGTATCTAATGATCATTTCCATTTATTACAAGTATTTTCAGTTTAATCACTCACTAATATGTGCTTCTCTTCATTTCCTTCTAACAAGGCTGTTCTTTTTGTTGTAATCACTCATTCTCACCCAATTACGTTGAAAATAGCTTATGTAAAAGCAATAAGCACTCTATTAATGTTAACAAGGACATCAACACTTCTTGGGAACTAGGAAACCATTGAATTTCATTAAACAACGGGTATCTAATGATCATTTCCATTTCTTACAAGTATTTTCTGTTTAATCACGCACTAATGTGCGCTTCTCTTGATTTCCTTTCAACAAAGCTGGACTTTTTGTTGTAATCACTCATTCTCACCTAATTATGTTGAAAATACCTTGTGTACAAACAACAAGCACTCTATTAATGTTAAAAAGCACATCAACACTTCCTTGGAATTAGGAAACCATTGAATTTCATTAAACAACGAGTATCTAATGATCATTTCCATTTCTTACAAGTATTTTCAGTTTAATCTCCCACAAATGTGTGCTTCTCTTCATTTCCTTCTAACAAGCCTGCACTTTTTGTTGTAATCACCCATTCTCACCTAATTATGTTGAAAATAACTTGGGTACAAACAATAAGCACTCTATTAAAGTTAACAAGCACATCAACACTTCCTTGGAACTAGGAAACCATTGAATTTCTTTAAACAACAAGTATCTAATGATCACTTACATTTCTTACAAGTATTTTCAGTTTAATGACTCACTAATGTGTGCTTCTCTTGATTTCCTTCTAACAAAGCTGCACTTTTTGTTGTAATCACTCCTCACCTAATTATGTTGAAAATACCATGTGTACTAACAATAAGCACTTTATTAATGTTATTAACAAGCACATCAACACTTCCTTGGAATTAGGAAACCATTGAATTTCTTTAAACAACGAGAATATAATGATGAGTAGAATTTCCTTTAACTCTTTTCGTGTTAGTCACTCACTAATGTGTTCTTCTCTTGATTTCTTTCCAAGAAAGCTGGACTTTTTGTTGTAATCACTCATTCTCACCTAATTATGTTGAAAATACCTTGTGTACAAACAACAAGCACTCTATTAATGTTAACAAGCACATCAACACTTCCTTGGAATTAGGAAACCATTGAATTTCATTAAACAACGGGTATCTAATGATCATTTCCATTTCTTACAAGTATTTTCTGTTTAATCACGCACTAATGTGTGCTTCTCTTGATTTCCTTTCAACAAAGCTGGACTTTTTGTTGTAATCACTCATTCTCACCTAATTATGTTGAAAATACCTTGTGTACAAACAACAAGCACTCTATTAATGTTAAAAAGCACATCAACACTTCCTTGGAATTAGGAAACCATTGAATTTCATTAAACAACGAGTATCTAATGATCATTTCCATTTCTTACAAGTATTTTCAGTTTAATCTCTCACAAATGTGTGCTTCTCTTCATTTCCTTCTAACAAGCCTGCACTTTTTGTTGTAATCACCCATTCTCACCTAATTATGTTGAAAATAACTTGGGTACAAACAATAAGCACTCTATCAAAGTTAACAAGCACATCAACACTTCCTTGGAACAAGGAAACCATTGAATTTCATTAAACAACAAGTATCTAATGATCACTTACATTTCTTACAAGTATTTTCAGTTTAATCACTCACTAATGTGTGCTTCTCTTGATTTCCTTCTAACAAAGCTGCACTTTTTGTTGTAATCACTCCTTCTCACCTAATTATGTTGAAAATACCATGTGTACTAACAATAAGCACTTTATTAATGTTATTAACAAGCACATCAACACTTCCTTGGAATTAGGAAACCATTGAATTTCTTTAAACAACGGGAATATAATGATGAGTAGAATTTCCTTTAACTCTTTTCGGGTTAGTCACTCACTAATGTGTGCTTCTCTTGATTTCTTTCCAACAAAGCTGGACTTTTTGTTGTAATCACTCATTCTCACCTAATTATGTTGAAAATACCTTGTGTACAAACAACAAGCACTCTATTAATGTTAACAAGCACATCAACACTTCCTTGGAATTAGGAAACCATTGAATTTCATTAAACAACGAGTATCTAATGATCATTTCCATTTCTTACAAGTATTTTCAGTTTAATCTCTCACAAATGTGTGCTTCTCTTCATTTCCTTCTAACAAGCCTGCTCTTTTTGTTTTAATCACCCATTCTCACCTCATTATGTTGAAAATAACTTGGGTACAAACAATAAGCACTCTATTAAAGTTAACAAGCACATCAACACTTCCTTGGAACTAGGAAAGCATTCAATTTCATTAAACAACGAGTATCTAATGATCATTTCCATTTCTTACAAGTATTTTGTGTTTAATCAATCACTAATGCGTCCTTCTCTTCATTTCCTTCTAACAAGGCTGCACTTTTTGTTGTAATCACTCATTCTCACCTAATTATGTTGAAAATACCTTATGTACAAACAATAAGCACTCTATTAATCTTAACAAGAACACCAATAATTGTTTCGAACTAGGAAACCATTGAATTTCATTAAACAACTAGTATCTAATGATCATTTCCATTTCTTACATGTATTTTCAGTTTAATCACTCACTAATGTGTGCTTCTCTTGATTTCCTTCTAACAAGGCTGGACTTTTTGTTGTAATCACCCATTCTCACCTAATTATATTGAAAATACCTTGTGTACAAACAATAAGCACTCTATTAATCTTAACAAGAACATCAATAATTGTTTCGAACTAGGAAACCATTGAATTTCATTAAGCAACTAGTATCTATTGATCATTTCCATTTCTTACAAGTAGTTTCAGTTTAATCACTCACTAATGTGTGCTTCTCTAGATTTCCTTCTAACAAGGCTGGACTTTTTGTTTTAATCACTCATTCTCACCAAATTATGTTGAAAATACCTTGTGTATAAACAATAAGCACTCTATTAATGTTTACAAGCACATCAACACTTCCTTGGAACTAGGAAACCATTGAATTTCATTAAACAACCAGTATCTAATGATCATTTCCATTTCTTATGAGTATTTTCGGTTTAATCACTCACTAATGTGTGCTTCTCTTGATTTCCTTCTAACAAGGCTAGACTTTTTGTTGTAATCACTCTTTCTCACCTAATTATGTTGAAAATACCTTGTGTAGAAACAATAAGCACTCTATTAAAGTTAACAAGCACATCAACACTTCCTTTGAATTAGGGAACAATTCAATTTCATTAAACAACGAGTATCTAATGATTAGTAGAATTTCGTTAAACTGTTTTCAGGTTAATCACTCACTAATGTGTGCTTCTCTTGATTTCCTTCTAAAAAGGCTGGACTTTTTGTTGTAATCAGCCATTCTCACCTAATTATGTTGAAAATACCTTGTCTACAAACAATAAACACTCTATTAATGTTACAAGCACATCAACAATTGTTTCAAACTAGGAAACCATTGAATTTCATTAAACAACTAGTATCTAATGATCATTTCCATTTCTCACATGTATTTTCCGTTTAATTACTCACTAATGTATGCTTCTCTTGATTTCCTTCTAACAAGGCTGGACTTTTTGTTGTAATCACTCATTCTCACCTAATTATGTTTAAAATACCTTGTGTACAAACATTAAGCACACTATTAATGTTAACAAGCACATCAACACTTGCTGGGAACTAGGAAACCTTTGAATTTCATTAAACAATGAGTATCTAATGATCATTTCCATTTCTTACAAGTATTTTCAGTTTAATCACTCACTAATGTGTGCTTCTCTTGATTTCCTTCTGACAAGGCTGGACTTTTTGTTTTAATCACTCATTCTCACCTAATTATGTTGAAAATACCTTGTGTACAAACAATAAGCTCTCTATTAATGTTTACAAGCACATCAACACTTCCTTGGAACTAGGAAACCATTGAATTTCATTAAACAACGAGTATCTAATGATCGTTTCCATTTCTTACGAGTATTTTCAGTTTAATCACTCACTAATGTGTGCTTCTCTTGATTTCCTTCTAACAAGGCTAGACTTTTTGTTGTAATCACTCTTTCTCACCTAATTATGTTGAAAATACCTTGTGTAGAAACAAGAAGCACTCTATTAAAGTTAACAAGCACATCAACACTTCCTTTGAATTAGGGAACAATTGAATTTCATTAAACAACGAGTATCTAATGATTAGTCGAATTTCGTTAAACTGTTTTCAGGTTAATCACTCACTAATGTGTGCTTCACTTGATTTCCTTCTAAAAAGGCTGGACTTTTTGTTGTAATCAGCCATTCTCACCTAATTATGTTGAAAATACCTTGTCTACAAACAATAAGCACTCTATTAATGTTAACAAGCACATCAACAATTGTTTCGAACTAGGAAACCATTGAATTTCATTAAACAACTAGTATCTAATGATCATTTCCATTTCTTACATGTATTTTCAGTTTAATTACTCACTAATGTATGCTTCTCTTGATTTCCTTCTAACAAGGCTGGACTTTTTGTTGTAATCACTCATTCTCACCTAATTATGTTGAAAATACCGTGTGTACAAACATTAAGCACACTATTAATGTTAACAAGCACATCAACACTTGCTGGGAACTAGGAAACCTTTGAATTTCATTAAACAACGAGTATCTAATGATCATTTCCATTTCTTGCAAGTATTTTCAGTTTAATCACTCACTAATGTGTGCTTCTCTTGATTTCCTTCTAACATGGCTGAACTTTTTGTTGTAATCACTCATTCTCACCTAATTATGTTGAAAATACGTTGTGTACAAACAATAAGCACTCTATTAATGTTTACAAGCACATCAAGTCTTCCTTGGAACCAGGAAACCATTGTATTTCATTAAACAACGAGTATCTAATGATCATTTCCACTCCATTTCCTCCTAACAAGACTCCAATTTTTGTTGTAATTACTCTTTCACACTTAATGATGTTGAAATTAGCTTGTGTACAAACAACTGGAACTCTATTCATTGCAAGAAGCACATCTATTCTCCCTTGGAACTTGGAATCCATTGGATTCCGTGAAAGAAGCTGTCCTTGATGATGACAAACATTTCTTACAAATATTTTCAGTTTAATTACGGCCCACTTAGACCCTCACGTCATTTCCTGCTAACAAGACTCCAATTTTGTTGTAATTACTAATTCACACTTAATGATGTTGAAATTTGCTTGTGTACAAAGTAGAAAATTGAAGAGTGAGTGAATTCAACCTGATTTAGAGCCAAACTCTGATACGAACTGATGCGGAAAACCCCAAAAAGATGTGGCTTAGGGACCCAACGCACACAATAAATCAAAGAACAACCAGGAAAGCTAAATTAGATTTTAATGACACAAACCCTAAACCCAATATTCAAAGGAACACGAACGTAGGGTATTCAAGATGGATATGGACGCCATACTCCAGAAAAGGAAGGAATTGGGAGTGATAAGACGATTTGAACGTCACAAGAAGAATTACCTCTTGATAAGTTCTTTAGTTCTTAAAAGAATCGAGGGAGAAAAACCATTACTTTTTATTTCACTCAGAGTTGTCTGATTTCCAAAGCTTACAAGGGGTGCCTATTTATAGGCTTAGATAGCAATCCTAAAGAGGCAAAATTCCTATTTAGGAGAAATCCCTATTTTGGAGGAATTTTGGACTAATTCCAGCACATACAATGAACTCCTATTTAGGAGTGAATGCTATCACTTAGTCTGACCCATTAAGTAGTCCAATTATATTAATTAGGCCTAGGCTCTCTTTAAAACTTGAATTTGCACCATTTGAAGCTTGGTTGGCCTGAATGTCTAGAATTAGCCCATTTAGTGCTTCTTTAATCTTTCTAGCCCTAGCTCGTGTTATTGAGCCTTCTGGAATGTGCAATGGACCTCTTGCATCCATTGAAGCTCTAGCTCGTGTTATTGGGCCTTCTGGAATGTGCAATGGACCTCTTGCATCAATTGAAGCTGTAGCTTGTGTTATTGGGTCTTCTTGAATAAGCAATGGACTTTTTGCATCCTTCATCTCCACGGTTCTCATCATTCCCCCCCTCCTCAAAAGGATTTGCCCTCGAATCATCACCTACATCAAAAGGGGAAAGGTCAGAAACGTTAAATGTTGCACTCACATTATACTCACCAGGAAGGTCCAACTTATAAGCATTGTCATTAATTTGTGCTAGAACTTGGAAGGGACCATCTCCTCTAGGTTATAGCTTTGAATGCCTCTGAGCTGGGAATCATTCCTTACGCATATGCACCCAAACCTAATCACTAGGTTCAAACACCACCTTCTTTCGTCCCTTGTTGACATGGGATGCGTATTGCTCAATTCATTTTTCAATATGTTGCCGCACCTTCTCATGCAATTTTTTTATCATGTCAACTTTGAGTTCATCATCAACGTTAGCATACTCATTGACAGGTATAGGTACCAAATCCAGAGGAGTCAATGGATTAAAACCATATGCAATTTCAAATGGAGAGTAGCTAGTAGTAGAATGAACACTCCTATTATATGCAAACTCGACATGTGGTAAACAATCTTCCCATGTTTTCAAATTTGTTCGAATAATAGGACGCAAAAGAGAATAAAGAGTTCGATTAACCACCTCAGTCTGCCTATCAGTTTGTGGATGACAAGTAGTTGAAAACACTAGCTTAGTACCTAACTTACCCCACTCGTTCACACTTTATGATGTTGAAATTAGCTTGTCTACAAACAACTGGAACTCTATTCATGGCGAGAAGCACATCTATTCTCCCTTGGAACTTGCAATCCATTGAATTACCTTAAATAACCTGTCCTTGATGATGAATAGCATTTCTTACAAGCATTTTCTGCTTAATTACGGCCTAATGAGACATTCTCCTGATTTCCTCCTAACAAGACTCCAATTTTTGTTGTTATTACTCATTCACACTTAATGATGTTGAAATTAGCTTGTGTACAAACAACTGGAACTCTATTCATTGCAAGAAGCACATCTACTCTCCCTTGGAACATGGAATCCATTGAATTCCATTAAACAAGGAGTCCATGATGATGACTAGCATTTCTTACTAGTATTTTCAGCTTAATTACAGGCTAATGAGACATTCCCTTGATTTCCACCTAACAAGACTCCAATTTTTGTTGTAATTACTGATTCACATTTAATGTTGTTGAAATTAGATTGTGTAGAAACAATTGGAACTCTATTCATTGCAAGACGCACATCTGTTCTCCCTTGGAACTTGGAATCCATTGAATTCTATTACACAAGCTGTCCTTGATGATGACTACCATTTTTTACAAGTATTTTCAGCTCAATTACGGCCTAATGAGACATTCTCCTGATTTCCACCTAACAAGACTCCAATTCTTGTTGTAATTACTCATTCACATTTAATGTTGTTGAAATTAGCTTGTGTACAAACAATTGGAACTCTATTCATTGAAAGAAGCATATCTATTCTCCCTTGGAACTTGGAATCCATTGAATTCTATTAAACAAGCTGTCCTTGATGATGACTAGCCTTTCTTACAAGTATTTTCAGCTTAATTACGGCTCACTTAGACCTTTACATCATTTCCTCCTAACAAGGCTCCAATTTTTGTTGTAATTACTCATTCACACTTAATGATGTTGAAATTAGCTTGTGTACAAACAACTGGAACTCTATTCTTTGCAAGAAGCACGTCTATTCTCCCTTTGAACTTGGAATCCATTGAATTGCATTAAACAAGCTGTCCTTGATGATGACTAGCATTTCTTTCAGGTATTTTCAGCTTAATTACGGCCTAATGAGACATTCTCTTGATTTCCTCCTAACAAGACTCCAATTTTTGTTGTAATTACTCATTCACACTTAATGGTGTTGAAATTAGCTTGTGTACAAACAACTAGAACTCTATTCATTGCAAGAAGCACTTCTATTCTGCCTTGGAACATGGAATCCATTGAATTCCATTAAACAAGGAGTCCTTGATGATGACTAGCATTTCTTACTAGTATTTTCAGCTTAATTACGGCCTAATGAGACATTCCCTTGATTTTCACCTAACAAGACTCCAATTTTTGTTGTAATTACTCATTCACACTTAGTGATGTTGAAATTAGCTTGTGTACAAACAACTGGAACTCTATTCCTTGCAAGAAGCACATCTACTCTCCCTTGGAACATGGAATCCTTTGAATTCCATTAAACAAAGAGTCCTTGATGATGACTAGCATTTCCTACAAGTATTTTCAGCTTAATTATGGCCCATTTAGACCTTCACTTCATTTCCTCCTAACAAGACTCCAATTTTTGTTGTAATTACTCATTTACACTTAATGATGTTGAAATTAGCTTGTGTACATTCAACTGGAACTCAATTAATTGCAAGAAGCACATCTATTCTGCCTTGGAACTTGGAATCCATTGAATTACATTACACAAGCTGTCCTTGATGATGACTAGCATTTCTTTCAAGTGTTTTCAGCTTAATTAAGGCCTAATGAGGCATTCTTTTGATTTTCACCTAACAAGACTTCAATTTTTGCTGTAATTACTCATTCACAATTAATGATGTTGAAATTAGCTTGTGTACAAACAACTGGAACTCTATTCATTGCAAGAAGCACATCTACTCTCCCTTGGAATATGGAATCCATTGAATTCCATTAAACAAGGAGTCCTTGATGATGACTAGCATTTCCTACAAGTATTTTCAGCTTAATTACGGCCTAATGAGACATTCCCTTGATTTTCACCTAACAAGACTCCAATTTTTGTTGTAATTACTTATTCACACTTAGTGATGTTGAAATTAGCTTGTGTACAAACAACTGGAACTCTATTCCTTGCAAGAAGCACATCTACTCTCCCTTGGAACATGGAATCCTTTGAATTCCATTAAACAAAGAGTCCTTGATGATGACTAGCATTTCCTACAAGTATTTTCAGCTTAATTATGGCCCATTTAGACCTTCACTTCATTTCCTCCTAACAAGACTCCAATTTTTGTTGTAATTACTCATTTACACTTAATGATGTTGAAATTAGCTTGTGTACATTCAACTGGAACTCAATTAATTGCATGAAGCACATCTATTCTGCCTTGGAACTTGGAATCCATTGAATTACATTACACAAGCTGTCCTTGATGATGACTAGCATTTCTTTCAAGTGTTTTCAGCTTAATTAAGGCCTAATGAGGCATTCTTTTGATTTTCACCTAACAAGACTTCAATTTTTGCTGTAATTACTCATTCACAATTAATGATGTTGAAATTAGCTTGTGTACAAACAACTGGAACTCTATTCATTGCAAGAAGCACATCTACTCTCCCTTGGAATATGGAATCCATTGAATTCCATTAAACAAGGAGTCCTTGATGATGACTAGCATTTCCTACAAGTATTTTCAGCTTAATTACGGCCTAATGAGACATTCCCTTGATTTTCACCTAACAAGACTCCAATTTTTGTTGTAATTACTTATTCACACTTAATGATGTTGAAATTAGCTTGTGTACAAACAACTGGAACTCTATTCCTTGCAAGAAGCACATCTACTCTCCCTTGGAACATGGAATCCTTTGAATTCCATTAAACAAAGAGTCCTTGATGATGACTAGCGTTTCCTACAAGTATTTTCAGCTTAATTATGGCCCATTTAGACCTTCACTTCATTTCCTCCTAACAAGACTCCAATTTTTGTTGTAATTACTCATTTACACTTAATGATGTTGAAATTAGCTTGTGTACATTCAACTGGAACTCAATTAATAGCAAGAAGCACATCTATTCTGCCTTGGAACTTGGAATCCATTGAATTACATTACACAAGCTGCCCTTGATGATGACTAGCATTTCTTTCAAGTATTTTCAGCTTAATTACGTCCTAATGAGACATTCGCTTGATTTTCACCTAACAAGACTCCAATTTTTGTTGTAATTACTCATTCACAATTAATGATGTTGAAATTAGCTTGTGTTCAAACAACTAGAACTCTATTGATTGCAAGAAGCACATCTACTCTCCCTTGGAACATCGAATCCATTGAATTCCATTAAAGATGGAGTCCTTGATGATGAATAGCATTTCTTTCAAGTATTTTCAGCTTAACTACGGCCTAATGAGACATTCCCTTGATTTCCACCTAACATGATGGAAGCCATATTGTACCTGCTCAAATCAACAAGGGAGTTGATGCTTTGCAAAACCTTGGAGGACCAATGACAAGGGCAAGGTCAAAGAAAATAAAGGAAGCTCTCTCAACAACTTCTTGTGCGACATTTACTATCAGGAAGTTGCTAGGTAGGAGTTAAGGATGACGGAGGCTTCGCCAAGGCTTGCGAATGTGTCATCTGTGGAGGAATTTAAGAACCATGACCTTAGAAAGGAAGTTGGATTTGGGAGCCCATGTTTGGGCATTTAAATGGATTATTTTCATGGGCTATTATTATTATTATTTAGTGGGTAGGACAAATTTTCTTAATAAGCCCATCTTATTAGCATATAAAAAGGGGTGGCTAGCAGATTAGACGAATTTCCTTAATAAGCCCATCTTATTAGCATATAAAGAGGGTGGCTGGCAGATTGGACCAATTTCCTTAATAAGCCCATCTTATTAGCTAGGGTTTAGGGGGGGTTAGCATATAAAAAGGGTGGTTAGAGAGGAGGATGACAGATGATGAATGTATAAGCTATTTTCTCTAGTTCTTTGAGAACTAATTCTGAACTTTCATACTTGATTGTGTTGGTTCAACAAACTTATCTTCTTCAACGTTTTTGTTGTTGGGAGTGGTGTCTAAATCTTATAGTTTTGGTTCTTGGTTGTTTATAATCATTGGGTCAGAACTCCAAAATCCCTTAACCTTTGTTAGAATGATCCTATACCAACATTGGTGTTGGGTTCTATTTACAAATAATCGGAGTTCATATCATTTGGTATCGGAGCCTTGGCTCTAACTCAGGTTAGTTATACTTTTGTTATCATCTCTTTCGTGTATTGTTCATTGTTGATTGAATAATCAAAAAGAGAAACAAAAAAACACAAAAAAGAAAACAAAAACAAAAACAAAATCGTGTATTTTGTGGGTTTCTTTTTTGATATTTGTTTCTTCTATAGAAGTACCCATTAGTAAACCCAAAAAAAGAAAAAAAGGGTTAAGTGCTCAATTGGTCATTTACTCAATTATATTTGATAACTGATTGTTGTCCGATTGCACTGCTCATACCATTGAATTTCTTGTCATTTTGTTTGCTTTATTGCCCATCTTTTTGGTTGTGTCATTTCTCTGAAGAGGTAGGTCTAGGATTGATATATTTAAGTTTTGTTTGTTTTGAATTTAGTGTGCTTGGAACTATTGAAAGAGCTCTTAAGAGTCTTGCAATTCATTGTGTGAAACACGAGAGTTGTGGACTACTATAGTCGAGTGGAGAGCCAACACGCCGGGGAGTGAGTTTTGTGAGGTATATTCTTTCTTTACTAACAATCTGGTATACACAATGTCCAATGCTAAAGAAGGCAGTTTCCTACATGGAGAAAAGGAAGTAGTTGCTCCAGATTTCAAATTGTTTATGAAATCCTTAGAGCAGAAGTTTGATAGGATTGACCAAATGTTTTGAGAAGTTCGTGATAGGATGGATAAACTAGAAGGGGAATCGAGTGTCAATCCTAAGAGGCCAACTAGGAGGGTCACGAAGGAGCAATTTGACCATGACTTTGGTAAAGATGGTGATCATTATTGTGATGATGGTGATAATGCTAGTAGAAACTTTAGAGGTGGTTTTAGAGGAGGATGTGGTAATAGGAATGGTAGAGGAGTCAGAGGTAATGGAAATGTTTATGATAGGCACAATGGAGGTTGGGATAACAGAAATAGAGTGGAGGAAGGAGTAGACAAAAATCTTAGTAGTATTAAAATGAAAATACCTTCTTTCCAAGGGAAAGCTGACCCTGATGTCTATTTGGATTGGGAACGAAGGGTAGAATTAATATATGAGTGCCACAACTTCTCTGAGGAGAAGAAAGTGAAGTTAGATGTGGCAGAGTTCACTAATTATGCTGTAGTATGGTGGGACCAGCAAGTTACCACCAGGAGAAGAAATTTTGAGAGAACCATAAAAACTTGGAATGAGTTAAAGACTGTGATGAGAAGGAGATTTGTTCCCAGCTCTTATTATAAGGACTTGTATAACAAGTTGCAGAGCCTTATGCAAGGTTCCAAGAGTGTGGAAGAGTACCATAAAGAGATGGAAATTGCTATGGTTAGGGCAAATGTAATGGAGGATAAGGAGGCAACCATGGCTAGGTTCCTCCAAGGGTTGAATAGAAGCATAGCTGATGTGGTAGAACTACAACACTATGTAGAGCTTGAAGACATGGTACACATTGCCATGAAAGTTGAGAGGCAACTTAAGGGAAGGAGCACTTCTAGATATAATCAGAACTTAGGTTCATCTGTTTGGAAGTCAAACTGGGGGAAGAAGGAAGTGAAGATGACTTCTAAGCTTAAAACCAATTCACATAGACCCCAGACTAGTGGGGGCAGCCTGGAAAGGGGCAAATTTGAAGAAAAACTTGAGGGCACCCAAGGAAAAACTAGAGACATCAAATGCTTTAGATGTCTTTAGATGTCTGGGTAGGGGTCATGTGGCTTTACAATGTCCTAACAAGAGAACCATATACGTTAAGGAGAATGGTGACTATTTGTCTGGCAGTGATGCTAGTGATGAAGACCAAATGCCACCACTAGAGGATGCTAGTGATGTTGATGAAGGGATAGAGTATCCAGAGCATGGTGGAAGGCTTTAGTAGCAAGGAGAGCCCTTAGTGTGCTGGTTAAGGAGGAGGATGATGTTGAGATGCAGTGGGAAAATATTTTCCATACTTGATGTTTAGTTCAAGATAGACTCTGTTGCTTGATCATCGATGGCGGTAGTTGCACTAATGTAGCAAGTACAGAGTTGGTGGAAAAATTGAACTTGCCTATAACCAAACATCCTAGACCATATAATTTGCAATGGTTGAATGACAGTGGAGTGGTGAAAGTGACTAAACAAGTTGTGGTTCCATTTTCCATTGGCTGCTATAAGGATGAGCTGTTTTGTGATGTTGTACCTATGCAGGCCGGGCATTTGTTATTGGGCCGTCCTTGGAAATTTGATAGAAAAGTTTTGCATGATGGTTACAAGAACTGCTATTCTTTCACCATGGATGAAAAATCATTTACACTTGTTCCATTGACTCCAAAACAGGTGTATGAAGACCAAGCGAGACTTTATGAAAGTGAGCAAAAGAGGAGGAGCAAAAAGAAAGTGAGGGAGAGAAAAAGAAGATAAATGCATTTGAGAGTGAAAGTGGTCAAGCTCACAAGAGTGAAGATGAAAGAAAACAAGTGAGTGTGTTTGCAAAAGTAGCAGATGTTAAGGTTGCCTTCCAAGCTAGGCAACAAATGATCTTGATCCTTTACAAGGATTCTTATTTCTCTAACACTAACCTTGATTCAACTTTGCCTGGTGCAATTTCATCTTTGTTGCAGGATTATAATGATATATTCCCCGAGGAGATCCTAGATGGTTTGCCACCAAGGAGAGGGATTAAAGATCACGTTGATCTTATTCCTGGAGCTCCTATTCCCAATAAGCCAACATATAGAAGTAATCCTGAGGAGACAAAGGAGCTTCAGAGGCAAGTTGATGAGTTGATGAAGAAGGGACATGTAAGGGAGAGCATGAGTCCATGTGCAGTGCCAAAGAGTATTGTGTCAGACCGTGATGCAAGATTTTTTAGCCATTTTTGGAAAACATTGTGGGGTGCTGATTTGAGGACAAATCATTTTGAGGAGAGCAGGAATGATGGAAGCCATATTGTACCAGCTCAAATCAACAAGTGAGTTGATGCTTTGCAAAACCTTAGAGGACCAATGACAAGGGCAAGGTCAAAGATAATAAAGGAAGCTCTCTCAGCAACTTCTTATGCGACATTTACTATCAAGAAGTTGCTAGGTACGAGTTAAGGATGACGGAGGCTTCGCCAAGGCTTGCGAATGTGTCATCTGTGGAGGAATTTAAGAACCATGACCTTGGAAAGGAAGTTGGATTTGGGAGCCCATGTTTGGGCATTTAAATGGGTTATTTTCATGGGCTATTATTATTATTTAATGGGTAGGACGAATTTCCTTAATAAGCCCATCTTATTAGCATATAAAAAGGGGTGGCTAGCAGATTAGACGAATTTCCTTAATAAGCCCATCTTATTAGCATATAAAGAGGGTGGCTGGCAGATTGGACCAATTTCCTTAATAAGCCCATCTTATTAGCTAGGGTTTAGGGGGGGTTAGCATATAAAAAGGGTGGTTAGAGAGGAGGATGACAGATGATGAATGTATGAGCTATTTTCTCTTGTTCTTTGAGAACTAATTTTGAGCTTTCATACTTGAGTGTGTTGGTTCAACAAAAGTATCTTCTTCAACGTTTTTGTTGTTGAGAGAGGCGTCTGAATCTTATAGTTCTGGTTCTTGGTTGTTTATAATCATTGGGTCGGAACTCCAAAATCCCTTAACCTTTGTTAAAACGATCCTACACCAACATTGGTGTTGGGTTCCGTTTACAAATAATCAGAGTTCATATCATAACAAGACTCCAATTTATGTTGTAATTACTCATTCACACTTAAAGATGTTGAAATTAGCTTGTGTACAAACAATTGGAACTCTATTCATTGCAAGAAGCACATCAATTCTCCCTTGGAACTTGGAATCCATTGAATTCCATTAAACAAGCTGTCCTTGTGATGAGAACCGTGGAGATGATGGGTGGAAGGCTTTAAAGGATGCAAAAAGTCCATCACACATTCAAGAAGGCCCAATAACACAAGCTAGAGCTTCAATTGATACAAGAGGTCCATTGCACATTCCAGAAGGCCCAATAACACGAGCTAGAGATTCAATGGATGCAAGAGGTCCATTGCACATTCCAGAAGGCCCAATAACATGAGCTAGGGCCAGAAAGATTAAAGAAGCACTAAATGGGCTGATTTTGGACATTCAGGCCAACTAGGCTTCAAATGGAGCGAATTCAAGTTTTAAAGAGAGCCCAGGCCTAATTAATATAATTGGACTACTTAATGGGTCAAACTAAGTGATAGCATTCACTCCTAAATAGGAGTTCATTGTATGTGCTGGAATTAGTCCGAAATTCCTCCAAAATAGGGATTTCTCCTAAATAGGGATTTCTCCTAAATAGGAATTTTACCCCTTTAGGATTGCTATCAAAGCCTGGCTCTAAATTAGGTTGAATCCACTCACTCTTCAATTTTCTACCTTGTGATTTATTTATTTCGATTCAATTGTCTATTATGTGCATTACAATTCAAATGCACAAATCTGTTTGCTTGCAATCCTTCTCAACGTGCTAATTTCAATTCCAATTGCTGTATCTAAGTGTTCTACTGTTGTTTTGTGTTGAGCAAAAGAAAAAGGAAAAAAAAAGAAAAAAAAAGAAGGATCAACGAAAAAAAAATAAGAAAAAGAAGAAAAGAAAGGAAACATCAAATTCAAGTTATTGATAAAGTTAACAGTTTGGTCATATTGGCCATAATAATAACAAAGTTTTCTTGCTCAACTCCAATTCTGTCATCCATTTTCCTATCTTGTTATCCAAGTTTGTCCTCTAAATTTAACTTCCCTTATCTTGATTCTTTTTGTGAGTTTAGTTCATTAAAATCGTTTGCCTTGATATCCTTTTTCGTTTTTTGATTCCTTGTTCTCCCATTTGTTCAATTCTACACCATTTATCTTATTCTGTTCAAAATCAATATTCTTGATTTACCTTCTTTAGTTCTTTATAGAGCTGAAAGGAGAAATCCGAGTGGTAAAAGGCAAGAGTGAAAGTTCATATAAAGAAAAAGCCATAAAGAGTGTAAAACACGAGAGAGTGTGACACCTTCTTTTGAGCGAAACACGTAAGGGAGTGCTCTGTGAGGTATCTTATTATTTTGTGTAGAAGTAATACTATGACATCCAAAGACAAAGGTGCAACTCAGGAGGGAGCTGGTGATGTGTCCTTCATGATCAAAGCTATGCAACAACAATTTGAGCGTATGAATACCAGATTTTATGATATGAGGGAGAGGACGGAGGAGCAATCTAATACTATAGCAGAGTTGCAAAG
Source organism: Bruguiera gymnorhiza (assembly GCA_020883675.1). Lineage (NCBI taxonomy): Eukaryota > Viridiplantae > Streptophyta > Magnoliopsida > Malpighiales > Rhizophoraceae > Bruguiera > Bruguiera gymnorhiza. The sequence continues at coordinate 167,495 of JAIRCJ010000139.1, read as the reverse complement.
GAGGCATGGGGAGTATGAGGCTCCTAAAGCAAAAAGGTAGTTGAGACGTGCCTATGACCATGAAGATGATGTAGAAGATGATGAAATTGATGATCAAACTACTGTGGTCCGAACTGCTAACTATAGAAGGGATCCAAGAGAATTTGGGAGGCAAGGCACCTATGACCATAATTTAGGTAGTATTAAAATGACACTTCCTCCATTCCAAGGTAAGAATGATCCTGATGCATACCTAGAATGGGAGAAGAAGGTTGAATTGGTTTTTGATTGCCACAACTATTCCGAGGAGAAAAAGGTAAAGCTTGCTGCAGTTGAATTCACTGATTATGCTATTATTTGGTGGGATCAACTTGTTTTGACTAGGAGAAGGAATCGTGAGCGGCCTATTGATACATGGGAGGAGATGAAGGCTATCATGAGGAGGAGGTTTGTCCCTAATCACTATTACAGGGAGCTGTACCAAAGGCTGCAAGGGCTCACTTAGGGCACCAAAAGTGTGGAGGTATACCACAAGGAGATGGAGATTACCATGATTCGGGTGAATGTAGAAGAAGATAGAGAAGCAACCATGGCTCAATTTTTGCAAGGGCTAAATAGGGACATAGCAAACGTGGTTGAATTGCAACACTATGTGGAATTAGAAGACATGGTGCACATGGCCATGAAAGTTGAAAGGCAACTCAAACGAAAGGGTTCCACACGGTTTGGGCAGAACTCAGGATCTACATCATCTTGGAAGCCAAATTGGAATAAAGGGGACGAGATGACCAACTATAACTCCAAAGCCGAGCTATCCAAGTATAAGAATGTGGGTTCTAGCAAGGAGGTAGGTAATTCTAACCCTCAACCAAGTAAAAATAGAGATGTTAAATGTTTTAAGTGTTTGGGCAGGGGTCACATTGCATCTCAATGTCCAAATAAGCGTGCAATGATCTTGAGAAGTAATGGTGAAGTTGAAACTGAAAGTGAATCAGATGATGATTCTATGCCATCATTAGAGGGTGAAAGTGATGGAGAGGAGTATCCAGTTAATGGAGTAGCTCTTGTTACAAGGCAAGCATTGAATGTGCAAGTAAAGGAAGAAAATGAGGTGCAACGAGATAACATCTTTCAGACGAGGTGTCTCATCAAAGATAAGGTATGTAGTATGATTATTGATGGTGGGAGTTGCACTAATGTTGCTAGCACAACTATGATTGAGAAGTTGGATTTACCTACTATGAAGCATCCTAGGCCATATAAGCTGCAATGGTTGAATGAGAGTGGTGAAGTCAAGGTAAATAAGCAAGTGCTCATATCATTTTCTATCGGAAGGTACCGTGATGAAATTTTATGTGATGTTGTACCTATGCATGTGGGCCATATTCTTTTAGGAAGACCATGGCAATTTGATAGGCGAGTTATGCATGATGGCTTCAAGAACCGATATTCCTTTGTAATGAATGAAAAACCTGTCACTCTTGTACCATTATCACCTCAACAAGCTTATAAGGATCAATTAAGGATTAAAAATGAGAGTGAACAGAAAAGAAAGATTGATAAAAGAGAAAAGAGAGGAGAAAACATGATGACACAAGAGAAAGAGAAGAAAAGAGAAAGTTTCTATGCAAAAGGGAGTGATGTCAAAAGAGCATTATATGCCAAACAACCTATGATCGTACTTCTGTACAAGGAGGCTTATTTTAACACTAACAATTTTGACCCATCTTTGCCTAGTGTTGTTGTTGCTCTATTGCAGGAATTTGAAGATGTATTCCCTGACGATATTCCAAGTGGATTGCCACCTAATAGAGGAATTGAGCATCAAATTGATTTCATCCCAGGTGCATCCATCCCTAACCGGCCAGCATATAAGAGTAATCCTGAGGAGACAAAGGAGCTTCAAAGGCAGGTTAAGGAGCTTATTTCTAAAGGATATGTGAGGGAAAGCATGAGTCCATGTGTTGTTCCTGTCCTACTTGTACCTAAGAAAGATGGGACTTGGAGGATGTGTGTTGATTGTCGAGCAATCAACAAAATCACTATAAAGTATCGTCATCCCATACCTAGATTAGATGATATGTTGGATGAATTGCATGGTTCCTGTGTCTTTTCTAAGATTGATCTGAAAAGTGGATATCATCAGATTAGGATGAGAGAGAGAGATGAGTGGAAAATAGCTTTCAAAACTAAATACGGTTTGTATGAATGGCTTGTTATGCCATTTGGTCTCACTAATGCACCAAGCACTTTTATGCGACTAATGAATCATGTTTTACGTCCATTCATTGGTAAATTTGTGGTTGTGTATTTTGATGATATTTTGGTCCATAGTAAAACCCTAGAAGAGCATCTTGATCATTTACGTTCTATTGTTAGTGTTTTACGTTCTGAAAAATTGTATGCTAACTTAAAGAAATGTTCCTTTTGTACTAATCTGATCACATTTCTTGGCTATGTTGTGAGTTCTTAAGGTGTTGAGGTTGACGAGGAAAAAGTTAAGGCAATTCGTGATTGGCCTACACCTAAGTCAATTAGTGATGTGCGTAGCTTTCATGGTCTAGCTAGTTTCTATAGACGCTTTGTTAGGGACTTTAGCACCATTGCTGCACCACTCACTGAGCTTATCAAAAAGAACACGAGTTTTAGGTGGGGTAGTGACCAAGATAAGGCTTTTAATTGCATCAAGAAAAAATTAAGTTATGCACCTCTACTTGCTTTACCTAACTTTGAAAAAGCTTTTGAGATTGAGTGTGATGCTTCAGGTATTGGCATTGGAGCTGTTTTGATGTAGGAAAGGCGCCCAATTGCTTACTTCAGTGAAAAGCTAAGTGGAGCAAGCCTTAATTATCCTACTTATGATAAAGAGATGTATGCGTTGGTACGGGCTTTGGAGACATGGCAACATTACCTTTGGCCCAAGGAGTTTGTCATCCATACTGACCATGAATCATTGAAGCACTTAAAGGGACAAGGAAAGTTGAACAAAAGACATGCCAAGTGGATTGAATTCATTGAGACCTTTCCCTACAACATCAAATATAAACAAGGTAAGGACAATGTGGTAGCTGATGCATTATCCCGCAGGTATGCCCTTATCTCTACACTTACTGCAAACTTATTAGGATTTGAACATATTAAAGGTTTATATGTGAATGATCCGGACTTTGCTAACGTGTATGGAGCATGTGAGAAGTCAGCCTTTGAGAAGTTTTATAGGCATAAGGGTTTCTTATTTAGGGAAAATCGTTTATGCATGCCTATGAGTTCTTTAAGGGAGTTGGTTGTAAGAGAAGCTCATGAGGGTGGTCTAATGGGTCATTTCGGAGTTAGGAAAACCCTCAATGTCCTAAATGAACACTTCTTTTGGCCACGCATGAAACGAGATGTTGAGAGGATATGTGAGAAATGCATAACATGCAAACAGGCTAAATCTAAAGTTTTACCCCATGGCTTGTATACCCCTTTACCCATACCCAGCCATCCCTGGGTTGATTTATCCATGGACTTTGTACTGGGATTGCCACAAACAAAACAGGGTAGGGATTCTGTATTTGTTGTTGTTGATAGATTTTCAAAGACAGCACACTTCATCTCATGCCATAAAACTGATGATGCAAACAATGTGGCTGACTTGTTCTTTAGAGAAGTAGTGCGTTTGCATGGCATGCCACGGAGCATTGTTTCAGACCGAGATACAAAGTTCTTAAGCTACTTCTGGAAGACTTTGTGGGGTAAGTTAGGTACTAAGTTATTGTTTTCAACTACTTGTCATCCATAAACTAATGGGCAGACTGAGGTGGTTAATCGAACTCTTTCCACTCTTTTGCGTGCTATTATTCGAATGAATTTGAAAACATGGGAAGATTGTTTACCACATGTTGAGTTTGCATATAATAGGAGTGTTCATTCTACTACTAGCTACTCTCCATTTGAAATTGTATATGGTTTTAATCCATTGACTCCTCTGGATTTGGTACCTATACTTGTCAATGAGTATGCCAACGTTGATGGTGAACGCAAAGCTGACATGATAAAAAAATTGCATGAGAAGGTGCGATAACATATTGAAAAACGAACTGAGCAATACGGATCCCATGTCAACAAGGGACGAAAAAAGGTGGTGTTTGAACTTGGTGATTGGGTTTGGGTGCATATGCGCAAGGAACTATTCCCAGCTCAAAGGCGTTGAAAGCTACAACCTAGAAGAGATGGTCCTTTCCAAGTTCTAGCACGAATTAATGACAATGCTTATAAGTTGGACCTTCCTGGTGAGTATAATGTGAGTGCAACATTTCACGTTTCTGACCTTTCCCCTTTTGATGTAGGTGATGATTCGAGGGCGAATCCTTTTGAGGAGGGGGGAATGATGAGAACCATGGAGATGATGGGTGGAAGGCTTTAAAGGATGCAAAAAGTCCATCACACATTCACAAAGGCTCAATAACACAAGTTAGAGCTTCAATTGATACAAGAGGTCCATTGCACATTCCAGAAGGCCCAATAACACGAGCTAGAGATTCAATGGATGCAAGAGGTCCATTGCACATTCCAGAAGGCCCAATAACACGAGCTAGGGCCAGAAAGATTAAAGAAGCACTAAATGGGCTGATTCTGGACATTCAGGCCAACTAGGCTTCAAATGGTGCGAATTCAAGTTTTAAAGAGAGCCCGGGCATAATTAATATAATTGGACTACTTAATGGGTCAAACTAAGTGATAGCATTCACTCCTAAATAGGAGTTCATTGTATGTGCTAGAATTAGTTCGAAATTCCTCCAAAATAGAGATTTCTCCTAAATAGGAATTTTACCCCTTTAGGATTGCTATCTAAGCCTATAAATAGGCACCCCTTGTAAGCTTTGGAAATCAAACAACTTTGAGTGAAATAGAAAGCAAGGGTTTTTCTCCCTCAGTTCTTTTAAGAACTAAAGAACTTATCAAGAGGTACTTCTTCTTGTGGCGTTCAAATCGACTTATCACTCCCAATTCCTTCCTTTTCTGGAGTGTGGCGTCCATATCCTTCTTAAATACCCTAGGTTCGTGTTCCTTTGAATATTGGGTCTAGGGTTTGTGTTATTAAACTCTGATTTAGCTTTCCTAGTTGTTCTTTGATTCATTGTGTGCGTTGGGTCCCTAAGCCACGTCCTTTTGGGGTTTTTCCTCATTACCTTGATGATGACTAGCATTTCTTACAAGTCTTTCACCTTAATTACGGCCTAATGAGACATTCCTTTGATTTCCACCTAACAAGAGTCCAATTTTTGTTGTAATTCCTCATTCACACTTAATGATATTGAAATTAGCTTGTGTACAAACAACTAGAACTCTATTCATTGCAAGAAGCACATCAATTCTCCCTTGGAACTTGGAGTCCATTGAATTCCATTAAACAAGCTGTCCTTGATGATGACTAGTATTTCTTACAAGTATTTTGAGCTTAATTACGGCCGAATGAGACATTCCCTTGATTTCCACCTAACAAGACCCCAATTTTTGTTGTAATTACTCATTCACACTTAATGATGTTGAAATTAGCTAGGGTACGAACAACTGGAACTCTATTCATTGCAAGAAGCACATCTACTCTCCCTTGGAACAAGGAATCCATTGAATTCCATTAAATAAGGAGTCCTTGATGATGACAAGTATTTCCTTCAAGTATTTTCCCCTTAATTACGGCCTAATGAGACATTCCCTTCATTCCTCCTAAAAAGACTCCAATTTTTGTTGTAATTACTCCTTCACACTTAATGATGTTGAAATTAGCTTGTGTACAAACAATTGGAATTCTATTCATTGCAAGAAGCATGTCTATTCTCCCTTGGAACTTGCAATCCATTGAATTCCATTAAACAACCTGTCCTGGATGATGACTAGCATTTCTGACAGGTATTTTCAGCTTAATTACGACCGTCTTAGACCTTCACTTCATTTCCTCCTAACAAGACTCCAATTTTTGTTGTTATTACCCATTCACACTTAATGATGTTGAAATTAGCTTATGTACAAACAATTGGCACTCTATTCATTGCAAGAAGCACATCTATTCACCCTTGGTACATGGAATCCCTTGAATTCCATTAAACAAGCTGTCCTTGATGATGACTGGCATTTCCTACAAGTATTTTCAGCTTAATTATGGCCAACATAGACCTTCACTCCATTTCTTCCTAACAAGACTCCAATTTTTGTTGTAATTACTCATTCACACTTAATGATGTTGAAATTACCTTGTGTACAAACAACTCGAACTCTACTCATAGCAAGAAGCACATCTATTCTCCCTTGGAACATGGTATCCATTGAATTCCATTAAACAAGGAGTCCTTGATGATGACTACCATTTCCTACAAGTATTTTCTGCTTAATTACGGCCCGCTTAGACCTTCACTTCATTTCCTCCTACCAAGACTCCAATTTTTGTTGTAATTACTCATTCACACTTCATGATGTTGAAATTAGCTTGTGTACAAACAATTGGAACTCTATTCATTGCAAGAAGCACATCAATTCTCCCTTGGAACTTGGAGTCCATTGAATTCCATTAAACAAGCTGTCCTTGATGATGACTAGTATTTCTTACAAGTATTTTGAGCTTAATTACGGCCGAATGAGACATTCCCTTGATTTCCACCTAACAAGACCCCAATTTTTGTTGTAATTACTCATTCACACTTAATGATGTTGAAATTAGCCAGGGTACAAACAACTGGAACTCTATTCATTGCAAGAAGCACATCTACTCTCCCTTGGAACAAGGAATCCATTGAATTCCATTAAACAAGGAGTCCTTGATGATGACAAGTATTTCCTTCAAGTATTTTCCCCTTAATTACGACCTAATGAGACATTCCCTTCATTTCCTCCAAAAAAGACTCCAATTTTTGTTGTAATTACTCCTTCACACTTAATGATGTTGAAATTAGCTTGTGTACAAACAACTGGAACTCTATTCATTGCAAGAAGCATGTCTATTCTCCCTTGGAACTTGCAATCCATTGAATTCCATTAAACAACCTGTCCTGGATGATGACTAGCATTTCTTACAGGTATTTTCAGCTTAATTACGACCGTCTTAGACCTTCACTTCATTTCCTCCTAACAAGACTCCAATTTTTGTTGTTATTACCCATTCACACTTAATGATGTTGAAATTAGCTTGTGTACAAACAACTGGAACTCTATTCATTGCAAGAAGCACATCTATTCACCCTTGGTACATGGAATCCCTTGAATTCCATTAAACAAGCTGTCCTTGATGATGACTGGCATTTCCTACAAGTATTTTCAGCTTAATTACGGCCAACATAGACCTTCACTCCATTTCTTCCTAACAAGACTCCAATTTTTGTTGTAATTACTCATTCACACTTAATGATGTTGAAATTAGCTTGTGTACAAACAACTCGAACTCTACTCATAGCAAGAAGCACATCTATTCTCCCTTGGAACATGGTATCCATTGAATTCCATTAAACAAGGAGTCCTTGATGATGACTACCATTTCCTACAAGTATTTTCTGCTTAATTACGGCCCGCTTAGACCTTCACTTCATTTCGTCCTAACAAGACTCCAATTTTTGTTGGAATTACTCATTCACACTTCATGATGTTGAAATTAGCTTGTGTACAAACAACTGGAACTCTATTCATTGCAAGAAGCATGTCTATTCTCCCTTGGAACTTGGAATCCATTGAATTCCATTAAACAAGCTGTCCTGGATGATGACTAGCATTTCTTACAAGTATTTTCAGCTTAATTATGACCGTCTTAGACCTTCACTTCATTTCCTCCTAACAAGACACCGATTTTTGTTGTTATTACCCATTCACACTTAATGATGTTGAAATTAACTTGTGTACAAACAACTGGAACTCTATTCATTGGAAGGAGCACATCTATTCACCCTTGGTACATGGAATCCCTTGAATTCCATTCAACAAGCTATCCTTGATGATGACTAGCATTTCTTACAAGTATTTTCAGCTTAACTACGGCCAACTTAGACCTTCACTTCATTTCCTCCTAACAAGACTCCAATTTTTGTTGTAATTACTCATTCACACTTAATGATGTTGAAATTAGCTTGTGTACAAACAACTGGAACTCTACTCATAGCAAAAAGCACATCTATGCTCCCATGGAACTTGGAATCCATTGAATTCCATTAAACAAGCTGTCCTTGATGATGACTAGCATTTCTTAGAAGTATTTTCAGCTTAATTATGGCCTAGTGAGATATTCCCTTGATTTCCACCTAAAAAGACCTCAATTTTTGTTGTAATTACTCATTCACACTTAATGATGTTGAAATTAGCTTGTGTACAAACAATTGGAACTCTATTCATTGCAATAAGCACATCTATTCTCCCTTGGAACATGGAATCCATTGAATTCCATTAAACAAGGAGTCCATGATGATGACTAGCATTTCCTACAAGTATTTTCAACGTAATTATGGCCCGCTTAGACCTTCACTTCATTTCATCCTAACAAGACTCCAATTTTTGTTGTAATTACTCATCCACACTTAAGGAATTTGAAATTAGCTTGTGTACAAATAGCTGGAACTCTACTCATTGCAAGAAGCACATCTATTCTCCCTTAGAACATGGAATCCATTGAATTCCATTAAACAAGGAGTCCTTGATGATGAATAGCATTTCTTACAAGTATTTTCGCTTTAATTACGGCCAAATGAGACATTCCCTGGATTTCCACCTAACAAGACTCCAACTTTTGTCGTAATTACTCATTGACACATAATGATGTTGAAATTAGCTTGTGTAAAAACAATTGGAACTCTATTCATTGCAAGAAGCACATCTACCCTCCCTTGGAACATGCAATCCATTGAATTCCATAAAATATGGGGTCCCTGATGATGACAAACATTTCTTACAAGTATTTTCACTTTAATTACAGCCAAATGAGACATTCCCTTGATTTCCACCTAACAAGACTCCAACTTTTGTCATAATTACTCATTGACACTTAATGATGTTGAAATTAGCTTGCGTAGAAACAATTGGAACTCTATTCATTGCAAGAAGCACATCTACTCTCCCTTGGAACATGGAATCCATTGAATTCCATAAAATATAGAGTCCCTGATGATGACAAACATTTCCTTCAAGTATTTTCAGCTTAATTATGGCCTAATGAAATATTCTCTTGATTTCATCCTAACAAGAGTCCAATTTTTGTTGTAATTACTCATTCACACATAATGATGTTGAAATTAGCTTGTGTACAAAGAGCTGGAACTCTATTCATTGCAAGAAGTACATCCATTCTCCCTTGGAACATGGAATCCATTGAATTCCATTAAACAAGGAGTCCTTGATGATGACTAGCATTTCCTACAAGTATTTTGAGCTTAATTACGGCCCACTTAGACCATCACTTCATTTCCTCCTAACAAGACTCTATGTTTTGTTGTAATTTCTCATTCACACTTAATGTTGTTGAAATTAGCTTGTGTACAAACAACTGGAACTCTATTCATTGCAAGAAGCACTTCTATTCTCCCTTGGAACATGGAATCCATTGAATCCCATTAAACAAGGAGTCCTTGATGATGAATAGCATTTCTTTCAAGTATTTTCCCCTTCATTACGACCTAATGAGACATTCCCTTGACTTCCACCTAACAAGACTCCAATTTTTGTTGTTATTACTCATTCACGCTTAATGATGTTGAAATTAGCTTGTGTACAAACAACTGGAACTCTATTCATTGCAAGAAGCACTTCTATTCTCCCTTGGAACTTGGAATCCTTTGAATTCCATTAAACAAGCTCTCCTTGATGATGACTAGCATTTTTTACAAGTATTTTCTGCTTACTTACGGCCCACTTAGACCTTCACTTCATTTCGTCCTAACAAGACTCCAATTTTTGTTGTAATTACTCATTCACACTTAATGATGTTGAAATTAGTCTGTGTACGAAAAACGGGAACTCTATTCATTGCAAGAAGCACATCTATTCTCCCTTGAAACAAAGAATCCATTGAATTCCACTAAACAAGGAGTCCCTGATGATGACTAGCATTTCCTACAAGTATTTTCATGTTTATTACGGCCGCATGAGACATTCTTTTGATTTCCTCCTAAAAAGACTCCAATTTTTGTTGTAATTGCACATTCACACTTAATGATGTTGAAAATAGCTTGTGTAAAAACAACTGGATCTCTATTTATTACAACAAGGAGTCCTTGGTGATGACTAGCATTTCTTACAAGTATTTTCTGCTTAATTACGGCCACATGAGACATTCAGTTGTTTTCCTCCTAAAAAGTCTCCAATTTGTGTTGTAATTACTCATTCACACTTAATGATGTTGAAAATAGCTTGTGTACAAACAACTGGATCTCTATTCATTGCAAGAAGCACATCTATTCCCCTTGGAAAGTGAAATCCATTGAATTCCATTAAACAAGGAGTCCTTAATGATGACTAGCATTTCCTACAAGTATTTTCCACTTAATTACGGACTAAAGAGAAATTCTCTTGGTTTCCTCCTAAAAAGACTCCAATTTTTGTTATAATTTCTCATTCACACTTAAGGATGTCGAAAATAGCTTGTGTACAAACAACTAGAACTCTATTCATTGCAAGAAGCACATCTATTCTCCCTTGGAACATGAAATCCGTTGAATTCCATTAAACAAGGAGTCCTTGATGATGACTAGCATTTCTTATAAGTACTTTCAGCTTAATTATGGCCTAATGAGACACTCTCTTGATTTCCTCCTAAAAGGATTCCAATTTTAGTTGTAATTGCTCATTCACACTTAATGATCTTGAAAATACCTTATGTACAAAAAACTGGAACTCTCTTCATTGCAACAAGCACATCTATTCTTTGTTGGAACATGGAATCCATTGAATTCCATTAAACAAGGAGTCCTTGATGATGACTAGCATTTCTTACAAGTATTTTCAGCTTAATTACAGCCTAATGAGACCTTCTCTTGATTTCCTCCTAACACCGCTCCAGTTTTTGTTGTAATTACTCATTCACACTTAATGATGTTGAAAATATCTTGTATACAAACAACTGGATCACTATTCTTTGCAACAAGCACATCTATTCTCCCTTGGAACATGGAATTCATTGAATTCCATTAAATAAGGAGTCCTGGATGATGACTAGCATTTCTTACAAGTATTTTCAGCTTAATTATGGCCTCATGAGACACTCTCTTCAATTCCTCCTAAAAAGACTCTAATTTGTGTTGAAATTACTCATTCACACTTAATGATGTTGAAAATAGCTTGAGTACAAACAACTGGATCTCTATTGATTGCAAGAAGCCCATCTATTATTTCTTGGAACATGGAATCCACTGAATTCCATTGAACAAGGAGTCCTTGATGATGACTAGCATTTCCTACGAGTATTTTCAGCTTAATTATGGCCTAATGAGACATTCACTTGATTTCCTCATAAAATGACTCCAAATTTTGTTGTAATTACTCATTCACACTTAATGATGTTGAAAATAGCTTGTGTACAAACAACTAGATCTCTATTCATTGCAAGAAGCACATTTATTCTCCCTTGGAACATGGAATCCATTGAATTCCACTAAACAAGGAGTCCCTGATGATGACTAGCATCTCTTTCAAGTATTTTCAGCTTAATTACGGCCCACTTAGACCTTCACTTGATTTTCTCTTGACAAGACTGCTATTTTTGTTGTAATTACTCATTCACACTTAGTGATGTTGAAATTAGCCTGTGTACGAGAAACAGGAACTCTATTCCTTGCAAGAAGCACATCTATTCTCCCTTGAAACAAGGAATCCATTGAATTCCACTAAACAAGGAGTCCTTGATGATGACTAGCATTTCTTACAAGTATTTTCAGCTTAATTACGGCCTAATGAGACATTCTCTTGATTTCCTCCTAACAAGACTCTAATTTTTATTATAATTACTCATTCACACTTAATGATGTTGAAAATAACTTGTGTACCAAGAACTGGAACTCTATTTATTGCACGAAGCACATGTATTCTCCCTTGGAATATGGAATCCATTGAATTCCATTAAACATGGAGTTCTTGATGATGACTAGTATTCTTGCAAGTATTTTAAGCTTAATTACTGCCTAATGAGACATTCTCTTGATTTCCTCCGAACAAGACGCCAATTTTTGTTGTACTTACTCATTCACAATTAATGATGATGAAAATAGGTTGTCTACAAACAACTGGAACTCTATTCATTGCAAGAAGCACATCTATTCTCCCTTGGAATGTGGAATCCATTGAATTCCATTAAACAAGGAGTCCTTGATGATGAATAGCATTTCTTACACGTATTATCAGCTTAATTATGTCCTAATGAGACATTCTCTTGATTTCCTCCAAACAAGACACCATTTTTTGTTGAAATTACTCATTCACACTTAATGATGTTGAAATTAGCCTGTGTACAAACAACTACAACTCTATTCATTGTAAGAGGCACATCTATTCTCCCTTGGAACGTGGAATTCATTCAATTCCATTAAACAAGGAGTCCTCGATGATAACTAGCATTTCTTACAAGTATTTTTAGCTTAATTACGGCCTAATAAGACATTCTCTTAATTTCCTCCTAAGAAGACTCCAATTTTTGTTGTACTTAATCATTCATACTTAATGATGTTCAAATTTGCTTGTGTACAAACAACTGGAACTCTATGCATTGCAATAAGCACATCTGTTCACCCTCAGAACATCAAATCCATTGCATTCTATTAAACAAGGAGTCCTTGATGAAGACTAGCATTTCCTACAAGTATTTTCAGCTTAATTACGACCCACTTAGACCTTCACCTCATTTGCTCCTAACAAGACTCCAATTTTTGTTGTAATTACTCATTCACACTTAATGATGTTGAAATTAGCTTGTGTACAAACAACTGGAACTCTATTCATTGCAAGAAGTACATCTGTTCTCCCTTGGAACATGGAATCCATTGAATTCCATTAAACAAGCAGGCCTTAATGATGACTAGCATTTGTTAAAAGTATTTTCAGCTTAATTACGGCCTAATGAGTCATCCTCCTGATTTTCTGCTAACAAGACTTCAACTTCTGTTGTAATTACTCATTCTCACTTAACGATGTTGAAATTAACTTGTGTACAAACAACTGGAACTCTATTCAATGCAAGAGGCACATCAATTCTCCCTTGGAACATGGAATCCATTGAATTCCATTAAACAAGGAGTCCTTGATGATGACTAGCATTTCTTACAAGTACTTTCAGCTTAATTACGGCCTAATGAGACATCCTCTTGATTCCCACATAACAAGACTCCAATTTTTGTTGTAATTACTCATTCACACTTAATGATGTTGAAATTAGCTTGTGTACAAACAACTGGAACTGTATTCATTGCAAGAAGTACATCTATTCTCCCTTGGAACATGGAATCCACTGAATTCTATTAAACAAGGAGTCCTTGATGATGACTGGCATCTCTTACGAGTATTTTCAGCTTAATTACAGCCTCATGAGACATTTTCTTGATTTCCTCCTAAAAAGACTCCAATTTGAGTTGTAATTACTCATTCACACATAATGATGTTGAAAATAGCTTGTGTACAAACAACTTGATCTCTATTCTTTGCAAGAAGCACATCTATTCTCCCTTGGAACTTGGAATCCATTGAATTCCATTAAACAAGGACTCCTTCATGTTGACTAGCATTTCTTACAAGTATTTTCAGCGTAGTTATGGCCCACTTAGACCTTCACACATATTGATGTTGAAATTTGCTTTTGTACAAACAATTGGAACTCTATTCATTGCAAGAAGCACATCTATTCTCCCTTGGAACATGGAATCCATTGAATTCCAATAAACAAGGAGTCCTTGATGATGACTACCATTTCTTACGAGTATTTTCAGCTTAATTACAGCCTCTTGAGACATTCTCTTGATTTCCTCCTAAAAAGACTCCAATTTTTGTTGTACTTACTTATTGATACTTAAAGATGTTTAAATTAGCTTGTGTACAAACAACTGGAACTCTATTGATTATGAGAAGCACATCTATTCTCCTTTGGAACATGGAATCCATTGAATTCCATTAAACAAGGAGTCCTTGGTGATGACTAGCATTTCTTACAAGTATTTTCAGCTTAATTACAGTCTAATGAGACATTCTCTTAATTACCACCTAAAAAGACTACAATTTCTGTTGTAATTGCTTATTCACACTTCATGATGTTGAAAATAGCTTGTGTAGAAACAACTGGAACTCTATTCATTGCAAGAAGCACATCCATTCTCCCTTTGAACATGGAATCCATTGAATACCATTAAACGTGGAGTCCTTGACAATGACTAGCACTTCTTACAAGTATTTTCAGCTTAATTACGGCCTGATGAGACATTCTCTTGACTCCAATTTTTGTTGTACTTACTCATTGATACTTAATCATGTTCAAATTAGCTTGTGTACAAACAACTGGAGCTCTATTCATTGGAAGAACCACAACTATTGTCCCTTGGAACATGGAATCCACTGAATTCCATTAAACAAGGAGTCCTTGATGATGACTAGCAATTCTTACCAGTATTTTCAGCTTACTTATAGCCTAATGAGACAATCTCTTAATTACCACCTAGAAAGACTCCAATTTGTGTTGTAATTGCTCACTGACACTTAATCATGTGTACAAAAAACTAGAACTCTATTCATTGCAAGAAGCAAGTCTATTCTCCCTTCGAACATGGAATCCATTGAATTCCATGAAACATGGAGTCCTTCACAATAACTAGCATTTCTTACAAGTATTTTCGGCTTAATTACGGCCTAATGAGACATTCTCTTGATTTCCTCCTAACAACGCTCCAATTTTTGTTGTACTTACTCATTCACACATAATTATGCTGAAAATAGGTTGTCTACAAACAACTGGAACCCTATTCATTGCAAGAAGTACTTCTATTCTCCCTTGGAACATGAAATCCATTGAATTCCATTAAACAAGCAGTCCTTGATAATGACTAGCATTTCTTACAAGTATTTTCAGCTTAATTATGGCCTAATGAGACATTCTCTTGATTTCCTCCTAACAAGACTCCAATTTTTGTTGTAATTACTCATTCACACTTAATGATGTTGAAATTAGCTTGTGTACAAACAATTGGAACTCTATTCATTTCAAGAAGCACTCCTATTCTCCCTTGGAACATGGTGTAAATTGAATTCTATTAAACAAGCAGTCCTTGATGATTACTAGCATTTTTTACAAGTACTACGTCCTAATGATACATTCTCTTGATTTCATCCTAACAAGACACCAATGTTTGTTGCAATTACTCTTTCAAACTTAATGATGATGAAAATAGCTTGTGTACAAACAACTGGAACACTATTCATTGCAAGAAGCCCATCTATTCACCCTCGGAACATGGAGTCCATTGAATTTCAATAAACAAGGATTCCTTGATGATGACTAACATTTCTTACAAGTATTTTTAGCTTAATTACGGCCAAATGAGACATTCTCTTAATTACCAGCTAAAAAGACTCCAATTTGTGTTGTAATTGCTCATTCTCACCTAATGATGTTGAAAATTAGCTTGTGTACAAACAATTGGAACTCTATTCATTGCAAGAAGCACATATATTCTCACTTGGAACATGGAATCAATTGAATTCCATTAAACATGGAGTCCTTGACAATGACTAGCAATTTTTACAAGTATTTTCAGCTTAATTACGGCCTAATGAGACATTCTCTTGATTTCCTGTTAACAACGCTCCAATTTTTGTTGTAATTACTCATTTACACTTAATGATGTTGAAAATAGGTTGTCTACAAACAACTGGAACTCTATTCATTGCAAGAAGGACATCTATTCTCCCTTGGAACATGGAATCCATTGAATTTCAATAAACAAGGATTCCTTGATGATGACTAGCATTTTTTACGAGTATTTTCAGCTTAATTACAGCCTAATGACACATTCTCTTGATTTCTTCCTAACAATCCCCCAATTTTTGTTGTAATTACTCTTTACACTTAATGATGTTGAAAATAGGTTGTCTACAAACAACTGGAACTCTATTCATTGCAAGAAGGACATCTATTCTCCCTTGGAACATGGAATCCATTGAATTTCAATAAACAAGGATTCCTTGATGATGACTAGCATTTTTTACGAGTATTTTCAGCTTAATTACAGCCTAATGACACATTCTCTTGATTTCCTCCTAACAATCCCCTAATTTTTGTAGTAATTACTCATTTACACTTAGTGATGATGAAAATAGGTTGTCTACAAACAATTGGAACTCTATTCAGTGCAGGAAGCACATCTATTCTCCCTTGGAACATAGAATCCATTGAATTCCATGAAAGAAGGAGTCCTTGTTGATGACTAGCATTTCTTACAAGTATTTTCAGCTTAATTACAGCCTTAAGCCTAATGAGACATTCTCTTAATTTCCTGCTAACAAGACTCCAATTTTTGTAGTAATTACTCATTCACATTTAATGATGTTGAAAATAGCTTGTGTACAACTGGAACTCTATTCAGTAGAAGAAGCACATATATTCTCCCTTAGAACATGGAATCCATTGAATTCCTATAAACAAGGACTCCTTGATGATGATTAGCATTGCTTACAAGTATTTTCAACTTAATTACGGCCTAATGAGACATTCTCTTGATTTCCTTCTAACAATGCCCCAATTTTTGTTGTAACTACTCATTCACACGTAATGATGATGAAAATAGGTTGTTCACAAACATCTGGAACTCTATTCATTGTAAGAAGCACATCTATTCTCCCTTGGAACCTGGAATCCATTGAAGTCGATTAAAAAAGCAGTCCTTGATGACGACTAGCATTTCTTACAAGTATTTTCAGCTTAATTACGGCCTAATGAGACATTATCTTGATTTCCTCCTACAAAGACTCCAATTTTTGTTGTAATTACTCATTAACACTTAATGATGTTGAAATTAGCTTATGTACAAACAACTGGATCTCAATTCATTGCAAGAAGCACATCTATTTTCCTTTGGAAAATGGAATCCTTTGAATTCCATCAAACAAGGAGTTGTTAATGATGACTAGCATTTCGTACAATTATTTTCAGCTTAATTACGGCCCAATGAGATATTCTCTTGATTTCCTGCTAACAAGACTCCAATTTTTGTAGTAATTACTCATTCACACTTACTGATGTCAAAATTAGCCTGTGTACGAACAACGGGAACTCTATTCATTGCAAGAAGCACATCTATTCTACCTTGAAACAAGAAATCCATTGAATTCCACTAAACAAGGAGTCCTTGATCATGACTAGCATATCTTACAAGTATTTTCAACTTAATTACAGCCTAATGAGACATTCTCTTGATTTCCTCCTAACAAGACTCCAATTTCTGTTGTAATTACTCATTCACACTTAATGATGTTGAAATTAACTTATATACAAACAACTGCAACTCTATTCATTCTAAGAGGCACATCTATTCTCGCCTGGAACATGGAATCCATTGAATTCCATTAAACAAGGAGTCCTTGATGATGACTCACATTTCTTACAAGTATTTTCAGCTTAATTATGGCATAATGAGACATGCCCTTGATTTCCACCTAACAAGACTCCAATTTTTGTTGTAATTACTCATTCACACTTAATGATGTTGAAATTAGCTTGTGTACAAACAACTGGAACTCTATTCATTGCAAAAAGCACATCTTTTCTCCCTTGGAACTTGGAATCCGTTGGATTACATTAACCAAGCTGTCCTTGATGATGACTAGCATTTCTTACAAGTATTTTCAGCTTAATTACGGCATAATGACACATGCCCTTGATTTCCACCTAACAAGACTCCAATTTTTGTTGTAATTACTCATTCACACTTAATGATGTTGAAATTAGCTTGTGTACAAACAATTGGAACTCTATTCATTACAAGAAGCACATCTATTCTCCCTTGGAACTTGGAATCCATTGAGTTCCATTAAACAAGCTGTCCATGATGATGACTAGCATTTCTTACAAGTATTTTCAGCTTAATTACGGCCAAATGAGACATTCCCTTGATTTCCACCTAACAAGACTCCAATTTTTGTTGTAATAACTCATTCACACTTAATGATGTTGAAATTTGCTTGTGTACAAACAACTGGAACTCTATTCTGATGAGAACTGTTGAGATGAAGGGTGGAAGGCTTCAAAAGATGCAAAAAATCCATTGCACATTCCAGAAGGACCAATAACACAAGCTAGAGCTTCAATTGATGCAAGAGGTCGATTGCACATTTCAAGAAGGCCCAATAACATGGGCTAGAGCTTCAATGGATGCAAGAGGTCCATTGCACATTCCAGAAGGCCCAATAACACAAGCTAGAGCCAAAAACATTAAAGAAGCTCTTAATGGGCTGATTCAAGACATTCAGGCCAACCAAACTTCAAATGGTGCAAATTTAAGTTTTAAAGAGAGTCCAAGCCCAGTAAATATAATTAGAATACTTAATAGGTCAAACTAAGTAATAGCATCACTCCTAAATAGGAGTTCATTGTAGGGATTTCTCCTAAATAGGAATTTTGCCGCTCTAGAATTACTATCTTAGCCTATAAATAGGCTCCTCTTGTAAGCTTTGGAAAGTAGACAACTTTGAGTGAAATAGAAAGCAAGGGTTTTTCTCCCTCAGTTTTTTTAAGAACTAGAGAACTTATGAAGAGGCACTTCTTCTTGTGGCGTTCAAATCAACTTATCACTCCTAATTTCTTTCTTTTCTGGAGTGTGGCATCCATATCCATCTTGAATACCCTAGGTTCATGTTCCTTCGAATATTGGGTCTAGGGTTGGTGTTATTAAACTCTGATTTAGCTTTCCTGGTTGTTCTTTCATTCCTTGTGTGCGTTGGCTCCCTAAGCCACATCTTTTTGGGGTTTTCCGCATCATATTCATTGCAAAAAGCACATCTATTCTCCCTTGGAACTTGGAATCCGTTGAATTACACTAAACAAGCTGTCCTTGATGATGACTAGCATTTCTTACAAGTATTTTCAGCTTAATTACGGCCTAATGAGACATTCCCTTCATTTCCACCAAACAAGACTCCAATTTTTGTTGTAATTACTCATTCACACTTAATCATGTTGAAATTAGCTTGTGTACAAACAACTGGAACTCTATTTATTGCAAGAAACACATCTATTCTCCCTTGGTACATGGAATACATTGAATTCCATTAAACAAGCAGTCCTTGATGACGACTAGCATTTCTTACAAGTATTTTCAGCTCAATTACGGCCTCATGAGACATTCCTTTGATTTCCACCTAACAAGACTCCAATTTTTGTTGTAATTACTCATTCACACTTAATGATGTTCAAATTAGCTTGTGTACAAACAACTGGAACTCTATTCATTGCAAGAAGCACATCTATTCTCCCTTGGAACTTGGAATCCCTTGAATTCCGTTAAACAAGCAATCCTTGATGATGACTACAATTTCTTACAAGTATTTTCAGCTTAATTACGGCATAATGAGACATTCCCTTCATTTCCACCAAACAAGACTCCAATTTTTGTCGTAATTACACATTCACACTTAATGATGTTGAAATTAACTTGTGTACAAACAACTGGAACTCTAATCATTGCAAGAAGCACATCTATTCTCGCTTGGAACATGGAATCCATTGAATTCCATTAAACAAGCAGTCCTTGATGATGACTACAATTTCTTACAAGTATTTTCTGCTTAATTACGGCCTCATGAGACATTCCCTTGATTTCCACCTAACAAGACTGCAATTTTTGTTGTAATTACTCATTCACACTTAATCACGTTGAAATTAGCTTGTGTACAAACAACTGGAACTCTATTCATTGCAAGAAGCACATCTATTCTCCCTTGGAACTTGGAATCCATTGAATTCCATTAAACAAGCAGTCCTTGATGATGACTACAATTTCTTACAAGTATTTTCAGCTTAATTATGGCCTCATGATATATTCCCTTGATTTCCCCCTAACAAAACTGCAATTTTTGTTGTAATTACTCATTCACACTTAATCACGTTGAAATTAGCTTGTGTACAAACAACTGGAACTCTATTCATTGCAAGAAGCACATCTATTCTCCCTTGGAACTTGGAATCCATTGGATTCCATTAAACAAGCTGAACATGATGATCAATAGCATTTCATACAAGTATTTCAGCTTAATTACGGCCTAATGAGACATTCCCTTGATTTCCACCAAACAAGACTCCAATTTTTATTGTAATTACTCATTCACACTTAATGATGTTGAAATTAGCTTGTGTACTAACAACTGGAACTCTATTCATTGCAAGAAGCACATCTATTCTCCGGTGGAACTTGGAATCCATTGAATTCCACTAAACAGGTTGTCCTTGACGATGACTAGCATTTCTTACAAGTATTTTCAGCTTAATTACGGCCTAATGAGACATTCCCTTGATTTCCACCTAACAAGACTCCAATTTTTGTTGTAATTACTCATTCACACTTAATGATGTTGAAATTAGCTTGTGTACAAACAACTGGAACTCTATTCATTGCAAGAAGCACAACTATTCTGCCTTAGAACATGGAATCCATTGAATTCCATTAAACAGGCAGTCCTTGATGATGACTACGATTTCTTACGAGTATTTTCAGCTTAATTATGGCTTCATGAGACATTCCCTTGATTTCCACCTAACAAGATTCCAATTTTTGTTGAAATTACTCATTCACAATTAATGATGTTGAAATTAGCTTCTGTACAAGCAGCTGGAACTCTATTCTTTGCAAGAAGCACATCTATTCTTCCTTGGAACTTGGAATCCATTGAATTCCATTAAACAGGTTGTCCTTGATGATGACTAGCATTTCTTATAAGTATTTGCAGCTTAATTACAGTCCACTTAGACCTTCACATGATTTCCTCCTAACAAGACTCCAATTTTTGCTGTAATTACTCATTCACACTTAATGATGTTGAAATTAGCTTGTGTACAAACAACTGGAACTCTATTCATTGCAAGAAGCACATCTATTCTCCCTTGCAACTTGGAATCCCTTGAATTCCGTTAACCAAGCAGTCCTTGATGATGACTACAATTTCTTACAAGTATTTCCAGCTTAATTACGGTCTCATGAGACATTCCCTTGATTTCCACCTAACAAGACTCCACTTTTTGTTGTAATTACTCATTCACACTTAATGATGTTGAAATTAGCTTGTGTACAAACAACTAGAACTCTATTCATTGCAAGAAGCACATCTATCATCCCTTGGAACTTGGAATCCATTGAATTCCATTAAACAAGCAGTCCTTGATGATGAGTACAATTTCTTACAAGTATTTTCAGCTTAATTATGGCCTCATGAGACATTCCCTTGATTTCCACCTAACAAGACTGCAATTTTTGTTGTAATTACTCATTGACACTTGATGATGTTGAAATTAGCTTGTGTACAAACAACTGGAACTCTATTCATTGCAAGAAGCACATCTATTCTCCCTTCGAACTTGAATCCATTGAATTCCATTAAACAAGCTGAACATGATGATCAATAGCATTTCTTACAAGTATTTTCAGCTTAATTACGGCCTAAAGAGACATTCCCTTTATTTCCACCAAACAAGACTCCAATTTTTGTTGTAATTACTCATTCACACTTAATGATGTTGAAATTAGCTTGTGTACTAACAACTGGAACTCTATTCATTGCAAGAAGCACATCTATTCTCCCTTGAAACTTGGAATCCATTGAATTCCACTAAACAGGTTGTCCTTGATGATGACTAGCATTTCTTACAAGTATTTTCAGCTTAATTATGGCTTAATGAGACATTCCCTTGATTTCCACCTTACAAGATTCCAATATTTGTTGAAATTACTCATTCACACTTAATGATGTTGAAATTAGCTTGTGTACAAACAACTGGAACTCTATTCTTTGCAAGAAGCACATCTATTCTTCCTTGGAACTTGGAATCCATTGAATTCCATTAAACAGGTTGTGCTTGATGATGACTAGCATTTCTTGTAAGTATTTTCAGCTTAATTACAGCCCACTTAGACCTTCACATCATTTCCTCCTAACAAGACTCCAATTTTTGTTGTAATTACTCATTCACACTTAATGATGTCGAAATTAGCTTGTGTACAAACAACTGGAACTCTATTCATTGCAAGAAGCACATCTATTCTCCCTTGGAACTTGGAATCCATTGAATTCCATTAAACAAGCTGCCCATGATGATGAGTAGCATTTCTTACAAGTATTTTCAGCTTAATTACGGCGTAAAGAGACATTCCCTCGATTTCCACCTAACAAGACTCCAATTTTTGTTGTAATTACACATTCATACTTAATGATGTTGAAATTAGCTTGTGTACAAACAACTGGAACTCTATTCATTGCAAGAAGCACATCTATTCTCTCTTGGAACATGGAATCCATTGAATTCCATTAAACAAGCAGTCCTTGATGATGACTACAATTTCTTACTAGTATTTTCAGCTTAATTATGGCCTCATGAGACATTCCCTTGATTTCCACCTAACAAGATTCCAATTTTTGTTTAAATTACTCATTCACACTTAATGATGTTGAAATTAGCTTGTGTACAAACAACTGGAACTCTATTCTTTGCAAGAAGCACATCTATTCTTCCTTGGAACTTGGAATCCATTGAATTCCATTAAACAAGTTGTCCCTGATGATGACTAGCATTTCTTATAAGTTTTTTCAGCTGAATTACAGCCCACTTAGACCTTCACATCATTTCCTCCTAACAAGACTCCAATTTTTGTTGTAATTACTCATTCACACTTAATGATGTTGAAATTAGCTTGTGTACAAACAACTGGAACTCCATTCATTGCAAGAAGCACATCAATTCTCGCTTGGAACTTGGAATCCATTGAATTCCATTAAGCGAGCTGTCCTTGATGATGACTAGCATTTCTTACAAGTCTTTTCAGCTTAATTACGGCCTAATGAGACATTCCCTTGATTTCCACCTAACATGACTCCAATTTTTGTTGTAATTACTCATTCACACTTAATGATATTGAAATTAGCTTGTGTACAAACAACTGGAACTCTATTCATTGCAAGAAGCACATATACTCTGCCTTGGAACATGGAAACCTTTGAATTCCATTAAACAAGGAGTCCTTGATGATGACTAGCATTTCCTACATGTATTTTTAGCTTAATTACGACGCACTTTGATGTGGAAAACCCCAAGAAGACGTGGCTTAGGGACCCAACGCACAGAAGGAATCAAATAACAACCAGGAAAACTCAATCAGAATTTAATAACAGAAACCCTAGACCCAATATTCGAAGGAATATGAACCTAGGGTATTTAAGAAGGATATGGACACCGCACTCCAGGAAAGAAAGGAATTGGTGATATGTCGATTTGGACGCCACAAGAAGAATTACCTCTTGATAAGTTCTTTAGTTCTTAAAAGAATGGAGGGAGAAAAACCCTTACTCTCTATTTCAATCAAAGTTGTATGATTTCCCGAGCTTACAAGGGGTGCCTATTTATAGGCTAATGTGACAATCCTAAAGAGGGAAACTTCCTAATTTGGATAAATCCTTATTTTGGAGTAATTTCGGACAAATTCCAGCACATACAATGAACTCTTATTTAGGAGTGATGCTATTACTTAGTCTGACCTATTAAGTAGTCCAATTATATTAATTAGGCCTGGAATCTCTTTAAAACTTGAATTCGCACCATTTGAAGCTTGGTTGGCCTGAATGTCATGAATCAACCCATTTAGTGCTTCCTTAATCTTTTTAGCTCTAGTTTGTGTTATTGGGCCTTCTGGAATGTGCAATGGACCTCTTGCATCTATTGAAGCTCTAGCTTGTGTTATTGGGCCTTCTGGAATGTGCAATGGACCTCTTGGATTTATTGAAACCTTCCACCCATCATCTGTACAGTTCTCATCATTCCCCCTTTCTTCAAAAGGATTTGTCCTCAAATCATGACCTTGTTTATACTTGATGATGTAGGGAAAGGTCTGAATGAATTTGATCCACTTGGCATGTCTTTTGTTCAACTTTCCTTGTACAAGTAGGACAGGAACTGCACAAGGACTCATGCTTTTCCTTGCATACCCTTTCGAAATAAGTTCCTCAACCTACCTTTGAAACTCTTTTATCTCCTTAGGATTACTCTTATATGCTGGCCGGTTTAGGATGGATGTACTAAGGATGAAAACAATTTGATTCTTAATTCCTCTCTGGGGTGGCAATCCACTTGGGTCATTGTCATGGAATACACCTTCAAATTCCTGCAATAGAACAACAACAACACTAGGCAAAGATGACTCAAACTTGTTAGTGTTAAAATAAGCCACTTTATACAAAAGTATGATCATAGGTTGTTTGGCAAAAATTGCTCTTTAGACATCACTTTCTTTTGCATAGGAACTTTCTATTTTCTTCTCTTTCTCTTGTGTTCTCACGTTTTCTCCTCTCTTTTCTCTTTTTTCCATCTCTCTTTTCTGTTCACTCTCAGTTTTAATCCTTAATTGATCCTCATAAGCTTGTTGAGGTGATAATGGTACAAGAGTGACAGGTTTATCATTCATTACAAAGGAATATCGATTCTTGAATCCATCGTGCATAACTCGTCTATCAAACTACCATAGCCTTCCTAATAGAATATGGCTTGCTTGCATAGGTACAACATCACATAAAAATTCATCGTGATACCTTCCAATAGAAAATGACACAAGCACTTGCTTATCTACTTTAACTTCACCACTCTCATTCAACCATTGAAGCTTATATGGTTTAGGATGCTTCATAGTAGGTAAATTCAGCTTTTCAACCATAGTTGTGCTAGCAACATTAGTGCAACTCCCACCATCAATAATCATACTACATACCTTATCTTTGATGAGACATCTCATCTAAAAGATGTTATCTCGTTGCTCCTCATTTTCTTCTTTCACTTGCACATTCAATACTCGCCTTGTGATGAGAGCTACTCCATTAGCCGGATACTTCCCTCCATCACTTTCACCCTCTGATGATGGCACAGAATCATTATCTTCATGGTCATAGGCACGTCTCAATTGCCTTCTTGTTTTAGAAGCCTCATATTCTTCATGCCTCCTTTGCAACTCTGTTATTGTATTACCTTGCTCCTCCATCCTCTCACTCATATCATCAAATCCGATATTCATGTCCTCAAATTATTGTTGCATAGCTTTGATCATGAATGGCGTGTCAACAGCTCCCTCCTGAGCAGCACTTTTGTGTTTTAAAGTCATATTATTTTTTTCTAATTTAGAGTCGGGCTCTGATACCAACTGATGTGGAAAACCCCAAAAAGACATGGCTTAGGGACCCAACGAACAGAAGGAATCAAAGAACAACCAGGAAAGCTAAATCAGAGTTTAATAATAGAAACCCTAGACCCAATATTCAAACGAACATGAACCTAGGGTATTTAAGAAGGATATGGAGGCCACACTCCAGAAAAGAAAGGAATTGGGAGTGATATGTCGATTTGAACGCCACAAGAAGAATTACCTCTTGATAAGTTCTTTAGTTCTTAAAAGAACCGAGGGAGAAAAACCCCTGCTTTCTATTTCACTCAAAGTTGCCTGATTTCCCGAGCTTACAAGGGGTGCCTATTTATAGGCTAAGGTGACAATCCTAAAGAGGCAAAATTCCTAATTAGGATAAATCCTTATTTTGGAGTAATTTCGGACAAATTCCAGCACATACAATGAACTCTTATTTAGGAGTGATGCTATTACTTAGTCTGACCTATTAAGTAGTCCAATTATATTAATTAGACCTGGAATCTCTTTAAAACTTGAATTCGCACCATTTAAAGTTTGGTTGGCCTGAATGTCATGAATCAGCCCATTTAGTGCTTCTTTAATCTTTTTGGCTCTAGTTTGTGTTATTGGGCCTTCTGGAATGTGCAATGGACCTCTTTCATCCATTGAAGCTCTAGCTTGTGTTATTGGGCCTTCTAGAATGTGCAATGGACCTCTTAGATCTATTGAAACTCTAGCTTGTGTAATTGGGCCTTCTGGAATGTTCAATGGACCTCTTGGATTTATTGAAACCTTCCACCCATCATCTGCACGGTTCTCATCACACTTAGACCTTAACTTCATTTCCTTCTAACAGGACTCCAATTTTTGTTGTAATTACTCATTCACACATAATGATGTTGAAATTAGCTGGTGTACAAACAACTGGAACTCTATTCTTTGCAAAAAGCACATCTACTCTCCCATGGAACATGGAATACTTTGAATTCCTTTAAACAAGGAGTCCTTGATCATGACTAGCATTTCCTACAAGTATTTACAGCTTAATTACGGCCCACTTAGACCATCACATCATTTCCTCCTAACAAGACTCCAATTGTTGTTGTAATTACTCATTCACACTTAATGATGTTGAAATTAGCTTGTGTACAAACAACTGGAACTCTATTCATTGCAAGAAGCACATCTATTCTCCCTTGGAACATGGAATCCATTGAATTCCATTAAATAAGCTGTCCTTGATGATGACTAGCATTTCTTACAAGTATTTTTACCTTAATTACGGCCCAATGAGACATTCCCTTGATTTCCACCTAACAAGACTCCAATTTTTGTTATAATTACTCATTCACACTTAATGATGATGAAACTAGATTGTGTACAAACAACTGGAACTCTATTCATTGCAAGAAGCACATCTATTCTCCCTTGGAACTTGGAATCCATTGAATTCCATTAAACAAGCTGTCCTTCATGATGACTAGCATTTCTTAGAAGTATTTTTAGCTTAATTACGGCCTAATGAGACATTCCCTTGATTTCCTCCTAACAAGACTCCAATTTTTATTGTAATTACAAATTCACACTAAATGATGTTGAAATTAGCTTGTGTACAAACAACTGGAACTCTATTCATTGCAAGAAGCACATCTACTCTCCCTTGGATCATGGAATCCATTGAATTCCAATAAACAAGGAGTCTGTGATGATGATAAGCATTTCTTACAAGTATTTTCAGCATAATTACGACTTAATGAGACATTCCCTTCATTTCCACCAAACAAGACTCCAATTTTTGTAGTAATTACTCATTCACACGTAATGATGTTGAAATTAGCTTGTCTACAAAAAACTGGAATTCTATTGACTGCAAGAAGCACATCTATTCTCCGTTGGAACATGCAATCCATGATGATGACTAGCATTTCCTACAAGTATTTTCAGCTTAATTACGGCCCACTTAGACCTTCACTTGATTTCCTCCCAACAAGATTCCAATTTTTGTTGTAATTACTCACTCACACTTAATGATGTCGAAATTAGCTTGTGTACAAACAACTGGAACTCTATTCATTGCAAGAAGCACATCTATTCTCCCTAGGAACATGGAATCCATTGAATTCCATTAAACAAGCTGTCCTTGATGACGACTAGCATTTCTTACAAGTATTTTCAGCTTAATTACAGCCTAATGAGACATTCCCTTGATTTCCACCTAACAAGACTCCAATTTTTGTTGTAATTACTCATTAATGATGTTGAAATTAGCTTGTGTACAAACAACTAGAACTCTATTCATTCCAAGAAGCACATCTATTCTCCATAGGAACATGGAATCCATTGAATTCCACTAAACAAGCTGTCCTTGATGATGACTAGCATTTCTTACAAGTATTTTCAGCTTAATTACGGCCTAATGAGACATTCCCTTGATTTCCACCTAACAAGACTCCAATTTTTGTTGTAATTACTCATTAATGATGTTGAAATTAGCTTGTGTACAAACAACTGGAACTCTATTCATTCCAAGAAGCACATCTATTCTCCATAGGAACATGGAATCCATTGAATTCCACTAAACAAGCTGTCCTTGATGATGACTAGCATTTCTTACAAGTATTTTCAGCTTAATTACGGCCTAAAGAGACATTCCCTTGATTTCCACCTTACAAGACTCCAATTTTTGTTGTAATTACTCATTAATGATGTTGAAATTAGCTTGTGTACAAACAACTGGAACTCTATTTAGTGCAAGAAGCACATCAATTCTCCCGTGGAGCTTGGAATCCATTGAATTACATTAAAGAAGCTGTTAGAGTGCTTATTGTTTGTACACAAGGCATTTTCAACATAATTAGGTGAGAATGAGTGATTACAACAAAAAGTCCAGCCTTCTTAGAAGGAAATCAAGAGAAGCACAAATTAATGAGTGATTAAGCTGAAAATACTCGTAAGAAATGCTAATGATCCTTTGATACTCGTTGTTTAATGAAATTCAATCTTTTGCTAATTCCAAGGAAGTGTAGATGTGCTTGTTAACATGAATAGAGTGCTTATTGATTGAAACCAAGGTATTTTCAACATAATTAAGTGAGAATGAGTGATTACAACGAAAAGCCCAGCCTTGTTAGGAGGAAATCAAGAGAAGCACAAATTAATGAGTGATTAAGCTGAAAATACTCGTAAGAAATGCTAATGATCATTAGATACATGTTGTTTAATCAAATTCAATGGTTTCCTAATTCCAAGGAAGTGTTGATATGCTTGGTAACATGAATAGGGTGCTTATTGATTGCACACAAGGTATTTTCAACATAATTAAGTGAGAATGAGTGATTACAACAAAAAGTCTTGCTTTGTTAGAAGGAAATCAAGGGAAGCAGAAATTAATGAGTGATTAAGCTGAAAATACTTGTAAGAAATGCTAATGATCATTAGCTACTCGTTGTTTAATGAAATTCAATGGTTTCGTAATTCCAAGGAAGTGTTGATGTGCTTGTTAACATGAATAGAGTGCTTATTGTTTGTACACAAGGTATTTTCAACATAATTAATTCAGAATGGGTGATTACAACAAAAAGTCCAGCCGTGTTAGAAGGAAATCATGAGAAGCACAAATTAATGAGTGATTAAGCTGAAAATACTTGTAAGAAATGCTAATGATCTTCAGATACTCGTTGTTTAAAGAAATTCAATGGATTCCTAATTCCAAGAAAGTGTAGATGTGCTTGTTAACAAGAATAGAGTGCTTATTGATTGTACACAAGGTATTTTCAACATAATTAATGGAGAATGAGTGATTACAACAAAAAGTCCAGCCTTGTTAGAAGGAAATCAAGAGACGCACACATTAATGAGTGATTAAGCTTAAAATACTTGTAATAAATGCTCATGATCATTAGATACTTGTTGTTTAATGAAATTCAATGGATTCCTAATTCCAAGGAAGTGTAGATTTGCTTGTTAACATGAATAGAGTGCTTATTGCTAGTACACAAGGTATTTTCAACATAGTTAATTGAGAAAGAGTGATTACAACAAAAAGTCCAGCCTTGTTAGAAGGAAATCAAAAGAAGGACAAATTAATGAGTGATTAAGCTCAAAATACTTGTAAGAAAAGCTAATGATCAGTAGATACTCGTTGTTTAATGAAATTGAATGAATTCCTAATTCCAACGAAGTGTAGATGTGCTTGTTAACATGAATAGAGTGGTTATTGTTTGTACACAAGGTATTTACAACATAATTAACTGAGAATGAGTGATTACAACAAAAAGCACAGCCTTGTTAGAAGAAAATCATGAGAAGCACACATTAATGAGTGATTAAGCTAAAAATAATTGTAAAAAATGCAATTGATCATTAGATATTTGTTGTTTAATGAAATTCAATAGATTCTAATTCCGAGGAATTGTAGATGTGCTTGTTAATATGAATAGAGTGCTTATTGTTTGTACATAAGCTATTTTCGACATAATTAACTTAGAATGAGTGATTAAAACAAAAAGTCCAGCCTTGTTAGAAGGAAATCAAGAGAACGACACATTAATGTGTGATTAAGCTGAAAATACTTGTAAGAAATGCTAATGATCAGTAGATACATGTTGTTTAAGGAAATTCAATGGTTTCCTAATTCCAAGGAAGTCTAAAAGTGCTTGTTAACATGAATGGAGTGCTTATTATTTGTACACAAGGTATTTTCAACATAATTAATTAAGAATGAGTGATTACAACAAAAAGTCCAGCCTTGTTAGAAGAAAATCAAGAGAAGGACAAATTAATCATCGATTAAGCTGAAAATAATTGTAAGGAATGCTAATGATCATTAGATACTTGTTGTTTAGTGAAATTCAATGGATTCCTAATTCCAAGGAAGAGTAGATGTGCTTGTTAAGATGAATAGAGTGCTTATTGTTTGTACACAAGGTATTTTCAACATAATTATGTGAGAATGAGTAATTACAACAAAAAGGCCAGCCTTGTTAGAAGGAAATCAAGAGAAGGACAAATTAATGAGTGATTAAGCTGAGAATACTTGTAAGAAATGCTAATGATCATTAGATACTCTAGGTTTAAAGAAATTCAATGGATTCCTAATTCCAAGGATGAGTTGATGTGCTTGTTAACATGAATACAGTGCTTATTGTTCGTACACAAGGTATTTTCAACAAAATTAACTGAGAATGAGTGATTACAACAAAAAGTCTAGCCTTGTTATGATGCGGAAAAGCCCAAAAAGACGTGGCTTAGGGACCCAACGCACACAATGAATCAAAGAACAACCAGGAAAGCTAAATCAGAGTTTAATAACACAAACCCTAGACCAAAAATTCGAAGGAACACGAACCTAGGGTATTCAAGATGGATATGGACGCCACACTCCAGAAGAGGAAGGAATTGGGAGTGATAAGTCGGTTTGAACGCCACAAGAAGAAAACCTCTTAATAAGTTCTTTAGTTCTCAAAAGAACCGAAGGAGAAACCCTTGTTTTCTATTTCACTGAAAGTTGTCTGTTTCTTGATTGTCTGATTTCCAAAGCTTACCAGGGGTGCCTATTTATAGGCTTAGATAGCAATCCTAAAGGGGTAAAATTCCTATTTAGGAGAAATCCCCTATTTTAGAGGAATTTCGGACTAATTCCAGCACATACAATGAACTCCTATTTAGGAGTGAATGCTATCACTTAGTTTGACCCATTAAGTAGTCCAATTATATTAATTAGGCCTGGGCTCTCTTTAAAACTTGAATTCACACCATTTGAAGCCTGGTTGGCCTGAATGTCCAGAATCAGCCCATTTAGTGCTTCTTTAATCTTTATGGCCCTAGCTCGTGCTATTAGGCCTTCTGGAATGTGCAATGGACCTCTTGTGTCAATTGAAGCTCTAGCTTGTGTTATTGGGCCTTCTAGAATGGGTGGAAGGCTTCAATAGATCGAAAAGGTCCATTGCACATTCTAGAAGGCCTAATAACACGAGCTAGGGCCAGAAAGATTAAAGAAGTACTAAATGGGCTGATTCTGGACATTCAGGCCAACCAGGCTTCAAATGGTGCGAATTCAAGTTTTAAAGAGAGCCCAGGCCTAATTAATATAATTGGACTACTTAATAGGTCAAACTAAGTGATAGCATTCACTCCTAAATAGGAGTTCATTGTATGTGCTGGAATTAGTCCGAAATTCCTCTAAAATAGGGGATTTCTCCTAAATAGGAATTTTACCCCTTTAGGATTGCTATCTAAGCCTATAAATAGGCACCCCTTGTAAGCTTTGGAAATCAGACAATCAAGAAACAGACAACTTTCAGTGAAATAGAAAACAAGGGTTTTCTCCCTCGGTTCTTTGAGAACTAAAGAAGGTAAATCAAGAGTATTGATTTTGAACAGAATAAGATAAATGGTGTAGAATTGAACAAATTGGAGAACAAGGAATCAAAAAAACGAAAAAGGATATCAAGGCAAACGATTTTAATGAACTAAACTCACAAAAGAATCAGGATAAGGGAAGTTAAATTTAGAGGACAAACTCGGATTACAAGATAGGAAAATGGATGGCAGAATTGAAGTTGAGCAAGAAAATTTTGTTATTATTGTGGCCAATATGACCAAACTGTTAACTTTATCAATAACTTGAATTTGATGTTTCCTTTCTTTTCTTCTTTTTCTTTCTTTCTTTCTTTTTTTTTTTTTTTCGTTGATCCTTCTTTTTTTTTTCCTTATTTCCCTTTTTCTTTTGCTCAACACAAAACAACAATAGAACACTTAGATACAACAATTGGAATTGAAATTAGCACGTTGAGAAAGATTGCAAGCAAACAGATTTGTGCATTTGAATTGTAATAGACAAATTGAATCGGAATAAATAAATCACAAGGTAGAAAATTGAAGAGTGATTGGATTCAACCTAATTTAGAACCAAGCTCTGATACCAACTGATGCGGAAAAGCCCAAAAAGACGTGACTTAGGGACCCAACGCACACAATGAATCAAAGAACAACCAGTAAAGCTAAATCAGAGTTTAATAACACAAACCCTAGACCTAAAATTCGAAGGAACATGAACTTAGGGTATTCAAGATGGATATGGATGCCACACTCCAGAAGAGGAAGGAATTGGGAGTGATAAGTCGGTTTGAACGCCACAAGAAGAAAACCTCTTAATAAGTTCTTTAGTTCTCAAAAGAACCGAAGGAGAAACCCTTGTTTTCTATTTCACTGAAAGTTGTCTGTTTCTTGATTGTCTGATTTCCAAAGCTTACAAGGGGTGCCTATTTATAGGCTTAGATAGCAATCCTAAAGGGGTAAAATTCCTATTTAGGAGAAATCCCCTATTTTAGAGGAATTTCGGACTAATTCCAGCACATACAATGAACTCCTATTTAGGAGTGAATGCTATCACTTAGTTTGACCCATTAGGTAGTCCAATTATATTAATTAGGCCTGGGCTCTCTTTAA
The DNA here is from genome assembly GCA_020883675.1 of Bruguiera gymnorhiza. Lineage (NCBI taxonomy): Eukaryota > Viridiplantae > Streptophyta > Magnoliopsida > Malpighiales > Rhizophoraceae > Bruguiera > Bruguiera gymnorhiza. The sequence goes on along the minus strand of JAIRCJ010000139.1, from coordinate 134,727 downwards.
AACTTGAATTCGCACCATTTGAAGCCTGGTTGGCCTGAATGTCCGGAATCAGCCCATTTAGTGCTTCTTTAATCTTTCTGGCGCTAGCTCGTGTTATTAGGCCTTCTGGAATGTGCAATGGACCTCTTGTATCAATTGAAGCTCTAGCTTGTGTTATTGGGCCTTCTAGAATGTGCAATGGACCTTTTCGATCTATTGAAGCCTTCCACCCATCATCTCCACGATTCTCATCATGTTAGAAGGAAATCATGAGAAGCACACATTAATGAGTGATTAAGCTGAAAATACTTGTAAGAAATGCTAATGATCCGTAGATACTCGTCGTTTTAATGAAATTCAATCGATTCCTAATTCCAAGGAAGTGTAAATGTGCTTGTTAGCATGAATAGAGTGCTTATTGTTTGTACACAAGGTATTTTCAAGATAATTAAGTGAGAATGAGTGATTACAACAAAAAGTCCAGCCTTGTGAGATGGAAATCAAGAGAAGCACACATTAATGAGTGATTATGCTGAAAATACTTGTAAGAAATGCTAATGATCATTTGATACATGTTGTTTAAGGAAATTCAATGGTTTCCTCATTCCAACGAAGTCTAGATGTGCTTGTTAACATGAATAGCGTGCTTCATGTTTGTACACAAGGTATTTTCAACATAATTAAGTGAGAATGAGTGATTACAACAAAAAGTCCAGCCTTGTTAGGAAGAAATCAAGAGAAGCACACATTAATGAGTTCTTAAGCTGAAAATACTTTTAAGAAATGCTAATGGTCATTAGATACTAGTTGTTTAATGAAATTCAATGGATTCCCAAGTCCAAGGAAGTCTAGATGTGCTTGTTAAAGTGAATAGAGTGCTTCTTGTTTGTACACAAGGTATTTTCAACATAATTAACAGAGAATGAGTGATTACAACAAAAACTCCTGCCTTGTTAGAAGGAAATCATGAGAAGCACACATTAATGAGTGATTAAGCTGAAAATACTTGTAAGAAATGCTAATGATCAGTAGATACTCATTGCTTCATGAAATTCATTGGATTCCTAATTCCAAGGAAGTGTAGATGTGCTTGTTAACATGAATAGAGTGCTTATTGTTTGTACACGAGGTATTTTCAACATAATTAACTAAGAATGAGTGATTACAACAAAAAGTCCGGCTTTGTTAGAAGGAAATCAAGAGAAGTACAAATTAATGAGTGATTAAACTGAAAATACTTGTAAGAAATGCTAATGATCATTAGATACATGTTGTTTAATGAAATTCAATGGTTTCGTAATTCCATTGATGTGTTGATGTGCTTGTTAACATGAATAGAGTGCTTATTGTTTGTACACAAGGTATTTTCAACATAATTAAGTGAGAATGAGTGATTACAACAAAAAGTCCAGCCTTCTTAGAAGGAAATCAACAGAAGTACAAATTAATGAGTGATTAAGCTGAAAATACTTGTAAGAAATGCTAAAGATCATTAGATACATGTTGTTTAATGAAATTCAATGGTTTCGTAATTCCAAGGAAGTGTTGATGTGCTTGTTAACATGAATAGAGTGCTTATTGTTTGTACACAAGGTATTTTCAACATATTTAAGTGAGAATGAGTGATTACAACAAAAAGTCCAACCTTGTTAGAAGGAAATCATGAGAAGCACACATTAATGAGTGATTAAGTGGAAAATACTTGTAAGAAATGCAATTGTTCATTAGATACTCGTTGTTCAATGAAATTCAATGGATGCCTAATTAAAAGGAAATGTAGATGTGCTTGATAATATGAATAGAGTGCTTATTGTTTGTACACAAGCTATTTTCGACACAATTAAGTGAGAATGAGTGATTACAACAAAAAGTCTAGCCTTGTTAGAGGGAAATCAATAGAAGCACACTTTAATGAGTGATTAAGCTGAAAACACTTGTAAGAAATTCTAATGGTCATTAGATACATGTTGTTTAGGGAAATTCAATGGTTTCCCTGTTCCAAGGAAGTGTAGATGTGCTTGTTAACATGAATAGTGTGCTTCTTGTTTGTACTCAAGGTATTTTCAATATAATTATGTGAGAATGAGTGATTACAACAAAAATTCCAGCCCTGTTAGAAAGAAATCAAGAGAAGCACACTTTAATGAGTTATTAAGCTGAAAATACTTGTAAGAAATAGTAGTAATCATTAGATACTCGTTGTTTAATGAAATTCAATGGTTTCCTAATTCCAAGGAAGTCTACATGTGCTTCTTAATATGAATAGAGTGCTTGTTATTTGTACACAAGGTATTTTCAACATAATTAATTGACAATGAGTGATTACAACAAAAAGTCCAGCCTTGTTAGAAGGAAATCAAGAGATGCACACATTAATGAGTGATTAAGCTTAAAATACTTGTAAGAAATGCTCATGATCATTTGATACATGTTGTTTAAGGAAATTCAATGGTTTCCTCGTTCCAAACAGGTGTAGATGTGCTTGTTAACATGAATAGCGTGCTTTTTGTTTGTACACAAGGTATTTTCATCAGAATTAAGCGAGAATGAGTGATTACAGCAAAAAGTCCAGCCTTGTTAGAAGGAAATCATGAGAAGCACAAATTAGTCAGTGATTAAGCTGAAACTACTAGGAAGAAATGCTAATGATCATTAGATACTCATTGTTTAATGAAATCCAATGGTTTCCTAATTCCAAGGAAGTCTAGATGTGCTTGTTATCATGAATAGAGTGCTTATTATTTGTACACAAGGTATTTTCAACATAATTAATTGAGAATGAGTGATTACAACAAAAAGTCCAGCCTTCTTAGAAGGAAATCAAGAGAAGTACAAATTAATGAGTGATTAAGCTGAAAATTTTTGAAAGAAATGCTAATGATCATTAGATACTCGTTGTTTAATGAAATTCAATAGATTCCTAATTCCAAGGAAGTGTAGATGTGCTTATTAACATGAATAGAGTGCATATTGTTTGTACACTAGGTATTTTCAACATAATTAACTGAGAATGAGAGTTGACAACAAAAAGTCCAGCCTTGTTTGAAGGAAATCAAGAGTAGCGCACATTAATAAGTGATTAAGCTGAAAATACTTGTAAGAAATGCTAATAATCATCAGAGACATGTTTTTTAAGTAAATTCAAAGGTTTCCTTGTTCCAAGGAAGTGTCGATGTGCTAGTTAACATGAATAGGGTGCTTATTGTTTGTACAAAAGGTATTTTCAACATAATTAACTGACAATGAGTGATTGCAACAAAAAGTCCAGCCTTGTTAGAAGGTAACGATCATTAGATACTCGTTGTTTAATGAAATTCAATGGATTCCTAATTCCAAGGAAGTGCATATGTGCTTTTTAACATGAATAGAGTGCTTATTGTTTGGACACTAGGTATTTTCAACATAATTAATTGAGAATGAGTGATTACAACAAAAAGTCCAGCCTTGTTAGAAGGAAATCAAGAGAAGGACAAATTAATGAGTGATTCAGCTGAAAATACTTGCAAGAAATGCTAATGATCATTAGATACTCGTTGTTTAATGAAATTCAATGGATTCCTAATTCCAATGAAGTGTTGATGTGCTTCTTAACATGAACAGAGTGCTTATTGTATGTACACAAGTTATTTTCAACATAATTAGGTGAGAGTGAGTGATTACAAGAAAAAGTCCAGCCTTGTTAGAAGGAGATCAAGAGAAGGACAAATTAATGAGTGATTAAGCTCAAAATACTTGTAACAAAAGCTAACCATCAGTAGGTACTCGTTGTTTAATGAAATTGAAAGAATTCCTAATTCCAACGAAGTGTAGATGTGCTTGTTAACATGAATAGAGTGGTTATTGTTTGTACACAAGGTATTTGCAACATAATTAACTGAGAATGAGTGATTACAATAAAAAGCACAGCCTTGTTAGAAGGAAATCATGAGAAGCACACATTAATGAGTGATTAAGCTAAAAATACTTGTAAAAAATGCAATTGATCATGAGATATTCGTTGAGTAATGAAATTCAATGGATTCTAATTCCGAGGAATTGTAGATGTGCTTGTTAATATGAATAGAGTGCTTATTGTTTGTATATAAGCTATTTTCGACATAATTAACTTAGAATGAGTGATTACAACAAAAAGTCCAGCCTTGTTAGAAGGAAATCAAGAGAACGACACATTAAGGTGTGATTAAGCTGAAAATACTTGTAAGAAATGCTAATGATTAGTAGATACATGTTGTTTAAGGAAATTCAATGGTTTCCTAATTCCAAGGAAGTCTAAAAGTGCTTGTTAACATGAATGGAGTGCTTATTATTTGTACACAAGGTATTTTCAACATAATTAATTAAGAATGAGTGATTACAACAAAAAGTCCAGCCTTGTTAGAAGAAAATCAAGAGAAGGACAAATTAATCAGAGATTAAGCTGAAAATACTTGTAAGGAATGCTAATGATCATTAGATACTCGTTGTTTAGTGAAATTCCATGGATTCCTAATTCCAAGGAAGAGTAGATGTGCTTATTGTTTGTACACAAGGTATTTTCAACACAATTATGTGAGAATGAGTGATTACAACAAAAAGGCCAGCCTTGTTAGAAGGAAATCAAGAGAAGGACAAATTAATGAGTGATTAAGCAGAGAATACATGTAAGAAATGTTAATGATCATTAGATACTCTAGGTTTAAAAAAATTCAATGGATTCCTAATTCCAAGGAAGAGTTGATGTGCTTGTTAACATGAATACAGTGCTTATTGTTTGTACACAAGGTATTTTCAACAAAATTAACTAAGAATGAGTGATTACAACAAAAAGTCTAGCCTTGTTAGAAGGAAATCATGAGAAGCACACATTAATGAGTGATTAAGCTGAAAATACTTGTAAGAAATCCTAATGATCAGTAGATACTCGTTGTTTAATGAAATTCAATCGATTCCTAATTCCAAGGAAGTGTAAATGTGCTTGTTAGCATGAATAGAGTGCTTATTGTTTGTACACAAGGTATTTTCAAGATAATTAAGTGAGAATGAGTGATTACAACAAAAAGTCCAGCCTTGTGAGATGGAAATCAAGAGAAGCACACATTAATGAGTGATTAAGCTTAAAATACTGGTAAGAAATGCTAATGATCATTTGATACATGTTGTTTAAGGAAATTCAATGGTTTCCTCATTCCAACGAAGTGTAGATGTGCTTGTTAACATGAATAGCGTGCTTCATGTTTGTACACAAGGTATTTTCAACATAATTAAGTGAGAATGAGTGATTACAACAAAAAGTCCAGCCTTGTTAGAAAGAAATCAAGAGAAGCACACATTAATGAGTTATTAAGCTGAAAATACTTTTAAGAAATGCTAGTGGTCATTAGATACTAGTTGTTTAATGCAATTCAATGGATTCCCAATTCCAAGGAAGTCTATATGTGCTTGTTAAAGTGAATAGAGTGCTTCTTGTTTGTACACAAGGTATTTTCAACATAATTAACAGAGAATGAGTGATTACAACAAAAACTCCTGCCTTGTTATAAGGAAATGATGAGAAGCACACATTAATGAGTGATTAAGCTGAAAATACTTGTAAGAAATGCTAATGATCAGTAGATACTCATTGTTTACTGAAATTCATTGCATTCCTAATTCCAAGGAAGTGTAGATGTGCTTGTTAACATGAATAGAGTGCTTATTGTTTGTACACGAGGTATTTTCAACATAATTAACTAAGAAGGAGTGATTACAACAAAAAGTCCGGCTTTGTTAGAAGGAAATCAAGAGAAGTACAAATTAATGAGTGATTAAGCTAAAAATACTTGTAAGAAATGCTAATGATCATTAGATACATGTTGTTTAATGAAATTCAATGGTTTCGTAATTCCAAGGAAGTGTTGATGTGCTTGTTAACATGAATAGAGTGCTTATTGTTTGTACACAAGGTATTTTCAACATAATTAAGTGAGAATGAGTTATTACAACAAAAAGTCCAGCCTTGTTAGAAGGAAATCATGAGAAGCACACATTAATGAGTGATTAAGTGGAAAATACTTGCAAGAAATGCAATTGTTCGTTAGATACTCGTTGCTCAATGAAATTCAATGGATGCCAAATTAAAAGGAAATGTAGATGTGCTTGTTATTATGAATAGAGTGCTTATTGTTTGTACACAAGCTATTTTCGACACAATTAAGTGAGAATGAGTGATTACAACAAAAATTCCAGCCTTGTTAGAAGGAAATCATGAGAAGCACACATTAATGGGTGATTAAGTGGAGAATACTTGCAAGAAATGCAATTGTTCATTAGATACTCGTTGTTCAATGAAATTCAATGGATGCCTAATTAAAAGGAAATGTAAATGTGCTTGTTATTATGAATAGAGTGCTTATTGTTTGTACACAAGCTATTTTCGACACAATTAAGTGAGAATGAGTGATTACAACAAAAAGTCCAGCCTTGTTAGAGGGAAATCAATAGAACCGCACTTTAATGAGTGATTATGCTGAAAATACTTGTAAGAAATGCTAATGGTCATTAGATACATGTTGTTTAGGGAAATTCAATGGTTTCCCTGTTCCAAGGAGGTGTAGATGTGCTTGTTAACATGAATAGCGTGCTTCTTGTTTGTACTCAAGGTATTTTCAATATAATTATGTGAGAACGAGTGATTACAACACAATGTCCAGCCTTGTTAGAAAGAAATCAAGAGAAGCACACTTTAATGAGTTATTAAGCTGAAAATACTTGTAAGAAATACTAGTGATCATTAGATACTCGTTGTTTAATGAAATTCAATGGTTTCCTAATTCCAAGGAAGTCTACATGTGCTTCTTAATATGGATAGAGTGCTTGTTATTTGTACACAAGTATTTTCAACATAATTAGGTGGGAATGAGTGATTACAACAAAAAGTCCAGCCTTGTTAGAAGGAAATCAAGAGAAGTTCAAATTAATGAGTGATTAAGCTGAAAATTTTTGTAACAAATGCAAATGATCATTAGATACTATTGTTTAATGAAATTCAAAGGATTCCTAATTCCAAGGAAGTCTAGATGTGCTTGTTAACATGAATAGAGTGCTTATTGTTTGTACACTAGGTATTTTCAACATAATTAACTGAGAATGAGTGATTACAACAAAAAGTGAAGCCTTGTTGGAAGGAAATCATGAGAAGCACAAATTAATCAGTGATTAAGAAGAAAATACTAGGAAGAAATGCTAATGATCATTAGATACTCATAGTTTAATGAAATTCAATGGTTTCCTAATTCCAAGGAAGTCTAGGTGTGCTTGTTAACATGAATAGAGCGCTTATTATTTCTACACAACGTAATTTCAACATAATTAATTGAGAATGAGTGATTACAACAAAAAGTCCAGCCTTGTTAGAAGGAAATCAAGAGACGCACACATTAATGAGTGATTAAGCTTAAAATACTTGTATGAAATGCTCATGATCATTTGATACATGTTGTTTAAGGAAATTCAATGGTTTCCTCGTTCCAAGGAGGTGTAGATGTGCTTGTTAACATGAATAGCATGCTTTTTGTTTGTACACAAGGTATTTTCAACATAACTAAGTGAGAATGAGTGATTACAGCAAAAAGTCCAGCCTTGTTGGAAAGAAATCAAGAGAAGCACACATTAATGAGTGATTAAACTGAAAATACTTGTAAGCAATGCTAATGATCATTAGATACACGTTGTTTAATGACATTCAATGGATTCCTAATTCCAAGGAAGTCTAGATGTGCTTGTTAACATGAATAGAGTGCTTATTGTTTGTACACAAGGTATTTTCAACATAATTAACTGAGAATGAGTGATTACAACAAAAAGTCCAGCCTTGTTAGAAGGAAATCATGAGAAGCACAAATTAATCAGTGATTAAGCTGAAACTACTAGGAAGAAATGCTAATGATCATTAGATACTCATTGTTTAATGAAATCCAATGGTTTCCTAATTCCAAGGAAGTCTAGATGTGCTTGTTAACATGAATAGAGTGCTTATTATTTGTACACACGGTATTTTCAACATAATTAATTGAGAATGAGTGATTACAACAAAAAGTCCAGCCTTCTTAGTGGGAAATCAACAGAAGTACAAATTAATGAGTGTTTTAGCTGAAAATTCTTGAAAGAAATGCTAATCATCATTAGATACTCGTTGTTTAATGAAATTCAATCGATTCCTAATTCCAAGGAAGTGTAGATGTGCTTATTAACATGAATAGAGTGCATATTGTTTGTACACTAGGTATTTTCAACATAATTAACTGAGAATGAGAGTTTACAACAAAAAGTCCAGCCTTGTTAGAAGGAAATCAAGAGTGGCACACATTAATCAGTGATTAAGCTGAAAACACTTGCGAGAAATGCTAATAATCATCAGATACATGTTGTTTAAGTAAATTCAAAGGTTTCCTTGTTCCAAGGAAGTGTAGATGTGCTAGTTAACATGAATAGGGTGCTTATTGTTTGTACAAAAGGTATTTTCAACATAGTTAACTGACAATGAGTGATTGCAACAAAAAGTCCAGCCTTGTTAGAAGGAAATCAAGAGACGCACACATTAATCAGTGATTAAGCTGAAAATACTTGAGTGAAATGCTAATGATCATTAGATACATGTTGTTTAAGGAACTTCGATGGTTTCCTTGTTCCAAGGAAGTGTAGATGTGCTGGTTAACATGAATAGGGTGCTTATTGTTCGTACACAAGGTATTTTCAACATAATTAAGTGAGAGATAGTGATTACAACAAAAAGTCCAGCCTTGCTAGAAGGAAATCAAGAGAAGCACAAATTAATGAGTGATTCAACTGAAAATACTTGTAAGAAATGGTAACGATCATTAGATACTCGTTGTTTAATGAAATTCAATGGATTCCTAATTCCAAGGAAGTGTAGATGTGCTTTTTAACATGAATAGAGTGCTTATTGTTTGTACACTAGGTATTTTCAACATAATTAATTGAGAATGAGTGATTACAACAAAAAGTCCAGCCTTCATAGAAGGAAATCAAGAGAAGGACAAATTAATGAGTGGTTTAGCTGAAAATACTTGTAAGAAATGCTAATGATCTTTAGATACTCGTTGTTTAATGAAATTCAATGGATTCCTAATTCCAATGAAGTGTTGATGTGCTTGTTAACATGAACAGAGTGCTTATTGTATGTACACAAGTTATTTTCAACATAATTAGGTGAGAATGAGTGATTACAACAAAAATTCCAGCCTTCTTAGAAGGAAATCAAGAGCAGGACAAATTAATGAGTGATTCAGCTGAAAATACTTGTAAGAAATGCTAATGATCTTTACATACTCGTTGTTTAATGAAATTCAATGGATTCCTAATTCCAAGGAAGTGTAGATGAGCTTGTTAACCTGAATAGAGTACTTATTGTTTGTACACAAGGTATTTTCAACATAATTAATTGAGAATGAGTGATTACAACAAAAAGTCCAGCCTTGTTAGAAGGAAATCAGGAGAAGCACACATAAATGAGTGATTAAGCTGAAAATAGTTGTAAGAAATGCTAATGATCATTAGATATATGTTGTTTAACGAAATTCAATGGATTCCTAATTCCAAGGAAGTGTTGATATGCTTGCTAACATGAATAGAATGCTTATTGTTTGTACACAAGGTATTTTCAATATAATTAAGTGAGAATGAGTGATTACAACAAAATGTCCAGCCTTGTTAGGAGGAAATCATGAGAAGTACAAATTAATGAGTGATTAAGCTGAAAATACTTGTAAGAAAGGCTAATGATCATTAAATACTCATTGTTTAATGAAATTCGATGGATTCCTAATTCCATGGAAGTGTAGATGTGCTTGTTAACATGAATAGAGTGCTTATTGTTTGTACACAAGTTATTTTCAACATAATTAACTAAGAATGAGTGATTACAACAAAAAGTCCAGCCTTGTTAGAAGGAAATCATGAGAAGCACACATTCATGAGTGATTAAGCTGAAAATACTTGTAAGAAAGGCTAATGATCATTAGATACATGTTGTCTAAGGAAATTCGATGGTTTCCTTGTTCCAAGGAAGTGTAGATCTGCTTGATAACATTAATAGGGTGCTTATTGTTTGTACACAAGCTATTTTCAACATAATTAATTGAGAATGAGTGATTACAACAAAAAGTCCAGCCTTGTTTGAAGGAAATCAGGAGAAGCACACATTAATGAGTGATTAAGCTGAAAATACTTGTAAGAAATGCTAATGATCATTAGATACTCATTGTTTAATGAAATTCAATGGATTCCTAATTCCAACGAAGTGTTGATGTGCTTCTTAACATGAACAGAGTGCTTATTGTTTGTAGACAAGGTATTTTCAACATAATTAGGTGAGAATGAGTGATTACAAGAAAAAGTCCAGCCTTGTTAGAATGAAATCAAGAGAAGCACACATTAATGAGTGATTACACTGAAGATACTTGTAAGAAATGCTAATGATCATTAGATACTCGTTGTTTAATGAAATTCAATGGTTTCCTAGTTCCAAGGAAATGTAGATGTGCTTGTTAACATGAATAGAGTGCTTATTGTTTGTACAAAGGGTATTTTCCACATAATTAAGTGGGAATGAGTGATTACAACAAAAAGTCCAGCCTTGTTGGAAGGAAATCAAGAGAAGCACCCATTAGTGAGTGATTAAGTTGAAAATAGTTTAAGGAAATACTACTCATCATTTGATACTCGTTGTTTAATCAAATTCAATGGTTTCCTAGTTCCAAGGAAGTGTTGATGTGCTTGTTAACATGAATAGAGTGCTTATTGTTTGTACATATGTTATTTTCAACAAAATTAAATGAGAATGAGTGATTACGACAAAAGGTCCAGCCTTGTTAGAAGGAAATCAAGAGAAGCAGAAATTAATGAGTGATTAAGCTGAAAATACTTGTAGGAAATGCTAATAATCATTAGATACTCATTGTTTAATGAAATTCAATGGTTTCCGAATTCCAAGGAAATGTAGATGTGCTTGTTAACATGAATAGAGTGCTTATTGTTTGTACACAAGGTATTTTCAACATAACTAAGTGAGAATGAGTGATTAAAACAAAAAGTCCAGCCTTGTTAGATGGAAATCAGGAGAAGCACACATTAATGAGTGATTAAGCTGAAAATACTTGTAAGAAATGCTAATGATCATCAGATACATGTTGTTTAATGAAATTGAATTGTTTCCTAATTGCAAGGAAGTGTAGTTGTGCTTGTTAACTTGAATACAGTGTTTATTGTTGTACACAAGCTATTTTCAACATCATTATGTTAGAATGAATGATTCAACCAAAAGCCCAGCCTTGTTAGAAGGAAATCAAGAGAAGCACACATTAGTGAGTGATTAAGCTAAAAATAGCTTAAGGAAATGCTACTCATCTTGAGATACTCGTTGTTTCATGAAATTCAATGGTTTTCTAGTTCCAAGGAAGTGTAGATGTAATTGTTAACATGAATTGGGTGCTTATTGTTTGTACACAAGGTATTTTCAACATAATGAAGTGAGAATGAGTGATTGCAACAAAAAGTCCAGCCTTGTTAGAAAGAAATCAACAGAAGCACCCATTAATGAGTGATTAAGCTGAAAATAGTTTAAGGAAATGCTACTCATCATTAGATACTCGTTGTTTAATCAAATTCAATGGTTTCCTAATTGCATGGAAGTGTAGTGCTTGTTAACTTGAATACAGTGTTTATTGTTTTACAGAGGCTATTTTCAACATAATTAATTGAGAATGAGTGATTACCACAAAAGGTCCAGCCTTGTTAGAAGGAAATCAAGAGAAGCACAAATTAATGAGTAATTATGATGAGAACCGTGGAGATGATGGGTGGAAGGCTTTAATAGACGCAAGAGGTCCATTGCACATTTCAGAATGCCCAATAACACGAGCTAGAGGCAAAAAGATTAAACAAGCACTGAATGGGCTGATTCAGAACATTCAGGCCAACCAAGTTTCAAATGGTGCGAATTCAAGTTTTAAAGAGAGTCCAGGCCTAGTTAATATAATTGGAATACTTAATAGTTCAAAAAACTAAGTAATTGCATCACTCCTAAATAGGAGTTCATTGTATGTGCCGGAATTAGTCCAAAATTCCTCCAAAATAGGGATTTCTCCCAAATAGGAATTTTGCCTCTTTAGGATTGCTATCTAAGCCTATAAATAGGCACCCCTTGTAAGCTTTGGAAATCAGACAACTTTGAGTAAAATAGAAAGCAAGGGTTTTTCTCCCTCGGTTCTTTTAAGAACTAAAGAACTTATCAAGAGGTAATTCTTCTTGTGGCGTTTAAATCAATTTATCACTCCCAATTCCTTTCTTTTTCGGAGTGTGGCGTCCATATCCATCTTGAATACCCTAGGTTCGTGTTCCTTCGAATATTGGGTCTAGGGTTTGTATTATTAAATCCTGATTTAGCTTTCCTGATTGCTCTTTGATTCATTGTGTGCGTTGGGTCCCTAAGCCACGTCTTTTTGGGGTTTTTCGCATCAAATTAAGCTGAAAATATTTGTAAGAAATGCTAATGATCATTAGATACTCGTTGTTTGATTAAATTCAATACTTTCCTAATTCCAAGGAAATGTAGATGTGCTCGTTAACATCAATAAAGTGCTTATCGTTTGTACACAAGCTATTTTCAACCTTATTAGGTTTGAATGAGGGATTACAACAAAAAGTCCAGCCTTGTTAGAAGGAAATCAACAGAAGCACACATTAGTGAGTGATTAAGCTGAAAATAGTTTAAGGAAATGCTACTCATCATTAAATACGCGTTCTTTAAAGAAATTCAATGGTTTCCTAGTTCCAAGGAAGTGTTGATGTGCTTGTTAACATGAATAGAGTGCTTATTACACAAGGTATTTTCAACATAAATAGGTGAGAATGAGTGATTACAACAAAAAGTCCAGCCTTGTTAGAAGGAAATTGTGAGAACCACACATTAGTGAGTGATTAAGCTCAAAATAGTTTAAGGAAATGCTACTCATCATTTAATGAAATTCAATGGTTTCCTACTTCCAAGGAAGTGTTGATGTGCTTCTTAACATGAATAGAGTGCTTATTGTTTGTACACAAGGTATTTTCAACATAATTAAGTAAGAATGAGTGATTAAAACAAAAAGTCCAGCCTTGTCAGAAGGAAATCAAGAGAAGCACACAATAATGAGTGATTAAGCTGAAAATACTTGTAAGAAATGCTAATGATCATTAGATACTCGTTGTTTAATGAAATTCAATGGTTTCCTACTTCCAAGGAAATGTAGATGTGCTTGTTAGCATGAATAGAGTGCCTATTGTTTGTACACAAGCTATTTTCAACATCATTAATTTAGAATGAGTGATTACAACAAAAAGTCCAGCCCTGTTAGAAGGAAATCAAGAGAAGCACAAATTAATGGGTAATTAAGCTGAAAATACTTGTAAGAAATGCTACTGATCACTAGATACTCGTTGTTTAATGAAATTCAATGGTTTCCTAATTCCAAGGAAATGTAGATGTGCTTGTTAACATGAATAGAGTGCTTATTGTTTGTACACAAGTTATTTTCAACATAATTAAGTGAGAAGGAGTGATTAAAACAAAAAGTCCAGCCTTGTTAGATGGAAATCAAGAGAAGCACATATTAATGAGTGATTAAGCTGAAAATACTTGTAAGAAATGCTAATGATGATTAGATACATGTTGTTTAATGAAATTCAATGGTTTCCTCATTCCATGAAAGTGTAGATGTGCTTGTTAACATGAATAGAGTGCTTATTGTTTGTACACAAGTTATTTTCAACATAATTAAGTCAGAATGAGTGATTAAAACAAAAAGTCCAGCCTTGTTAGAAGGAAATCAAGAGAAGCACATATTAATGAGTGATTAAGCTGAAAATACTTGTGTGAAATGCTAATGATCATTGGATAGAAGTTGTTTATTGAAATTCAATGGTTTCTTAATTCCCAGGAAGTGTAGATGTGCTTGTTAACATGAATAGAGTGCTTATTGTTTGTACCCTAGCTATTTTCAACATCATTAGGTTAGAATGAGTGATTACAACAAAAAGTCCAGCCTTGTTAGAAGGAAATCAACAGAAGCACACATTAGTGAGTGATTAAGCTGAAAATAGCTCAAGGAAAATTAATTGAAATGCTAATGATCATTAGATACTCGTTGTTTAATGAAATTCAATGGATTCCTAATTCCAAGGAAGTGTAGATGTGCCTGTTAAGATAAATAGAGTGCTTATTGTTTGTACACAAGTTATTTGCAACATAATTAAGTGATAATGAGTGATTAAAACAAAACGTCCAGCCTTGTTAGAAGGAAATCAAGAGACGCACATATTAAGGAGTGATTAAGCTGAAAGTACTTGTAAGAAATGCTAATGATCATTAGATACATGTTGCTTAATGAAATTCAATGGTTTCCTAATTCCAAGGAAGTGTTGATGTGCTTGTTAACATGAATATGGTGCTTATTGGTTGTACCCAAGGTATTTTCAACGTAATTAAGTGAGAATGAGTGATTACAAGAAAAAGTCCAGCCTTGTTAGAAGGAAATCAAGAGAAGCGCACATTAATGAGTGATTAAGCTGAAAATACTTGTAAGAAATGCTCATGATCATAAGATACTCGTTGTTTAATTAAATTCAATGGTTTCCTAATTCCAAGGAAGCGTAGATGTGTGTGTTAATATGAATAGAGTGTTTATTGTTTGTACGCTAGGTGTTTTCAACATCATTAAGTGAGAATGAGTGATTACAAGAAAAAGTACAGCCTTGTTAGAAGGAAATCAAGAGAAGCACACATTAATGTGTGATTAAGCTGAAAATACTTGTAAAAAATGCTAATGATCATTAGATACTCATTGTTTAATGAAATTCAATGGTTTCCTAAATCCAAGGAAATGTAGATGTGCTTGTTAACATGAATAGAGTGCTTATTGTTTGTACACAAGCTATCTTCAACATAATTAAGTGGGAGTGAGTGATTGCAAGAAAAGGTCCAGCCTTGTTAGAAGGAAATGAAGAGAAGCACACATGAATAAGTGATTAAGCTGAAAATACTTGTAAGAAATGCAAATTATCATTAGATACATGTTGTTTAATGAAATTCAATGGTTTCCTAATTCAACGAAAGTGTAGATGTGCTTGTTAACATGAATAGAGTGCTTCTTGTTTGTACACAAGGTATTTTCAACATCATTAACTGAGAATGAGGGATTAAAACAAAAAGTCCAGCCTTGTTTGAAGGAGATCATGAGAAGCACACATTAATGAGTGATTAGGCTGAAAATACTTGTAAGAAATGCTAATGATCATAAGATACTCATTGTTTAATGAAATTCAATGGTTTCCTAAATCCAAGGAAATGTAGATGCGCTTGTTAACATGAATAGAGTGCTTATTGTTTGTACACAAGCTATCTTCAACATAATTAATTGGGAGTGAGTGATTACAAGAAAAGGTGATGCGGAAAACCCCAAAAAGATGTGGCTTAGGGACCCAACGCACATAATGAATCAAAGAACAACCAGGAAAGCTAAATCAGAGTTTAATAACACAAACCCTAGACCCAATATCCGAAGGAACACGAACCTAGGTTATTCAAGATGGATATGGACGCCACACTCCAGAAAGGGAAGGAATTGGGAGTGATAAGTCGATTTGAACACCACAAGAAGAAGTACCTCTTGATAAGTTCTTTAGTTCTTAAAAGAACTGAGGGAGAAAAACCCTTACTTTCTATTTCACTCAAAGTTGTCTGATTTCCAAAGCTTACAAGGGGTGCCTATTTATAGGCTTAGATAGCAATCCTAAAAAGGTAAAATTCCTATTTAGGAGAAATTCTTATTTTGGAGGAATTTCCCAGCACATACAATGAACTCCTATTTAGGAGTGAATGCTATCACTTAGTTTGACCCATTAAGTAGTCCAATTATATTAATTAGGCCTGAGCTCTCTTTAAAACTTGAATTCGCACAATTTGAAGCCTGGTTGGCTTGAATGTCCAGAATCAGCCCATTTAGTGCTTCTTTAATCTTTCTGGCCCTAGCTCGTGTTATTAGGCCTTCTAGAATGTGCAATGAATCTCTAGCATCCATTGAATCTCTAGCTCGTGTTATTGGGCCTTCTGGAATGTGCAATGGACCTCTTGTATCAATTGAAGCTCTAGCTTGTGTTATTGGGCCTTCTTGAATGTGTGATGGACTTTTTGCATCCTTTGAAGCCTTCCACCCATCATCTCCATGGTTCTCATCATTCCCCCTCTCCTCAAAAGGATTCACCCTCGAATCATCACCTACATCAAAAGGGGAAAGGTCAGAAACGTTAAATGTTGCACTCACATTATACTCACCAGGAAGGTCTAACTTATAAGCATTGTCATTAATTCGTGCTAGAACTTGGAAGGGACCATCTCCTCTAGGTTGTAGCTTTGAACGCCTCTGAGCTGGGAATCGTTCCTTGCGCATATGCACCCAAACCCAATCACCAGGTTCAAACACCACCTTCTTTCGTCCCTTGTTGACATGGGATGCGTATTGCTCAGTTCGTTTTTCAATATGTTGTCGCACCTTCTCATGCAATTTTTTTATCATGTCAGCTTTGCGTTCACCATCAACGTTGGCATACTCATTGACAGGTATAGGTACCAAATCCAGAGGAGTCAATGGATTAAAACCATATACAATTTCAAATGGAGAGTAGCTAGTAGTAGAATGAACACTCCTATTATATGCAAACTCGACATGTGGTAAACAATCTTCCCATGTTTTCAAATTCGTTCGAATAATAGCACGCAAAAGAGTAGAAAGAGTTCGATTAACCACCTCAGTCTACCCATCAGTTTGTGGATGACAAGTAGTTGAAAACAATAACTTAGTACCTAACTTACCCCACAAAGTCTTCCAGAAGTAGCTTAAGAACTTTGTATCTCGGTCTGAAACAATGCTCCGTGGCATGCCATGCAAACGCACTACTTCTCTAAAGAACAAGTCAGCCACATTGTTTGCATCATCAGTTTTATGGCATGGGATGAAGTGTGTCGTCTTTGAAAATCTATCAACAACAATAAATACAGAATCCCTACCCTGTTTTGTTCGTGGCAATCCCAGTACAAAGTCCATGGATAAATCAACCCAGGGATGGCTAGGTATGGGTAAAGGGGTATACAAGCCATGGGGTAAAACTCTAGATTTAGCTTGTTTGCATGTTATGCATTTCTCACATATCCTCTCAACATCTCGTTTCATGCGTGGCCAAAAGAAGTGTTCATTTAGGACACCTAGGGTTTTCCTAACTCCGAAATGACCCATTAGACCACCCTCATGAGCTTCTCTTACAACCAACTCCCTTAAAGAACTCATAAGCATGCATAAACGATTTTCCCTAAATAAGAAACCCTTATGCCTATAAAACTTCTCAAAGGCTGACTTCTCACATGCTCCATACACGTTAGCAAAGTCCGGATCATTCACATATAAACCTTTAATATGTTCAAATCCTAATAAGTTTGCAGTAAGTGTAGAGATAAGGGCATACCTGTGGGATAATGCATCAGCTACCACATTGTCCTTACCTTGTTTATATTTGATGTTGTAGGGAAAGGTCTCAATGAATTCAATCCACTTGGCATGTTTTTGTTCAACTTTCCTTGTCCCTTTAAGTGCTTCAACGATTCATGGTCAGTATGGATGACAAACTCCTTGGGCCAAAGGTAATGTTGCCATGTCTCCAAAGCCCATACCAAATGCATACATCTCTTTATCATAAGTAGGATAATTAAGGCTTGCTCCACTTAGCTTTTCACTGAAGTAAGCAATTGGGCGCCTTTCCTGCATCAAAACAGCTCCGATGCCAATACCTAAAGCATCACACTCAATCTCGAAAGCTTTTTCAAAGTTAGGTAAAGCAAGTAGGGGTGCAGAACTTAATTTTTCCTTGATGCAATTAAAAGCCTTGTCTTGGTCACTACCCCACCTAAAACTTGTGTTCTTTTTGATAAGCTCAGTGAGTGGTGCAGCAATGGTGCTAAAGTCCTTAACAAAGCGTCTATAGAAACTAGCTAGACCATGAAAGCTACGCACATCACTAATTGACTTAGGTGTAGGCCAATCACGAATTGCCTTAACTTTTTCCTCGTCAACCTCAACACCTTTAGAACTCACAACATAGCCAAGAAATGTGATCTGATTAGTACAAAAGGAACATTTCTTTAAGTTAGCATACAATTTTTTAGAACGTAAAACACTTACAATAGAACGTAAATGATCAAGATGCTCTTCTAGGGTTTTACTATAAACCAAAATATCATCAAAATACACAACCACAAATTTACCAATGAATGGACGCAAAACATGATTCATTAGTTGCATAAAAGTGCTTGGTGCATTAGTGAGACCAAATGGCATAACAAGCCATTCATACAAACCATACTTAGTTTTGAAAGCTGTTTTCCACTCATCTCCCTCTCTCATCCTAATCTGATGATATCCACTTTTCAAATCAATCTTAGAAAAGACACAGGAACCATGCAATTTATCCAACATATCATCTAATCTAGGTATGGGGTGACGATACTTTACAATGATTTTGTTGATTGCTCGACAATCAACACACATCCTCCAAGTCCCATCTTTCTTGGGTACAAGTAGGACAGGAACAGCACATGGACTCATGCTTTCCCTCCCTCACATATCCTTTGGAAATAAGCTCCTCAACCTGCCTTTGAAGCTCCTTTGTCTCCTCAGGATTACTCTTATATGCTGGCCGGTTAGGGATGAATGCACCTGGGATGAAATCAATTTGATGCTCAATTCCTCTATTAGGTGGCAATCCGCTTGGAATATCGTCAGGGAATACATCTTCAAATTCCTGCAATAGAGCAACAACAACACTAGGCAAAGATGAGTCAAACTTGTTAGTGTTAAAATAAGCCTCCTTGTAGAAAAGTACGATCATAGGTTGTTTGGCATAGAATGCTCTTTTGACATCACTCCCTTTTGCATAGAAACTTTCTCTTTTCTTCTCTTTCTCTTGTGTCATCACGTTTTCTCCTCTCTTTTCTCTTTTATCAATCTTTCTTTTCTGTTCACTCTCATTTTTAATCCTTAATTGATCCTCATAAGCTTGTTGAGGCGATAATGGTACAAGAGTGACAGGTTTTTCATTCATTACAAAGGAATATCGGTTCTTGAAGCCATCATGCATAACTCGCCTATCAAATTGCCATGGTCTTCCTAACAGAATATGGCCCACATGCATAGGTACAACATGACATAAAATTTCATCATGGTACCTTCCGATAGAAAATGATATGAGCACTTGCTTATTTACCTTGACTTCACCACTCTCATTCAACCATTGCAGCTTATATGGCCTAGGATGCTTCATAGTAGGTAAATCCAACTTCTCAACCATAGTTGTGCTGGCAACATTAGTGCAACTCCCACCATCAATAATCATACTACATACCTTATCTTTGATGAGACACCTCGTCTGAAAGATGTTATCTCATTGCACCTCATTTTCTTCCTTTACTTGCACATTCAATGCTCACCTTGTAACAAGAGCTACTCCATTAACTGGATACTCCTCTCCATCACTTTCACCCTCTAGTGATGGCATAGAATCATCATCTGATTCACTTTCAGTTTCAACTTCACCATTACTTCTCAAGATCATTGCACGCTTATTTGGACATTGAGATGCAATGTGACCCCTGCCCAAACACTTAAAACATTTAACATCTCTATTTCTACTTGGTTGGGGGTTAGAATTACCTGCCTCCTTGCTAGAACCCACATTCTTGTACTTGGATAGCTCGGCTTTGGACTTGTAGTTGGACATCTCGTCCATTTTATTCCAATTTGGCTTCCAAGATGAGGTAGATCCTGAGTTCTGCCCAAACCGTGTGGAACCCTTTCGTTTGAGTTGCCTTTCAACTTTCATGGCCATGTGTACCATGTCTTCTAATTCCACATAGTGTTGCAATTCAACCACGTTTGCTATGTCCCTATTTAGCCCTTGCAGAAATCGAGCCATTGTTGCTTCTCTATCTTCTTCTACATTCGCCTGAATCATGGTAATCTCCATCTCCTTGTGGTAATCCTCCACACTTTTGGTGCCCTGAGTGAGCCCTTGCAGCCTTTGGTACAGCTCCCTGTAATAGTGATTAGGGACAAACCTCCTCCTCATGATAGCCTTCATCTCCTCCCATGTATCAATAGGCCGCTCACGATTCCTTCTCCTAGTCAAAACAAGTTGATCCCACTAAATAATAACATAATCAGTGAATTCAACTGCAGCAAGCTTTACCTTTTTCTCCTCGGAATAGTTGTGGCAATCAAAAACCAATTCAACCTTCTTCTCCCATTCTAGGTATGCATCAGGATCATTCTTACCTTGGAATGGAGGAAGTGTCATTGTAATACTGCCCAAATTATGGTCATAGGTGCCTTGCCTCCCAAATTCTCTTTGATCCCTTCTATTGTTAGCAGTTCAGACCACAGTAGTTTGATCATCAATTTCATCATCTTCTACATCATCTTCATGGTCATATGCACGTCTCAACTGCCTTCTTGCTTTACCTCATACTCCCCATGCCTCCTTTGCAACTCTGCTATAGTATTAGATTGCTCCTCCATCCTCTCCCTCATATCATAAAATCTGGTATTCATACGCTCAAATTGTTGTTGCATAGCTTTGATCATGAAGGACACATCACCAGCTCCCTCCTGAGCTGCACCTTTGTCTTTGGATGTCATAGTATTACTTCTACACAAAATAATAAGATACCTTACAGAGCACTCCCTCACGTGTTTCACTCAAAAGAAGGTGTCACACTCTCTCGTGTTTACACTCTTTATGGCTTTTTCTTTATATGAACTTTCACTCTTGCCTTTTACCACTCAGATTTCTCCTTTCAGCTCTATAAAGAACTAAAGAAGGTAAATCAAGAGTATTGATTTTGAACAGAATGAGATAAATGGTGTAGAATTGAACAAATTGGAGAACAAGGAATCAAAAAAATGAAAAAGGATATCAAGGCAAACAATTTTAATGAACTAAACTCACAAAAAGAATCAGGATAAGGGAAGTTAAATTTAGAGGACAAACTTGGATAACAAGATAGGAAAATGGATGGCAGAATTGGAGTTAAGCAAGAAAACTTTGTTATTATTGTGGCTAATATGACCAAACTGTTAACTTTATCAATAACCTGAATTTGATGTTTCCTTTCTTTTCTTCTTTTTCTTTTTTCTTTTTCTTTTTTTTTCGTTGTTCCTTCTTTTTTTTTCTTTTTTTCCCTTTTTCTTTTGCTCAACACAAAACAACAGTAGAACACTTAGATACAGCAATTGGAATTGAAATTAGCACGTTGAGAAGGATTGCAAGCAAACAGATTTGTGCATTTAAATTGTAATGCACATAATAGACAAATTGAATTGAAATAAATAAATCACAAGGTAGAGAATTGAAGAGTGAGTGGATTCAACCTGATTTAGAGCCAAGCTCTGATACCAACTGATGCGGAAAACCCCAAAAAGACGTGGCTTAGGGACCCAACGCACACAATGAATCAAAGAGCAATCAGGAAAGTTAAATCAGAGTTTCATAACACAAACCCTAGACCCAAAATTTGAAGGAACACGAACCTAGGGTATTCAAGATGGATATGGACGCCACACTCCAGAAAAGGAAGGAATTGGGAGTGATAAGTCGATTTGACCGCCACAAGAAGAAGTACCTCTTCATAAGTTCTTTAGTTCTTAAAAGAACCGAGGGAGAAAAACCCTTGCTTTCTATTTCACTCAAAGTTGTCTGATTTCTTGATTGTCTGATTTCCAAAGCTTACAAGGGGTGCCTATTTATAGGCTTAGATAGCAATCCTAAAGGGGTAAAATTCCTATTTAGGAGAAATCCCTATTTTGGAGGAATTTCGGACTAATTCCAGCACATACAATGAACTCTTATTTAGGAGTGAATGCTATCACTTAGTTTGACCCATTAAGTAGTCCAATTATATTAATTAGGCCTGGGCTCTCTTTAAAACTTGAATTCGCACCATTTGAAGCCTGGTTGGCCCGAATGTCCAAAATCAGCCCATTTAGTGCTTCTTTAATCTTTCTGGCCCTAGCTCGTGTTATTGGGCCTTCTAGAATGTGCAATGGACCTCTTGCATCCATTGAATCTCTAGCTCGTGTTATTGGGCCTTCTGGAATGTGCAATGAACCTCTTGTATCAATTGAAGCACTAGCTTGTGTTATTGGGCCTTCTTGAATGTGTGATGGACTTTTTGCATCCTTTGAAGCCTTCCACCCATCATCTCCATGGTTCTCATCATTCCCCCCCTCCTCAAAAGGATTCGCCCTCGAATCAAAATGATCATTAGATACATGTTATTTAATGAAATTCAATGGTTTCCTAATGAGTGATTAAGCTGAAAATAGTTTAAGGAAATGCTACTCATCATTAGACACACGTTGTTTTAATGAAATTCAATGGTTTCCTAGTTCCAAGGAATTGTTGATGTCTTTGTTAACATGAATAGAGTGCTTATTGTTTGTACACAAGGTATTTTCAATACGATTAGATGAGAATGAGTAATTACAACAAAAAGTCCAGCCTTGTTAGAAGGAAATCAAGAGAAGCACCCATTAGTGAGTGATTAAGTTGAAACTACTAATAAGAAATGCTAATGATCATTAGATACTTGTTGTTTAATGAAATTCAATGGTTTCCTAATTCGAAGAAAATGTAGATGTGCTTGTTAACATGAATAGAGTGCTTATTGTTTGTACACAAGGTATTTTTCAACATAATTAAGTGAGAATGAGTGATTACAACAAAAAGTCCAGCCTTGTTAGAAGGAAATCAAGAGAATGCCCTATTAGTGAGTGATTAAGCTGAAAATACTTGTAAGAAATGCAAATGATCATTAGATACTCGTTGATTAATGAAATTCAATGGTTTCTAGTTCCAAGGAAGTGTTGATGTGCTTGTTAACATGAAATAGAGTGCTTATTGTTTGTACACAAGGTATTTTGAACATAATTAGGTGAGAATGAGTGATTACAACAAAAAGTCCAGCCTTGTAAGAAGGAAATCAAGAGAAGCACAAATTACTGGGTAAGTAAGCTGAAAATACTTGTAAGAAAAGCCAAATAATCATTAGATACTCGTTGTTTAATGAAATTCAATGGTTTCCAATTCCAAGGAAATGTAGATGTGCTTGTGAACATGAATAGAGTGTTTATTGTTTGTACATAAGATATTTTCAACATAAATAAGTCAGAATGACTGATTGAAACAAAAAGTCCAGCCTTGTTACAACGAAATCAAGATAAGCACATATTAATGAGTGATTAAGCTGAAAATACTTGTTAAGAAATGCCAATGATCATTAGATACATGTTTGAATGAATTCAATGGTTTCTTAATTGCAAGGAAGTGTAGATGTGCTTGTTAACATGAATAGAGTGCTTATTGTTTTGTACATAAACTATTTTTCAACATCATTAGGTTATGAATGAGTGATTACAAGAAAAAGTCCAGCCTTGTTAGAAGGAAATCAAGAGAAGCACACATTAGTGAGTGATTCCTGATTCCAAGGAAGTGTATATGTGCTTCATAACAATGAATAGAGTGCTTATTGTCTTGTACACAAGTTTATTTCAAGATAATTAAGTGAGAATGAGTGATTAAACAAATGTCCTGCTTGTTAGAAGGAAATCAAGAGAAGCACATATTAATGAGTGATTAAGCTGAAAATACTTGTAAGAAATGCTAATGATCATTAGATACATTTGTTTTAATGAAATTCAATGGTTTCCCAATTCCAAGGAAGTGTAGATGTGCTTGTTAACATGAATTGAGTGCTTATTGTTTGTAGACAAGGTATTTTCACCATCATCTAAGCAAGAATGAGTGGTTACAACAAAATGTCCAGCCTTGTTAGAAGGAAAATCAAGAGAAGAACACATTAATCAGTGATTAAGCTGATAATAATTGTGACAAATGCTAATGATGATTAGATACATGTTGTTGAAATAAATTCAATGGTTTCCTATATTCAAAGGAAGTGTAGGTGTGTGCTTGTAACATGAATAGAGTGCTTATTCTTTGTAGCAAAAGCTATTTTCAACATAATTAAGTGAGAATGAGTGATTACAACAAAAGTCCAGCCTTGCTAGAAGGAAATCAAGAGAAGCACATATTAATGAGTGATTAAGCTGAAAATAC
>JAIRCJ010000139.1:21868-110131 GCA_020883675.1 Bruguiera gymnorhiza | reverse complement strand
ATCATTTCCATTTCTTACAAGTATTTTCAGTTTAATCACTCACTAAGGTGTGCTTCTCTTGATTTCCTTCTAACAAAGCTGGACTTTTTGTTGTAATCACTCATTCTCACCCAATTATGTGGAAAATACTTGTGGAAACAATAAGCACACTATCAATGTTAACAAGCACATCAACACTTCCTTGGAACTAGGAAACCATGGACTTTCATTAAACAATGAGTATCTAATGATCATTTCCATTGCTTACAAAGTATTTTCAGTTTAATCACTCACTAATTTGTGCTTCTCTTGATTTCCTTCTAACGAGGCTGGACTTTTTGTTGTAAATCACTCATTCTCTGCTAATTATGTTTCAAAATACGTTGTGTACAAACAATAAGCACTCTATTAAAGTTTAGAAGCACATCAACACGTCCATGGAACTAGGAAACCATTGAATTTCATTAAGGAACGAGTATCTAGTGATCATTTCCATTTCTTACAAGTATTTTCAGTTAAATCACTCACTAATGTGTGCTTCTCTTGAGTTCCTTCTAACAAAGCTGGATCTTTTTGTTGTAATCACTCATTCTCACCCAATTATGTGGAAAATAGCTTGTGTACAAACAATAAGCACACTATCAAATGTTGACAAGCACATCAACAACTTCCTTGGAACTAGGAAACCCTGGACTTTCATTAAACAATGAAGTATCTAATGATCATTTCCATTGCTTTACCAGTATTTTCAGTTGAAAATACATTGTGTACAAACAAGAAGCACCCTATTAAGGTTAACAAGCAAATCAACACTTCCGTGGAACTAGGAAACCATTGAATTTCATTACACAACGAGTATCTAATGATCATTTCCATTTCTTACCAGTATTTTCAGTTTAATCGCTCACGATGGGTGCTTCTCTTCATTTCCGTCTAACAAGGCTGGACTTTATGTTGTAATCACTCATTCTCACCGTAATTATGTTGAAAATACCTTGTGTACAAACAATAAGCACTCTAGTAAGGTTAAAAGCGCATCAAACATTCCTTGGAACTAGGAAACCATTGATTTCATTAAACAACGAGTAATCTAATGATCATTTCCATTTCTTACAAGTATTTTCAGTTAATCACTCACAATATGTGCTTCTCTTGATTTCCTTCTAACAAAGCTGGACTTTTTGTTGTAATCACTCATTGTCACCTCATTATGTTGAAAATACATTGTGTATAAACAATAAGCACTCTATTAAGGTTAAGAAGCACATCAACACTTCCTTGGACTAGGAAACCATTGAGTTTCATTAAACAACGAGTATCTTATGATGATCATTTCCATTTCTTACAAGTATTTTTCAGTTTAATCGCTCACTAATGTGTGCTTCTCTTGATTTCCTTCTAACAAAGCTTGACTGTTTGTTGTAATCACTCATTCCCGCCCAATTATGTGGAAAATACCTTGTGTACAAACAATAAGCACACTATCAATGTTAACAAGCACATCAACAACTTCCTTGGAACTAGGAACCATGGACGTTCATTAAACAGTGAGTATCTAATGATGATTTCCATTGCTTACAAGTATTTTCAGTTTAATCACTCACTAATTTGTGCTTCTCTTGATTTCCTTCTAACGAGGCTGGACTTTTTGTTGTAATCTCTCATTATCTGCTAATTTATGTTCAAAATACCTTGTGTACAAACAATAAGCACTCTATTAATGTTAAGAAGCACATCAACACGTCCTTGGAACTAGGAAACCATTGAATTTCATTACACAACGAGTATCTAATGATCATTTCCATTTCTTACAAGTATTTTTCAGTTTAATCACTCAGTAATGTGTGCTTCTCTTGATTTTCTTCTAACAAAGCTGGACTTTTTGTTAATAATCACTCATTCTCACCTAAAATTATGTTGAAAATACCTTGTGTAGAAACAATAAGCACTCTCTTAAGGTTAACAAGCACATCAACACTTCCTTGGAACTAGGAAACCATTGAATTTTCATTAATCAACGAGTATCTAATGATCATTTCCATTTCTTACCAGTATTTTCAGTTTAGTCACTCATGAATGTGTGCTTCTCTTGATTTCCTTCTAACAAGGCTGGACTTTTTGTTGTAATCACTCATTCTCACCTAATTATGTTGAAAATACCTTGTGTACAAACAATAAGCACTCTATTAATGTTAACAAGCACATCAACATTTTCCTTGGAACTAGGAAACCATTGAATTTCTTTAAACAACGAGTATCCAATGATCATTTCCATTTCCTACAAGTATTTTCAGTTTAATCACTCACAAATGTGTGCTTCTCTTGATTTCCTTCTAACAAGGCTGGACTTTATGTTGTAATCACTCATTCTCACCTAATTATGTTGAAAATACCTTGTACAAACAATAAGCACTCTATTAAGGTTAACAAGCACATCAAACACTTCCTTGGAACAAGGAAACCATTGAATTTCATTAAACAACGAGTATCTAATGATCATTTCCATTTCTTACCAGTATTTTCAGTTTAATCACTCACGAATGTGTGCTTCTCTTGATTTCCTTCTAACAAGGCTGGACTTTTTGTTGTAATCACTCATTCTCACCTAATTATGTTGAAAATACCTTGTGTACAAACAATAAGCACTCTATTAAGGTTAACAAGCACATCAACACTTCCTTGGAACTAGGAAACCATTGAATTGAATTAAACAACGAGTATCTAATGATCATTTCCATTTCTTACAAGTATTTTCAGTTTAATCACTCGATTCGGAAAAACCGCAAAAGGACGTGGCTTAGGGACCCAACACACACAATGAATCAAAGAACAACCAGGAAAGCTAAATCAGAGTTTAATAACACAAACCCTAGACCCAATATTCGAAGGAACACGAACTTAGGGTATTCAAGATGGATATGGACGCCGCACTCCAGAAGAGGAAGGAATTGGAAGTGATAAGTCAGTTTGAACACCACAAGAAGAAACCTCTTTGATAAGTTCTTTAGTTCTCAAAAGAACTGAAGGAGAAACCCTTGGTTTCTATTTCACTAAAAGTTGTCTCATTTTCCTGATTGTCTGATCTGCAAAGCTTACAAGGGGTGCCTATTTATAGGCTAAGATAGCAATCCTAAAGAGGCAAAATTTCGTATTTAGGACAATTCCTTGTTTATAGAAGAAAATGAGGGGCAACGAGGTACATCTTTCAGACGAGATGTCTCATCAAAGATAAGGTATGTGTAGTATGAATATTGATGGTGGAAGTATGCACTCTAATCTTGCTAGCACAACTATGGTTGAGAAGCTGAATTTACCTACTATGAAGCATCCTAAACCATATAAGCTTCAATGGATGAATGAGAGTGGTGAAGTTAAAGTAGATAAGCAAGTGCACGTGTCATTTTCTATTGGAAGGAATCACGATGAAGTTTTATGTGATGTTGTACCTATGCAAGCAAGCCATATTCTATTAGGAAGGCCATGGCATTTGACAGACGAGTTATGCACGATGGATTCAAGAATCGATATTCTTTGTAATGAATGATAAACCCGTCACTCTTGTACCATTATCACCTCAACAGGCTTATGAGGATCAATTAAGGATTAAAACTGAGAGTGAACAGAAAAGAGAGATGAAAAAAGAGAAAAGAGAGGAGAAAACGTGAGAACACGAGAGAAAGAGAAGAAAACAAAAAGGTTTCTATATAGAAGAAAATGATGCCAAAAAGAGCAATTTTTGCCATAACAACCTATGATCGTACTTTTTGTACAAAAAGGCTTCTTTTTTAACACTAAACAAGCTTGAACCATCTTTGCCTAGTACTATTGTTGTTTTCTATTGCAGGAATTTGAAGATGAATTCCATGATGATGTCCCAAGTGGATTGCTACCTAAGAGAGGAATTAAGAATCAAATTGTTTTCATCCTTGGTGCATCCATCCAAAATCGGCCAGCATATAAGAGTAATCCTAAGGAGACAAAGGAGCATAAAAAGACAGGTTGAAGAACTTATTTTCAAAGGATATGTGAGGGAAAGCATGAGTTATTATGTACTTCCTATCCTACTTGTACGAGGAAAGTTGAAACAGAAGGCATGCCAAGTGGATCAAATTCATTCAGACCTTTCCCTACGTCATCAAGTATAAACAAGGTGATGATTCGAGGACGAATCTTTTTGAGGAAAGGGGAATGATGAGAAACCGTAGACATGAAGGGTGGAAGGCTTCAAAGGATGCAAAAAGTCCATTGCACATTCAGAAGGCCCAATAACACGAGTTAGAGCTTCAATTGATCCAAGAGGTCCGTTGCACATTCTAGAAGGCCTAATAATAGGAGCTAGGGCTTCAATGGATGCAAGAGGTCCATTGCACATTCCAGAAGGCCAATAAACACGAGCTAGGGCCAGAAAGATTAAAGAAGCACTAAATGGGGTGATTCAGGACGCTCAGGCCAACCCAGCTTCAAATGGTGCGAATTTAAACTTAGAAGAAAGTCCAGGCCTTATTAATATCATTAGAGTAATTAAAAATATTAGGACTAATAATAGTAGTCACTCCAAATTAGGAGTTTATTGTATGTGCTGGAAATATTCGGAAATTCCTCCAAAATAGGGATTCTCCTAAATAGGAATTCTCCTCTTCAGGATTGCTATCTAAGCCTATAAATAGGCACCCCTTGTAAGCTTTGAAAATCAGACAATCAAGAAATCAGACAACTTTCAGTGAAATAGAAAGCAAGGGTTTTTCTCCCTCGGTTCTTTTAAGAGAACTAATGAACTTATCAAGAGGTAATTCTTCTTGTGGCATTCAAATCGACGTATCACTCTCAATTCCTTCCTTTTCTGGAGTGTGGCGTCCATATCCTTCTTGAATACCCTAGGTTCGTGTTCCTTCGAATTTTGGGTCTAGGGTTTGTGTTATTAAACTCTGATTTAGCTTTCCTGGTTGTTCTTCTTGATTTATTGTGTGCGTTGGGTCCCTAAACCACGTCTTTTTGGGGTTTTTCCGCATCAATGGGCTTGTTAACATTGATAGAGTGCATATTGTTTGTACACAATGTATTTCCAAGATAATTAGGTGGGAATGAGTGATTACAACAAAAAGTCCTGCCTTGTTTGAAGGAAATCAAGAGAAGCACACATTAGTGAGAGATTAAGCGGAAAATACTTGTAGGAAATGGAAATGATCATTAGATACTCGTTGTTTAATGAAATTCAGTGGCTTCCTAGTTTCCAAGGGAGAGTTGATGTGCTTGTTAAGATTGATAGAGTGCTTATTGTTTGTACACAATGTATTTTCAACATAATTAGGTGAGAATGAGTGATTACAATAAAAAGTCCAGCTTGTTAGAAGGAAATCAAGAGAAGCACACATTAGTGATTGATTAACCTGAAAACAGTCTATGGAAATTCTACTAATCATTAGATACTCGTTGTTTAATGAAATTCACTGGTTTCCTAGTTTCACAGAAGTGTTGATGTGGTTGTTAACAATAATAGAGTGCTTATTGTTTGTACACAAACTATTTCAACAAAATTCGGTGAGAATAAGCGATTACAAGAAAAATCCAGCCTTGTTAGAAGGAAATCAAGAGAAGCACACATTAGTGAGTGATTAACCTGAAAACAGTTTAAGGAAATTCTACTCATCATTTTGATTAATGAAATTCAAATGGTTTTCTAGTTGCAAGAAGTGTTGATGTGGTTGTTAACATTAATAGAGAGCTTATTGTTTGTACACAAGGTATTTTCAACATAATTAGGTGAGAATGAGTGATTAAAACAAAAAGCCCAGCATTGTTAGAAGGAAATCAAGAGAAGCACACATTAGTGACTGATTAAACTGAAAATACTTGTAAGAAATGGAAATGATCATTAGATACTCGTTGTTTAAAGAAATTCAATGCTTTCCTACGTCCAAGGAAGAGTTGATGTGCTTGTTAACATTAAGAGAGTGCTTATTGTTTGTGCACAAGGTATTTTGAACATAATTAGGTGAGAATGAGTAATTACAACAAAAAGTCCAGCGTTGTTAGAAGGAAATCAAGAGAAGCACACATTAGTGAAGTGATTAACCTGAAAACAGTTTAAGGAAATTCTACTCACATCATTAGATGCCCGTTGTTTAATGAAATTCACTGGTTTCCTAGTTTCACGAAGTGTTGATGTGCTTGTTAACATTAATTAATAGAGTGCTATTGTTTGTACACAAACTATTTTCAACAAAATTTGTGAGAATGATTGATTACAAGAAAAAATCCAGCCTTGTTAGAAGGAAATCAAGAGAAGCACACATTAGTGAGTGATTAAACTGAAAATACTGTAAGAAAAGGAAATGATCATTAGATACGTATTATTGAATGAAATTCAATGGTTTCCTAGTTCCAAGGAAGTGTTGATGTGCTGTGTTAACATCAATACAGTGCTTATTGTCTCTACACAAGGCATTTTCAACATAATTAGGTGAGAATGAGTGATTACAATAAAAAGACCAGCATTGTTAGAGGGAAATCAAAGAGAAGCACACATGAGAGAGTGATTAAAGTATTTTCAACATAATTTGGTGAGAATGAGTGATTACAACAAAAAGTCCTGCCTTGTTAGAAGGAAATCAAGGGAGGCACCCATTAGTGAGAGATTAACGAAAAAAACGGTTTAAGGAAATTCTACTCATCATTAGATACTCGTTGTTTAATGAAATTCAATGGTTTCTAGTTTCATGGAAGTGTTGATGTGCTTGTTAACATTAATAGAGTGCTTATTGTTTGTACACAAGGTATTTTCAGCAATATTAGGTGAGAATGAGTGATTACAACAAAAAGTGCAGCCTTCTTAGAGGAAATCAAGAGAAGCAAACATTAGTGAGGCGTTAACCTGAAAACAGTTTAAGGAAATTCTACTCATCATTAGATACTTGTTGTTTAACGAAATCAAATGGTTCCTGGTTCCAAGGAAGTGTTGATGTGCTTGTTAACGTTAATAGAGTTCTTATTATTTGTACACAAGGTATCTTCAACATAATTAGGTGAGAATGAGTGATTAAAACAAAAAGTCCAGCCTTGTTGGTTGGAAAACAAGAGAAGCACACATTAGTGAGTGATTAACCTGAAAACAGTTTATGGAAATTCTACTCATCATTAGATACTCGTTGTTTGATGAAATTCAATGGTTTCCTAGTTCCAAGGAAGTGTTGATGTGCTTGTTAACATTAATAGAGTGCTTATTGTTTGTACACAAAGCATTTTCAACATAATTAGGCGAGAATGAGTGATTCATACAACAACGTCCAGCCTTGTTAGAAGGAAATCAAGAGAAGCAGACATTAGTGAGTGATTAACCTTGAAACAGTTTAAGTAAATTCTACTCATCATTAGATACTCGTTGTTTAAGTGAAATTCAATCGTTTCCTAGTTCCAAGCTAGTGTTGATGTGCTTGTTAACATTAATAGAGTGCTTATTGTTTGTACACGAAGTATTTTCAACATAATTTGGTGAGAATGAGTGATTGCAACAAAAAGTCCAGCCTTGTTAGAAGGAAATCAAGAGAAGCACACATTAGTGAGTGATTAATTTGAAAAGAGTTTATGGAAATTCTACTCATCATTAGATACTCGTTGTTTAATGAAATTCAATGGTTTCCTAGTTCCAAGGAAGTGTTGATGTGCTTGTTAACATTAATAGAGTGCTTATTGTTTGTACACAAAGCATTTTCAACATAATTAGGCGAGAATGAGTGATTACAACAAAAAGTCCAGCCTTGTTAGAAGGAATCAAGAGAAGCAGACATTAGTGAGTGATAACCTTGAAACAGTTTAAGTAAATTCTTACCCATCATTAAGATACTCGTTGTTTAGTGGATTCAATGGTTTCCTAGTTCCAAGGAAGTGTTGATGTGCTTGTTAACATTAATAGAGATGCTTATTGTTTGTACACAAAGTATTTTTCAACATAATTTGGTGAGAATAGAAGTGATTACAACAAAAAGTCCTGCCTNGCACACAGTAGTGAGTGATTGAGCTGAAAATAGTTTAAGGAAATGCTACTCATCATTAGACATTCGTTGTTTAATGAAGTTCAACGGTTGCCTAGATCAAGGAAGTGTAGATGTGCTTGTTAAGATGAATAGAGCACTTCTTGTTTGTACACAGGGTATTTTCAACATAATTAGGTCAGAATGAGTGATTCCAACAAAAAGTCCAGCCTTGTTAGAAGGAAATCAAGAGAAGCACACATTAGTGATTGATTGACCAGAAAACAGTTTAAGGAAACTCAACTCATCATTAGATACTCGTTGTTTAATGAAATTCAATGGTTTCCTAATTCCAACGAAGTGTTGATGTGCGTGTTAACATTAATAGAGTGCTTATGGTTTGTACACCAGGTATTTTCAACATAATTAGGTAAGAATGAGTGATTACAACAAAGAGTCCAGGCTTGTTAGAAGGAAATCAAGAGAAGAACACGTTAGTGAGTGATTAAACTGAAAATACTTGTAAGAAATCGAAATAATCATTACATACTCGTTGTTTAATGAAATTCAATGGTTTCCTAGTTCCAAGGAAGTGTTCATGTGCTTGTTAACATTAATAAAGTGCTTATTGTTTGTACACAAGTTATTTTCAACATAATTGGGTGAAAAAGAGTAATTACAACAAAAAGTCCAGCCTTGTTAGAAGGAAATCAAGAGAAGCACACATTAGTGAGTGATTAACCTGAAAACAGTTTAAGGAAACTCTACAGATCATTAGATACTCATTGTGTAATGAAATTCAATGGTTTCCTAGTTCCAAGGAAGTGTTGATGTGCTTGTTAACATTAATAGAGTGCTTATTGTTTCTACACAAGGTATTTTATACATTAGTAGGTGAGAATGAGTGATTACAACAAAAAGTCCAGCCTTCTTAGAAGGAAATCAAGAGAAGCACAAATTAGTGAGTGATTAAACAGAAAATACTTGTAAGCAATGGAAATGATCATTAGATACAATTTCTTTAATGAAATTCCATGGTTTCCTAGTTCCAAGGAAGTGTTGATGTGCCTGTTAACATTAACAGAGTGCCTATTGTTTGTACACAAGGTATTTTGGACATAATTAGGTGAGAATGAGTGACTACAACAAAAAGTCCAACCTTGTTTGAAGGAAATCAAGAGAAGCACATATTACTGAGTGATTAAACAGAAATACTTATAAGCAATGGAAATGATCATTAGATACTCGTTGTTTAATGAAATTCAATGGTTTGCAAGTTCCAAGGAAGTGTTGATATGCTTGTTAACATTAATAGAGTGCTTATTGTTTGTACACAAAGTATTTTCAACATAATTAGGTGAGAATGGGTGATTACAACAAAAACTCCACCTTTGTTAGAAGGAAATCAAGAGAAGCACACATTAGTGAGTGAGTAAACTGAAAATACTTGTAAGAAATGGAAATGATCATTAGATACTCATTGTTTAATGAAATTCAAGGGTTTCCTTCTTCCAAGGAAGTGTTGATGTGCTTGTTAACATTAATAGAGTGCTTATTGTTTGTAGACAAGGTATTTTCAACATAATTAGGTGAGAATGAATGATTACAACAAAAAGTCCAGCCTTGTTAGTAGGAAATCAAGAGAAGCACACATTAGTGAGTGATTAACCTGAGAACTGTTTAAGGAAACTCTACTGATCATTAGATACTCGTTCTTTAATGACATTCAATGGTTTGCTAGTTCCAAGCAAGTGTTGATGTGCTTGTTAACATTAATAGAGTGCTTATTGTTTCTGCACAAGGTATTTTATACATAATTAGGTGAGAATGAGTGATTACAACAAAAAGTCCAGCCATCTTAGAAGGAAATCAAGAGAAGCACAAATTAGTGAGTGATTAAACAGAAAATACTTGCAAGCAATGGAAATGATCATTAGATACACTTGGTTTAATGAAATTCCACGGTTTCCTAGTTCCAAGGAAGTGTTGATGTGCTTGTTAACATTAATAGAGTTCTTATTCTTTGTACACAAGGTATTTTCAACATAATTAGGTGAGAATGAGTGATTACAACAAAAAGTCCAGGCTTGTTAGAAGGAAATCAAGAGAAGCACACATTAGTGAGTGATTAAACTGAAAATATTTGTACGAAATTTGAATGATCATTAGATACTCGTTGTTTAATGAAATTCAATGGTTTCCTAGTTCCAAGGAAGTGTTGATGTGCTTGTTAACATTAATAGAGTGCTTATAGTTTCTACAGAAGGTATTTAATACATAATTAGGTGAGAATGAGTGATTACAACAAAAAGTCGAGCCCTGATAGAAGGAAATCAAGAGAAGCACATATTAGTGAGTGATTAAACAGAAAATACTTATAAGCAATGGAAATGATCATTAGATACTCGTTGTTTAAAGAAATTCAATCGTTTCCACGTTCCAAGGAAGTATTGATATGCTTGTTAACATTAATAGAGTGTTTATTGTTTGTACACAAGGTATTTTCAACATAATTAGGTGAGAATGAGTGATTACAACAAAAAGTCCAGCCTTGTTAGAAGGAAATCAAGAGAAGCACACATTAGTGAGTGATTAACCTGAAAACAGTTTAAGGAAACTCTACTCATCATTAGATACTCGTTGTCTAGTGAAATTCAATGGTTTCCTACTTTCAAGTGTTGATGTGCTTGTTAACACTAATAGAGTGCTTATTGTTTGTACACAAGGTATTTTTTACGTAATTAGGTGAGAATGAGTGATTACAACCAAAAGTCCAGCCTTGTTAGAAGGAAATCAAGGGAAGCACAAATTAGTGAGTGATTAAACTGAAATTACTTGTAAGCAATGAAAATGATCATTAGATACTCATTGTTTAATGAAATTCCATGGTTTCCTAGTTCCAAGGAAGTGTTGATGTGTTTGTTAACATTAATAGAGTGCTTATTGTTTGTGCACAAGGTATTTTCAACATAATTAGGTGAGAATGAGTGATTACAACAAAAAGTCCAGCCTTGTTACAAGGAAATCAAGAGAAGCACACATTAGTGATTGATTAACCTGAAAACAGTTTAAGGAAATTCTACTTATCCATAGATACTCGTTGTTTAATGAAATTCAATGGTTTCCTAGTTCCAAGGAAGTGTTGATGTGCTTGTTGACATTAATAGAGTGCTTATTGTTTCTACAGAAGGTATTTTATACATAATTAGGGGAGAATGATAGATTATAACAAAAAGTCGAGCCTTGTTTGAAGGAAATCAAGAGAAGCAAATATTAGTGAGTGATTAAAGAGAAAATACTTATAAGCAATGGAAATGATCATTAGATACTCGTTCTTTAATGAAATTCAATGGTTTCCACGTTCCAAGGAAATGTTGATATGCTTGTTAACATTAATAGAGTGCTTATTGTTTGTACACAAGGTATTTTCAACATAATTAGGTGAGAATGAGTGATTACAACAAAAACTCCACCCTTGTTAGAAGGAAATCAAGAGAAGCACACATTAGTGAGTGATTAACCCGAAAATAGTTTAAGGAAACTCTACTCATCATTAGATACTCGTTGTTTAATGAAATTCAATGGTTTCCAAGTTCCAAGGAAGTGTTGATGTGCTTGTTAACATTAATAGGGTGCTTATTGTTTGTAGACATGGTATTTTATACATAATGAGGTGAGAATTAGTGATTACAACAAAAAGTCCAGCCTTGATAGAAGGAAATCAAGAGAAGCACATATTAGTGAATGATTAAAATGAAAATACTTGTAAGCAATGGAAATGATCATTAGATTCTCTTTGTTTAATGAAATTCAATGGTTTCATAGTTCCAAGGAAGTGTCGATGTGCTTGTTAACATTAATTGAGTGCATATTGTTTGTACACAAGGTATTTTCAACATAATTAGGTGAGAATGAGTGATTACAACAAAAAGTCCAGCCATCTTTGAAGGAAATCA
This sequence comes from Bruguiera gymnorhiza, assembly GCA_020883675.1. Classification (NCBI taxonomy): domain Eukaryota; kingdom Viridiplantae; phylum Streptophyta; class Magnoliopsida; order Malpighiales; family Rhizophoraceae; genus Bruguiera; species Bruguiera gymnorhiza. The sequence continues at coordinate 98,229 of JAIRCJ010000139.1, read as the reverse complement.
AGAGAAGCACACGTTAGTGAGTGATTAAACTGCAAATACTTGTAAGAAATGGAAATGATCATTACATACTCGTTGTTTAATGAAATTCAATGGTTTCCAAGTTCCAAGGATGTGTTGGTGTGCTTGTTAACTTTAATAGAGTGCTTATTGTTTGTACAAAAGGTATTTTCAACATAATTAGGTGAGAATGAGTGATTATATCAAAAACTCCACCATTGTTAGAAGGAAATCAAGAGAAGCACGCATTAGTGAGTGATTAAACAGAAAATACTTGTAAGAAATGGAAATGATCATTAGATACACATTGTTTAATGAAATTCAATGGTTTCCTAGTTCCAAGGAAGTGTTGATGTGCTTGTTAACATTAATAGAGTGCTTGTTGTTTGTACACAATGTATTTTATACATAATTAGGTGAGAATGAGTGATTACAATAAAAAGTCCAGCCTTTTTAGAAGGAAATCAATAGAAGCAAACATTAGTGAGTGATTAAACTGAAAATACTTGTAAGCAATGGAAGTGATCATTAGATACTCATTATTTAATGAAATTCCATGGTTTCCCAGTTCCAAGGAAGTGTTGATGTGCTTGTTAACGTTAATAGAGTGCTTATTGTTTGTAACCAAGGTATTTTCAACATAATCAGGTGAGAATGAGTGATTACAACAAAAGTCAAGGCTTGTTAGAAGGAAATCAAGAGAAGCACACATTAGTGAGTGATTAACCTGAAAACAATTTAAGGAAACTCTACTCATCATTAGATACTCGTTGTTTAATGAAACTCAATGGTTTCCTAGTTCCAAGGAAGTGTTGATGTGCTTGTTAACATTAATAGAGTGCTTATTGTTTGTACACAAGGTATTTTCAACATAATGAGGTGAGAATGAGTGATTACAACAAAAACTCCACCCTTATTAGAAGGAAATCAAGAGAAGCACACATTAGTGAGTGATTAACCTGAGAACAGTTTAAGGAAACTCTACTCATCATTAGATACTCGTTGTTTAAAGAAATTCAGTGGTTTACTAGTTCCAAGGAAGTGTTGATGTGCTTGTTAACATTAATAGGGTGCTTATTGTTTGTACACATGGTATTTTATACATAATTTGGTGAGAATTAGTGATTACAACAAAAAGTCCAGCCTTGTTAGAAGGAAATCAAGAGAAGCACATATTAGTGAATGATTAAAATGAAAATACTTGTAAGCAATGGAAATGATCATTAGATTCTCTTTGTTTAATGAAATTCCATGGTTTCCTAGTTCCAAGGAAGTGTGGATGTGCTTGTTATTATTAATTGAGTGCATGTTGTTTGTACACAAGGTATTTTCAACATAATTAGGTGAGAATGAGTGATTACAACAAAAAGTCCAGCCTTCTTAGAAGGAAATCAAGAGAAGCACACATTAGTGAGTGATTAAACTGCAAATACATGTAAGAAATGGAAATGATCATTAGATACTCGTTGTTTAATGAAATTCAATGGTTTCCAAGTTCCAAGGATGTGTTGATGTGCTTGTTAACATTAATAGAGTGCTTATTGTTTGTACACAAGGTATTTTCAACATAATTAGGTGGGAATGAGTGATTACAACAAAAAGTCCAGCCTTCTTAGATGAAAATCAAGAGAAGCAAACATTAATGAGTGATTAACCTGAAAACAGTTTAAGGAAATTCTACTCATCATTAGATACTCGTTGTTTAGTGAAATTCAATGGTTTCCTAGTTCCAAGCAAGTGTTGAGGTGCTTGTTAACATTAATAGAGTGCTTATTATTTGTACACAAGGTATTTTCAACATAATTAGGTGAGAATGGGTGATTACAACAAAAAGTCCAGCCTTGTTAGAAGGAAATCAATAAAAGCACACATTAGTGAGTGATTAACCTGAAAACAGTTTAAATAAACTCTACTCATCAGTAGATACTCGTTGTTTAATGAAATTCAATGGTTTCCTAGTTCCAAGGAAGTGTTGATGTGCTTGTTAACATTAATAGGGTGCTTATTGTTTGTACACAAGGTATTTTATACATAATTAGGTGAGAATGAGTGATTACAACAAAAAGTCCGGCCTTGTTAGAAGGAAATCAAGAGAAGCAAACATTAGTGAGCGATTAAACTGAAAATACTTGTAAGCAATGGAAATGATCATTAGAGACTCATTATTTAATGAAATTCCATGGGTTCCTTGTTCGAAGGAAGTGTTGATGTGCTTGTTAACATTAATAGAGTGCTTACAGTTTGTACACAAGGTATTTTCAACATAATTAGGTGAGAATGAGTGATTACAACAAAAAGTCCAGCCTTCTTAGAAGGAAATCAAGAGAAGCACACGTTAGTGAGTGATTAAACTGCAAATACTTGTAAGAAATGGAAATGATCATTAGATACTCGTTGTTTAATTAAATTCAATGGTTACCAAGTTCCAAGGAAGTGTTGATGTGCTTGTTAACATTAATAGAGTGCTTATTGTTTGTACACAAGGTATTTTCAACATAATTTGGTGAGAATGAGTGATTACAACAAAAACTCCACCCTTGTTAGAAGGAAATCAAGAGAAGCACACATTAGTGAGTGATTAAACAGAAAATACTTGTAAGAAATGGAAATGATCATTAGATGAAATTCAACGGTTTCCTAGTTCCAAGGAAGTGTTGATGTGCTTGTTAACATTAATAGAGTGCTTATTGTTTGTACACAATGTATTTTATACATAATTAGGTGAGAATGAGTGATTACAACAAAAAGTCCAGCCTTGTTAGAAGGAAATCAATAGAAGCAAACATTAGTGAGTGATTAAACTGAAAATACTTGTAAGCAATGGAAATGATCATTAGATGCTCATTATTTAATGAAATTCCATGGTTTCATAGTTCCAAGGAAGTGTTGATGTGGTTGTTAACGTTAATAGAGTGCTTATTGTTTGTACACAAGGTATTTTCAACATAATTAGGTGAGAATGAGTGATTACAACAAAAGGTCATGGCTTGTTAGAAGGAAATCAAGAGAAGCACACATTAGTGAGTGATTAACCTGAAAACAATTTAAGGAAACTCTACTCATCATTAGATACTCGTTGTTTAATGAAATTCAATGGTTTCGTAGTTCCAAGGAAGTGTTGATGTGCTTGTTAACATTAATAGGGTGCTTATTATTTGTACACAAGGTATTTTATACATAATTAGGTGAGAATGAGTGATTACAACAAAAAGTCGAGCCTCGTTGGAAGGAAATTAAGAGAAGCACATATTAGTGAGTGATTAAAATGAAAATACTTGTAAACTGATGAGAACCGTAGAGATAAAAGGTGGAAGGCTTCAATGGTGCAAAGGTCCAGTGCACATTCCAAAAGGCCCAATAACACAAGCTAGAGCTTCAAAGGGCCTAATAGCACGAGATAGAGGTTCAATGGATGCAAGAGGTCCATTGCAGATTCCACTAAATGGGCTGATTAAGGACATTCAGGCCAACCAAGTTTCAAATGGTGCAAATTTAAGTTTTAAAGAGCGTGCAGGCCCAGTAAAAATAATTGGAGTACTTAATAGGTCAAACTAAGAAATAGTGTCACTCCTAAATAGGAGTTCATTGTATGTGCTAGAATTAGTCCGAAATTCCTCTAAAATAGGGATTTCTCCTACAAAGTAAGGATTTCTCCTAAATAGGAATTTTGCCTCTTTAGGATTGCTATCTAAGCCTATAAATAGGCACCCCTTGTAAGCTCTGGAAAGAAGACAACCTGGGGTGAAATAAAAAGCAAGGGTTTTTCTCCCTCGGTTCTTTTAGGAACTAAAGAACTTATCAAGAGGTAATTCTTCTTGTGGCGTTCAAATCGACTTATCACTCCCAATTCCTTCCTTTTCTGGAGTGTGGCGTCCATATCCATCTTGAATACCCTAAGTTCGTGTTCCTTCGAATATTGGGTCTAGAGTTTGTGTTATTAAACTCTGATTTAACTTTCCTGGTTGTTCCTTGATTCATTGACAGGCGAGTTATGCATGATGGATTCAAGAATTGATATTCCTTTGTAATGAATGAAAAACCCGTCACTCTTGTACCATTATCACCTCAACAAGCTTATGAGGATCAATTTAGCTTTCCTGGTAGTTCTTTGATTCAATGTGTGCGCTGGGTCCCTAAGCCAAATGATCATTAGATTCTCTTTGTTTAATGAAATTCCAAGGTTTCCTAGTTCCAAGGAAGTGTTGATGTGCTTGCTAACATTAACAGAGTGCATATTATTTGTACACAAGGTATTTTCAACATAATTAGGTGAGAATGAGTGATTACAACAAAAAGTCAAGCTTCTTAGAAGGAAAACAAGAGAAGCACACATTAGTGCGTGATTAAACTGAAACTACTTGTAAGAAATCGAAATGATCATTCGATACTCGTTGTTTAATGAAATTCAATGGTTTCCTAGTTCCAAGGAAGTGTTGACGTGCTTGTTAACATTAATAGAGAGCTTATTGTTTGTACACAAGGTATTTTCAACATAATTAGGTGAGAATGACTGATTACAACAAAAAGTCCAGCCTTGTTAGAAGGAAATCAAGAGAGGCACACATTAGTGACTGATTAAACTGAAAATACTTGTAAGAAAAGGAAATGATCATTAGATACTCGTTGTTTAATGAAATTCAATGGTTTCCTAGTTCCAAGGAAGTGTTGATGTGCCTGTTAACATTAATAGAGCGCTTATTGCTTCTACACAAGGTATTTCATACATAATTAGGTGAGAATGAGTGATTACAACAAAAAGTCCAGCCTTGTTAGAAGGAAATCAAGAGAAGCACATATTAGTGAGTGATTAAACAGAAAATACTTGTAAGAAATGGAATTGATCATTAGATACTCATTGTTTAATGAAATTCAATGGTTTCCTAGTTCCAAGGAAGTGTTGATGTGCTTGTTAACCTTAATAGAGTGCTTATTGTTTGTACACACGGTATTTTCTACATGATTAGGTGAGAATGAGTGATTACAACAAAAAGTCCAGCCTTGTTAGAAAGAAATCAGGAGAAGCACACATAAGTGAGTGATTAACCTGAAAACAGTGTAAGGAAACTCTACTCATCATTAGACACTCGTTGTTTAATGAAATTCAATGGTTTCCTAGTTCCAAGGCAATGTTGATGTCCTTGTTAACATTAACAGGGTGCTTATTGTTTGTACACAAGGTATTTTCAACATAATTAGGTGAGAATGAGCGATTACAGAAAAAAGTCCTGCTTTGTTAGAAGGAAATCAAGAGAAGCACGTATTAGTGAGTGATTAAACCGAGAATACTACTAAGCAATGGAAATGATCAGTAGATACACTTTGTTTAATGAAATTCCATGGTTTCCTTGTTCCTAGGAAGTGTTGATGTGCTTGTTCACATTAATAGAGTGCTTATTGTTCGTATACAAGGTATTTTAGACATAATTAGGTGAGAATGAGTGATTACAACAAAAAGTCCAGCCTTATTAGAAGGAAATCAGGAGAAGCACACATTAGTTAGTGATTAACCTGAAAACAGTTTCAGGAAATTCTACTCATCATTAGATACTCATTGCTTAATGAAATTCAATGGTTTCCTAGTTCCAAGGAAGTGTTGTTGTGCTTGTTAACATTTATAGAGTGCTTATTGTTTGTACACAAGGTATTTTCAACATAATTAGGTGAGAATGAGTGATTACAACAAAAAGTCCAGCCTTCTTTGAAGGAAATCAAGAGAAGCACACATTAGTGAGTGATTAACCTTGAAACAGTTTCAGGAAATTGTACACATGATTAGATACTCGTTGTTTTATGAAATTCAATGGCTTCCTTGTTCCAAGGAAGTGTTGATGTGCTTGTTAACATTAATAGAGTGCTTATTGTTTGTACACAAGGTATTTTATACATAATTAGGTGAGAATGAGTGATTACAACAAAAAGTCCAGCCTTCCTAGATTAGTGAGTGATGAAACAGAAAATACTTGTTAGAAATGGAAATGATCATTAGATACTCGTTGTATAATGAAATTCAATGGTTTCCTAGTTCCAAGGAAGTGTTGATGTGCTTGTTAACATGAATAGAGTGCCTATTGTTTGTACAAAAGGTATTTTCAACATAATTATGTGAGAATTAGTGATTACAACAAAAGGTGCAGCCTTGTTAGAAGGAAATCAAGAGAAGCACACATTAGTGACTGATTAAACAGAAAATACTTGTAAGAAATGGAAATGATCATTAGATACTCATTGTTTAATGAAATTCAAGGGCTTCCTAGTTCCAAGGAAGTGTTTATGCGCTTGTTAACATTACCAGAGTGCTTATTGTTTGTACACAAGGTATTTTCGGCATAGTTAGGTGAGAATGAGTGATTACAACAAAAAGTCCTGCCTTGTTAGAAGGAAATCAAGAGAAGCATACATTAGTGAGTGATTAAACTGAAAATACTTGTAGGAAATGTAAATGATCATTACATACTCGTTGTTTAATTAAATTCAGTGGTTTCCTAGTTCCAAGGAAGTGTTAATGCGCTTGTTAACATTAATAGAGTTCTTATTGTTTGCACACAAGGTATTTTCAACATAGTTAGGTGAGAATGAGCGATTACAGAAAAAAAACCAGCTTTGTTAGAAGGAAAACAAGAGAAGCACACTCTAGTGAGTGATTAAACAGAAAATACTTGTAAGAAATGGAAATGATCATTAGATACTCATTGTTTACTGAAATTCAATGGTTTCCTAGTTCCAAGGAAGTGTTGATGGGCTTGTTAACATTAATAGAGTACTTCTTGTTTGTACACAAGGTATTTTCAACATAATTACGTGAGAATGTGTGATTACAACAAAAAGTCCAGCCTTGTTAGAAGGAAATGAAGAGAAGCCCACATTAGTGAGTGATTAAACTGAAAATACTTGTAAGAAATAGAAATGATCATTAGATACTCGTTGTTTAATGAAATTCAATGGTTTCCTAGTTCCAAGGAAGTGTTGATGGGCTTGTTAACATTAATAGTGTACTTATTGTTTGTTCAGAAGGTATTGTCAACATAATTAGGTGAGAATGAGTGATTACAACAAAAAGTCCGGGCTTGTTAGAAGGAAATCAAGAGAAGCACACATAAGTGAGTGATTAAACTGAAAATACTTGTAAGAAATAGAAATGATCATTAGATACCCGTTGTTTAATGAAATTCAATGGTTTCCTAGTTCCAAGGAATTGTTGATGTGCTTGTCAACATAATAGAGTGCTTATTGTTTGTACACAAGGTATTTTCAACATAATTAGGTGTGAATGAGTGATTACAGCAAAAATTCCAGCTTTGTTAGAAGGAAATCAAGAGAAGCACACCTTAGCGAGTGATTAAACTGAAAATACTTGTAAGAAATAGAAATGATCATTAGATACCCGTTGTTTAATGAAATTCAATGGTTTCCTAGTTCCAAGGAATTGTTGATGTGCTTGTCAACATAATAGAGTGCTTATTGTTTGTACACAAGGTATTTTCAACATAATTAGGTGTGAATGAGTGATTACAGCAAAAATTCCAGCTTTGTTAGAAGGAAATCAAGAGAAGCACACCTTAGCGAGTGATTAAACTGAAAATACTTGTAAGAACTGGAAATGATCATTAGATACTCGTTGTTTTAGGAAATTCAATGGTTTGCTAGTTCCAAAGAAGTGTTGATGTGCTTGTTAACATTAATAGCGTGCTTCTTGTTTGTACACAAGGTATTTTCAACATAATTAGGTGAGAATGAGTGATTAGAATAAAAAGTCCAGCCTTGTTAGAAGGAAATCAAGAGAAGCACACACGAGGGAGTGGTTAAACTGAAAATACTTATAAGAAATGGAAATGATCATTAGATAGTCGTTGTTTAATGAAATTCAATGGTTTCCTAGTTCCAAGGATGTGTTGATGGGCTTGTTAACATTAATAGTGTACTTATTGTTTGTACACAAGGTATTGTCAACATAATTAGGTGAGAATGAGTGATTACAACAAAAAGTCCGGCCTTGTTAGACGGAAATGAAGAGAAGCACACATTAGTGAGTGATTAAACTGAAAATACTTGTAAGAAATGGAAATGATCTTTAGATACCCGTTGTTTAATGAAATTCAACGGTTTCCTAATTCCAGGGAAGTGTTGATGTTCTTGTTAACTTTAATAGAGTGCTTAGTGTTTGTACACAAGGTATTTTCGACATAATTTGGTGAGAATGAGTGATTAGAACAAAAGGTCCAGCCTTGTTAGAAGGAAATCAAGAGAAGCACACATTAGTGAGTGATTAAACTGAACATACTTGTAAGAAATGGAAATGATCATTAGATACTCATTGTTTAAAGAAATTCAATGGTTTCCTAGTTCCAAGCAAGTGTTGATGTACTCGTTAACATTAATAGAGTGCTTATTGTTTGTACACAAGTTATTTTCAACATAATTAGGTGAGAATGAGTGATTACAACAAAACGTCCAGCCTTGTTTGAAGGAAATCAAGAGAAGCACACATTAGTGTGTGATTAAAGTGAAAATACTTGCGAGAAATGGAAATGATCATTACTTACTCGTTGTTTAATGAAATTAAATGGTTTGCTAGTTCCAAGGAAGTGTTGATGTGCTTGTTAACATTAATAGAGTGCTTCTTGTTTGTACACAAGGTATTTTCAACATAATTTGGTGAGAATGTGTGATTACAACAAAAAGTCCAGCTTTGTTAGAAGGATATCAAGAGAAGCACACCTTAGCGAGTGATTTAACTGAAAATACTTGTAAGAAATGGTTGTTTAATGAAATTCAATGGCTTCCTAGTTCCAAGGAAGTGTTGATGTGCTTGTTAACTTTAATAGAGTGCTTATTGTTTGTACACAAGGTATTTTCAACATAATTATGTTAGAATGAGTGATTACAACAAAAATTCTAGCCTTGTTAGAAGGAAATCAAGAGAAGCACACATTAGGGAGTGATTAAACTGAGAATACTTGTAAGAAATGGAAATGATCGTTAGATACCCGTTGTTTATTGAAATTCAAGGGTTTCCTAGTTCCAAGGAAGTGTTGATGTACTTGTTAACATTAATAGAGTGCTTAGTGTTTGTACACATGGTATTTTTGACATAATTTGGTGAGAATGAGTGATTACAACAAAAGGTCCAGCCTTGTTAGAAGGAAATCAAGAGAAGCACACATTAGTGAGTGATTAAACTGAAAATACTTGTAAGAATTGGAAATGATCATTAGATACTCGTTGTGTGACGAAATTCAATGGTTTCTTAGTTCCAAGGAAGTGTTGATGTTCCTGTTAAAATTAATAGAGTACTTATTGTTTGTACACAAGGTTTATTCAATGTAATTAGGTGAGAATGAGTGATTACAACAAAAAGTCCAGCCTTGTTAGAAGGAAATCAAGAGGAGCAAACATTAGTGAGTGATTAAACTGAAAATACTTGTAAGAAATGGAAATGATCATTAGATACTCGTTGTTTAACGAAATTCAATAGTTTCTTAGTTCCAAGGAAGTGTTGATGTTCTTGTTAACATTAATAAAGTACTTATTGTTTGTACACAAGGTTTATTCAATGTAATTAGGTGAGAATGAGTGATTACAACAAAAAGTCCAGCCTTGTTAGAAGGAAATCAAGAGAAGCACACATTAGTGACTGATTAAACAAAAAATACTTGTAAGAAATGGAAATGATCATTAGATACTCATTGTTTAATGAAATTCAAGGGCTTCCTAGTTCCAAGGAAGTGTTTATGCGCTTGTTAACATTACCAGAGTGCTTATTGTTTGTACACAAGGTATTTTCGACATAGTTAGGTGAGAATGAGTGATTACAACAAAAAGTCCTGCCTTGTTGGAAGGAAATCAAGAGAAGCATACATTAGTGAGTGATTAAACTGAAAATACTTGTAGGAAATGGAAATGATCATTACATACTCGTTGTTTAATTAAATTCAATGGTTTCCTAGTTCCAAGGAAGTGTTGATGCGCTTGTTAACATTAATAGAGTTCTTATTGTTTGCACACAAGGTATTTTCAACATAATTAGGTGAGAATGAGCGATTACAGAAAAAAGTCCAGCTTTGTTAGAAGGAAATCAAGAGAAGCACACTCTAGTGAGTGATTAAACAGAAAATACTTGTAAGAAATGGAAATGATCATTAGATACTCATTGTTTAATGAAATTCAATGGTTTCCTAGTTCCAAGGAAGTGTTGATGGGCTTGTTAACATTAATAGAGTACTTATTGTTTGTACACAAGGTATTTTCAACATAATTACGTGAGAATGTGTGATTACAAGAAAAAGTCCAGCCTTGTTAGAAGGAAATGAAGAGAAGCACACATTAGTGAGTGATTAAACTGAAAATACTTGTAAGAAATAGAAATGATCATTAGATACTCGTTGTTTAATGAAATTCAATGGTTTCCTAGTTCCAAGGAAGTGTTGATGGGCTTGTTAACATTAATAGTGTACTTATTGTTTGTACACAAGGTATTGTCAACATAATTAGGTGAGAATGAGTGATTACAACAAAAAGTCCGGGCTTGTTAGAAGGAAATCAAGAGAAGCACACATGAGTGAGTGATTAAACTGAAAATACTTGTAAGAAATAGAAATGATCATTAGATACCCGTTGTTTAATGAAATTCAATGGTTTCCTAGTTCCAAGGAATTGTTGATGTGCTTGTCAACATAATAGAGTGCTTATTGTTTGTACACAAGGTATTTTCAACATAATTAGGTGAGAATGAGTGATTACAGCAAAAATTCCAGCTTTGTTAGAAGGAAATCAAGAGAAGCACACATTAGTGAGTGATTAAACTGAAAATACTTGTAAGAAATGGAAATGATCATTAGATACTCGTTGTTTGACGAAATTCAATGGTTTCTTAGTTCCAAGGAAGTGTTCATGTTCTTGTTAACATTAATAGAGTACTTATTGTTTGTACACAAGGTTTATTCAATGTAATTAGGTGAGAATGAGTGATTACAACAAAAAGTCCAGCCTTGTTAGAAGGAAATCAAGAGAAGCACACATTAGTGAGTGATTAAACTGAAAATACTTGTAAGAAATGGAAATGATCATTAGATACTCGTTGTTTAACGAAATTCAATGGTTTCTTAGTTCCAAGGAAGTGTTGATGTTCTTGTTAACATTAATAGAGTACTTATTGTTTGTACACAAGGTTTATTCAATTTAATTAGGTGAGAATGAGTGATTACAACAAAAAGTCCAGCCTTGTTAGAAGGAAATCAAGAGAAGCACACATTAGGGAGTGATTAGACTGGAAATACTTGTAAGAAATGAAAATGATCATTAGATACTTGTTGTTTAATGAAATTCAATGGTTTCCTTGTTCCAAGGAAGTGTTGATGTGCTTGTTAACATTAATAGAGTACTTATTGTTTGTACACAAGGTATTTTCAACATAATTAGGTGAGAATGACTGATTACAACAAAAAGTCCAGCCTTGTTAGAAGGAAATCAAGAGAGGCGCACATTAGTGAGTGAGTAACCTGAAAAGAGTTTAAGGAATTTCTACTCATCATTATATACTCGTTGTTTAATGAAATTCAATGGTTTCCTAGTTCCAAGGAAGTGTTCATAGCCTGTAGCAAATAGACGGTGAGAAGAAAATAAGGTAGTTTAAGGTAGGAAAAAAACAAAGCCTGTAACAAATCGACGGTAAGAAGAAAACAGAACCTAAAGGAGCCAATAGAAAATAGAGCAGCCTACGGAAAGAAGAAAACAAAGTCTATAGCAAATGGATGGCAAGAAGAAAATGAAGTCTATAACAAATAGATTTTAGGAGTAGGTATTAAAATAGGCATTTTATCTGTTTGTGCACTCTTCGTCCTTTCATCCATAAAAAAAGATTATACGAAAAATTATACTTCAATGAATAGATTTTGTTTTGCATTACATGGTTGAAATACCTGTGGAGTTTACGAATTTGAAAATCAAGTTACTTATTTCAAAATTATATGCCCAAGCAAGTATTGTTTATAAAGAGCTTGTAGAAAACAGAGCTGACCTTCACTTTTAGTCAACCACAAGTGGCTGCCCCTAATTTTGAGGTAAATGCTTAATACTCAAAGTCTTATTAGTTAGTATATTTAAGTATTTAAATTATACTATATTTGTAATCTATTTATTAGCTATATTTTGTTATTTATATATTACGAGAATGAAATAATAATAAGAGAAAAGTAATGGTAATAAATAATAATAGAATATAATATACTATGACTTTATATAATAATTAATATAATTATAATACTATATAGAATACTATATATAATATTAATTATATAATTTATAAATAGAATTCTAGAAAGTTTAATCCATCATTTTGTTAAATATGCAATTCCCAAAATTTTTTCAATATTCTTTTTTATCATTTATCAATAAGAAAACAAAAAAAAAGAGAAAAAAATTCAAATTGAAAAGCATCCATTATCTGATGGATAGGACATAGGTCTTCTAAAACTTGGTATAAGTTTAAATCCTATTGGATGCAATATGTTTTCGTTCCATATTAATATTTATTCCATTTTATTCCAATTTTATTCTATATTTCTTATTCCATATTATAATTCATATTATATATTATAATTCATATTATATATTATAATTCATATTCTAATTAATTATTAGAATAATTATTATAATATATATTATATATTTTGATTTAATTTAGTATACAAATTTAGTATTATATATATATATATATTATTTTTATATATTTTTTAATTCATTTTATGTTTTATAGTTGTTTTCTTTTTTATAGTTGTTTTATGTTTTATATTTATAATTTGATTTACGTATTATACTTATTATAATTAAGATTAAAGATTAAGAGTGATCAATTTTGCAAACTATATTCTTAATGGCAACTCCAATTTTATTTCATGCCATTTTTCTATTATGGTTCACAAAAGTAGTAGTAGAAGATGAATTTTTAGCACATCCTGGATGTAAAGGCAAATGTGGAGATGTCATTTCATTCCCTTTTGGAGTTAGACCTAACTTTTCCTTGAACAACTTTGTGGTAGATTATAATGACACCTTTAAGCCTCCCAAACCTTTCTTGACAAGCATAGAAATGGAATTGCTCAACATTTCAATTGGAGGTTTGGTTTAAGTTAATAATTCAGTCTTTTTTAACAACTGTAACAACAACAAAAGCTTTAATGGAACAATTGATATGTTAGACAACCCTTTCTTCTATTCAAGTGTTTATAATAGGTTCACAGTTACAAGTTACAACAATTATGTTGTGCTTATGACAAATCACCGCCCTGTTGGTGGGTGTCTTTCCTTTTGTAGCGGAACCCAAAGAAGTGATGGTTGTTATGGCCTAAGATGCTGTCAAGCCACCATTCCTCCTCACATCAATTCTTTTGAAGTAGGGATGATTGATGTTGTAAAAGATGATTCTAACTATTGCAGTGACAACAAGATTGCCTTCATGGTTAACTAAGACTGATTTGCTTCTAGGCAACTATCTCTTGACCTATTGATGCAGTGGGAATATGTTCCTATAATCCTTGAATGGGGAGCATTCCAGGGATATTGTTGACTAGCTAAAACTTCAGCTCTTTTTTGCAGCAGCAATGACTTTTGTTGGACATAGTTATCACAAAGGCATCTATGTGTTTGCACTGATGGTTCCTTTGATTATTCCAAATCCTTTCACGAGATCCTCGACAGATGTGCAGATATTACAGCTTTAACTTAAATATAGAATATGATGTTAACTTGTAAATTTGTTTTTAAAAATGTTGAAACCTTTTTTCTTTTGTTGAGAATTTTCGAAATCCAATTAGTACTTGGGAACTCTTTTATAATTTATACATATAATGGTTACTAAAGATCCCTGAAATAACATTATTTGTCTTAATATTCCTAATTGGTAGGGGGCCACTGTATGAACTTGAACTCACATTGTCGCCTTCTCTGTATGTATATTGGGGATCGAGGATCCTATAACTACTCATGTCTTGATGGGTACTTGCATCATGATAGCAAGAATACATGTTACCCACCATTTCTTTAGGAACTCGGTAAAAAATCTCAAGCTAAAGTTATCATCATAGATATGCAATATCTATTTGGTTTGTAGAATTAGTTAGAAGTCAAATGTAAATTTGTTTAAGGATTTGGACATTTTGAGAGCTCAAATTTGTGGTAGGCTAATCATTTCGGCTCGTTGTAGTTTATTGCAGTCATTATAATAACATGATCATGTCTTAATCTTTCTGAATTAGAAATGATATCCAAAGTTTTTCATAGAATTAAACTTATCTTCTTATTTGATGGTTGTACAGTCTGCAACTCTGGTATTTGATTACTTTTACTAGTTATTAGTGCATGAGCATTGTACAAAACAATTCAAAGAAGAAAGGCCACTAAACTCAAACAAAAATATTTCAAAAGAAATAGTGGTCTGCTATTGCAATAACGATTGTCTTCAAAAGATAATAACGTTGAGCAAATGACTATTTGGTTCCAAGGAACTAGAGAAGGCCACAAACAACTATAACGTGAGCTGAATCCTTAAAAATATCTCGACTATAAGGCCCTAACTATTTGGTTTCAGTAATCATATCATCTGTTTTGGAACCACATCAATATCTTGATGCGTTCTGTTGAAGAAAGAAGTTTAGTGACATATTTCTCTCTTTCAGTGCAAGAGAATCACTTGTTTGTATACTTGATGCTCAAGTCCTCAAGCAGGGCCAGAAAGAAGAGATCAGAGATGTTTGCACTTGAATGGGAAGAAGAGGCCTACAATGAAAGCAGTGGCTATGGAGTTGGAAGTGATTAGAGCATCGTTGGAGGTAGCTTCTTCAACCATTCATCAGGATTTTAGCCCCAAAAAGGTGGATTATGCTAAAGTGGGCACTGCTGGACGTTGGGATACTGCATCCTCTCCATCTAGGTCACATTTGAACCACATCACCATGCATATGGAAATTGATGTGCAACCTATAGTCTCTGGCTAACATCTTAATTATTGTCAAATAATATATAAGTTTCTAACTACCTAACCAGACTTGGTTTGGTTAGATACAAATAAGAAGGGCTCAGCTTTGATGCATGAACTATTTTCTATCTTGGTAGTTCTAGGAATAGGGCATACATCATTGGCACCTATATAACCAACATAATGCTCCCAATTCCTTAGTGAACATATTTCATTGCATTCCCTTTCCCAAATTCAGGTAAATGTTATTATTGGTGAAAAGAAGAAGAAGTTCTTGATTTGTCACGACTGAATTCAATTTGGAAAAAGACGATTAAGCATGGCATAAGATGCAAAAGTTATTTCAAATTTAAAAAATACCAGTATGTAACATGTAAATCATTTAAAGGAAAAAGATTTTCAAATTTAAGTTAAATTAATTAAAATAATAATAAAATAAATTTATAAAACATAAAATTATGTACGAATTACACTAATAAAAAAGAAGTAAATATAAAATTTCATGTAAAATTCTTTTTACCAAAAAAATCAATTGCATTTATTAAAATATTGTCTTAATTATATTACACAAATTTTATTCTTATATTTAAAAATGAGGTCCTAAGATGATAAATATAAATTTAATAAATTCAAATAAATATTTTATATTATATATGAAAATATTATTATAATATACATATATATATATTGTGTTTTAATAGATTTATATATATATCGTAAATCTAATTTGACTAGAAGATTTTATATCAAGTAGATGGATAGTATTGTATTTTAGTAACCAAGTCTTTTCAAAATTAGATCATTTGGTATCGCATCAAGGCGGCGTTTAGCTTTTGTGACCTCCTAATTATTGTAGGGATACCGTGATAACGGTGGTGGGTAATTAAGGTTGTTGGCCTGTTAGTTGGCTTATAATTATGTATAGAATCAACAGACAAAAGTGGGTAGAGAAGTAGAGAAGGCAAAATAGTATCATGAAGAATTATATGAGAAAATAACTGAAGAAAAATAAATGACAGAGATTTTTAGTGCCTAGAACGATTGCATTATTACTGGGTTTCTATTAGTCATACTAAAATGAGGCCAATGAATGCGTTTAACTTGCAATTTAGAATAAGTGCTATACAAAACAAAGTAAGCACCCAGTTGAAATTGAAAGTGAAAATTCTTACTGGGGTAATACCACAAGAGCTGAAAAAACAAGAGAAGATTCTTGCAGTGAATAAATCGTATAACAAGCTAACAAGTAGGCTTCCTGTTGAAGGCATATTTACAAGCTTGGATTATAGTGCTTTGAAGAGAAATTTGGGGATTTATTCGTCTCTATTGAAAGGACGCAAGTAAAATGAATGTTCTTAATGGCAATAAATCTTCAACCACATTGCATAAAAGGTGAAAGTCTCTCTTGTGCTTTCTCTTAGTTTTGCATTTTACTATATGCCTATACTTGTAGAAAATATTAGAAAAAAACATTTCATTATATGCCCTATACTTGTGAAAATTATAAATAGATATACAAAGTTTCAGAAACATAAGGTTTACACCTTTAAAATATAGCGTGTGAATAGTAATAATATTGCTCTTAAAACATGAAAATCATTAATCTTCCAATGTAGAAAGTGAAGCATGTGGCAAGAAGTAGAGAATGGAAGAGACAAATTTAGTCACATCAAAGCAAAGAGAGAGAGACTTGTATGTGAGCTTATATACAAAAACTTGGGCCATGTTTGCAAGAATATGAATGTCAGCCATATGGTCGAAATTGTCACGTTAATTTTCCTTCATGCTTATCCTTCACATTTGACCTTTCAAGCTCCCCTCTCTGCTTGCAAATTTCAAGGATCACTATAACACACAAAAATAAATAAAAAAGAAGAGAGAGAAGGAGAGAGGAGATGGGCAAGATGTGGTGATAAATGGGTTTGGTTCTATTTTTATTATGGTTTTTGATTTTGGTAGCTGGTCTTAAAAGTTGCATCAGAAATGATGATGTGCCCATTCTGCTTAACGATGATGTTTTATGCCTTTTTGTTTTCAAGTTAGGTATTATCAACGCATCTTCTTATCTCAGCTTTGGAACAAAGAGGATGACTCCCTTTGTTCATGGAAGTTCATACAGTGCAATCTAGTGACCAGCCGAGTTTCTTAAGTCTCACTCGATGTCCTCAGCTTATCCGGGAAAATNAGGAAAATTGGTAAAGGGCTTCAAAAGTTGCAAGGTTTGAAAACCTTATCACTTGCTCAGAACAATTTTAGTGGAACTATTAGTTTTGAGCTTGGTCTTATGAGCAGTCTTGAAAGGCTTAAACTCAATCACAATAGTCTTTCCAGTCCTATTCCATCTTCTTTTGGTTCCATAAGTTTTCTTGATCTTTCCAAAAACTCCTTCTCAGGACAAGTTTCTAATGATCTCTTCTGAAACCATATGTCCCTTCGTTACCTTTCTTTAGCTGACAATTTGCTTCGAGGGCCATAACTGAATGTAGCTGCCTGCTCTTGTTTGAACACTCTCAAGCTCTCCAACCACAAAATTTCTAGTGTCCCAGATTTTTCAACTGGAATTTGGTTACTTAAACGTCTTCGAACTTTACATCTTTCACACAATGCATTTCCCAGGTCCGTGCCAAAGGGTATCTGCCATCCGCAACTTGAAAGATCTCCGGTTATAGGTCAACAAATTTTCGGGACCACTACCAGTGGATATTGGACTCTGCGGATACAACAAGAAATTGGTAGGGAACTTTGGCAATCTGAGCAACCTGGAATACTTGGACTTGTCAAGTAATGGATCTATTGGAAGCCTACCGTCATCAATTGGTGATCTGACCCTTCACTACAGTATCATGAGGCTTGTCCAACAAGAAGCCCACAAGTAGCATTCCAGCAACAATAGTTAAGCTTTGCCACAATATCAGTTATTCGGTTAGAGGTACAGCCATTTTTATCCATGGGCTGGAGGAAGTAAGATTTTTCACAAAAACAAATTGACAGGTTCGCATCCAACCGGTTTACAGTAAAATTCTTGGATCGGTTCACAACACTGGACCTTTCAAAACAACTATCTCGCAGGACGTATTTTCTGCGAAATTGGGTCTATACTCAAATTTAGGATACTTGAATTTTTCGTGGAACAACCTTACCTTCAAAAATGCTGCTAAAGCTTGGCTACTTCAAAACCTAAAGGTTTTGGATCTTCAAAGCAGTGGACCGGTTGGCCCAATACCTGTGGATATATGCGAGTCTCGTAGCTTGAGCATTCTTCAGTTGCATGGTAATTCCTCGACTGGGCCACTTCCGAAGGAGATTGGAAATTCCTCAGCTCTTTACTTGTTATAATGCCTTTGCTAATTTTGCTTCTATTAGTCATCTACATCTTTTCTCTTTGGTTAAATTACATTACATTAGTAGTCTAGCCCATTAAGACATGAGGAACATGATATATTATCATTAAGTAAATTCAAAATTGATAGTATATGAGTAATTGACCTACCCTTTATTAGGGTGTATCAAATCAAGTGACTACTGAGGTCTTCATTGCAATGTCAAAGGCACTCAACTTCATTAATCCTTATGAACTCTCAATTTAGTACATATTGATTGCTTCAAACTAGTTTCTTCAGGTTACTCACTGATCCATCCTGCTTTTCCGTGTTGATTTTATGAGAAAACCACATGTAGTCTAATAAGATGGGCAAGAGAATATCATTTATGATCTTTTGGTGGAATTATTGTTCATGCTAGAATTAGCATCTTTCTTGCATAAGTAAATGTAGCACATAAGAAAATTAGGAGGCTCAATTTTGAGCACCTGAAGTTGTATGCTGTGATAATTTTTCAAGCGCAGAAAGATTTGTTATCAGGATGTCAACTTCAACTTATCCCTTTGTTTACGTTCTCGTTCAATGTAGTAGCACATTTTCCCTCTATTACATGTGAGGCATGGGATGAATCAGTGTTTCCTTGCCTTTATGCGCCACTTAAATCTGTTTCTGTGTTTCCTTGTGGGTGTATTTTACTAGGAAACAGAAATTGTTCATTTCACTGGCTCTTGTCTTCCAATTTCACTCGAGACATATACATAATTTCTGGAATAGCTTGCTACCGCTTAACGATATATTTGTTGGGAGTGGGGTTGGAGGGTGTTATATAAATCTAGATATGGTATTTTTACTTTATGTCCTGTTAAAAAATTTTCTTTTTAACATTGAAACAACCGAGCTAGAATTGAGTGAAATAGTTCAACAGGAGAAACATGGTTCAAATATGGCCTTTTTGGATGGCAACCCCCCCTGAGAGACTCTGAATGCCAATTGTTCATCTTATTCAGTCACTAGGTGGAGAAGTACAGCTTAATTCACGAATAAAGAAGATCGAGTTAAGCAATGAGGGAGCAGTGAGCAGTGAGCAGTTTTTAGCTAAATAGTGGAGACATGATTGAAGAAGATGCTTATGTATTTGCCACTCCAGGTACACCAAAATGTTTTCTGTGTGTTGTCTAAATTGCACTACTTTTGTTTCCCAGTTTTTTTTTTTACTGTCGATCTATTTGCTCCAATCAGTTGATATCCTGAAGCTTCTTTTGCCTGATGACTGGAGAGAGATTCCTTACTTTAAGGAATTGGAGAAATTAGTCGGAGTTCCTGTTATCAATGTTCACATCTGGTGAGTAAGGCATTCTGGCATCAACAATCGATAATGGAAATCATGCCATGCTCTTACACATAACGATATTACATTGGAATATTTGGAATTCAAAACAAGACTTTAGAATTAAGAGATTGCATTCATCAAAATGGTTTTGATAACGTAGGAACATTCTTTCTTAGCTCTACATTATATCTCATGTCATCAATCATATTTTCTTATTTTTGATGCAAATCAGGCCATGCATTTAGTTTAGGTCAAGTCAATAATGTCTCTATGTATATATGAGACTATTTTCTAGAATTCAAATTTTCCGCCAGTGAAATACTTGCATAAAGCTATCTTTGTTGCGGGTTTGACCAAAACTGAAGAATACATATGGTCACCTACTCTTTAGCGGGTACTGCCATATTTCACATCACCTTTTGTGTTTATCAAGGTATTGGTTTCAGTATTCTGTTAACTTGCAATTTTCACATTTATCGCAACTTATTAACAACCCGTTATTTTTGAAGTAATTACCTCATGAACATTTTACAATGTCCTCATCTCCTCCTCACTCCTTTCTAGTTTCTTTCTTTTATTTTCCTTCACTGTAAGGCATCGATAGTTCTTCAAAACATTTTGAAACAAAAATAATCCTCACCATTCCAGAATAAGATACTTTAACGGGCACTAAGTAATGGAACAATTTTAGATACTCTCAAATTAAAACCTCCTAATAATATTTGTCAAATAAAATTCAATTCTCAAGAATTTTTAAATGGTAAATTACACAAAATTTTGTTGCCTATTTTGGTTGTTTTAGGTTAGAAAAGAATTTGATTCTCATGTCTTCTTCTTTTTCTTTTCTTTTGGTCAATGTGACAAAACTTCTCTCTCCCTTGTTTCTATTTCTTACTAGAAATTGTTCAATCTCACTAAATTTTCCTTTTTGATTTTTAAATTTATTTGTAACATGTAATGTAACTACTATAACTATTTCTGTTTTTTTTTTTTAATCTTTGTGTGAGCTTACAATTTATGTTCACTTAGTTCATCACCTTCATCCACCATCATTTCCCATCTATTGTTTTTCTCCAATTCTTGAATGTTTGATTTGTGTTATAGTCTGATATTAAAGGCAGTTTACTTGGTGAATCATATATCATGGGTTGCAAAAGTCAGTTGTGTCTTAAGCAAAATGTTCAGTCTACAGTATCTGGGATACTTTGACATCACCGATTAGCTTTTGCTTGATATTTTGCAACAAAATGCATGTTTCTTTTTCCTTCACATAAAATACAAGAGCATATTTTATTCCTTTGGTTGACATGATGTCTAGAAAAAGTTAATTACTTGTTACTGCTTGATTGATTGGCCATTCCCTAGATCTTCACATGTAGTACTTCTAGTATAGGTGCTACTTTTTGAATCTAGGGCTTTTACCTATTGGCCATTCCTAAGGGGAATGCAATAGCATCGACCAAAAGGACTTCAATTGTCGCCTTCTCTGTATGTATATTGGGGGGACAGCGGACCTTATAACTGCCCATGTCCATACGGGTACTTTAGTTTTGACAATGACAATACATGCATCCAATTATCTGTCAAACAACTCAGTAAAAAATCTTGGGCTAAAGTTGCATCATTGGTATGCAATAATTATTTGGATTTTAGGAATTTGAAAATCAAGTTACTTCTTTCAAAATTATGTGCACATCCAACTTCTGGTAATTAATCCTCATCCTCGATTGTTGCTTTCTAACTATTGTCAATCTACTTGTCCAAATAGAGCAGCTTACAATAAGAAGAAAATAAAGCCTTTAACAAATAGATGATAAGAAGAAAACAGAACTTAAAGGAGCTTATAGAAAATAGAGCAGCTTACGGAAAGAAGAAAACAAATGTTGTAGCAAATAAACGTTAAGAAGAAAATAGTGCCTATAGCAAATAGATTTTAAGAGTAGGTACTAAAATAGACATTTTATTTGTTCATGCACTCCTCTTCCTTTCATTCATTAAAAAAGATTATACTGTAAGTTAAGCTTCAATGAATAAATTTTGTTTTGCTTTACATGGTTGAAATACCCGTGGAGTTTAGGAATTTGAAAATCAAGCTACTTCTTTCAAAATTATATGCACGTATAACCTTTGGTAATTAATCCTCATCCTCGATTGTTGCTTTCTAACTAATGGAAACTCATGTGACTGCTGGCTACCATTAGAGTTTATGGCCTAAGATTGGGAGGACTATCAATCCACTTGTCCAAACAGAGCAGCCTATGGTAAGAAGAAAACAAAGCCTTTAGCAAATAGATAATAAGAAGAAAACAGCCAACATTTCTCTCTGCATTTTCATTTCTACCCAATTCTATTCAAAATTTTGTTCACATAAATTTCCCTTTTTTTTTTTTCTAATTTCCTCTAAGCGTATGTCATTTCTTAAACAACTCACTTTGTATAAATCTCTCAGTGATTCTTGTTGCTCCCCATCTTATGTTGTAATGTACGATAAGATATGTGACAACAATTAATCATGTAACATTATGGATACTATTAATTCACTCATATGACAAAAATTCCTTTCTCCAATAATATCTGCCTCTTTATTGTTTATATATAATCTGTGTTTAGAGCTTAAATTGGTAGAATAATTTACTCTTCTAACTTATTGAGCTTAGTGATTATTTTGATGGGCTCATTTGTTAAATACAATGTTTATAACAAGAAGTTTGAAACTTTTGCTCTCGATTGTCTGACAAATTAAAGCAAGTGTGAGCGATGACATTTACTCCATCAGCCATAAACAATTTTAAGCTTTCAATTCTTTGCTGAATCACAATCATCAGAACAAACACTAATAAGTACCTAACTTATGATATTTGCATTTACATCATAAAAATTTCCTTTTTCTAAGTGAATTGAAAAAAGGGGAAAAAGAGAGAGAGAGAGAGAGAGAGAGAGAGAGAGAATCAACAAAGTAATGGCTGAATAATAAGTCGAAGCTTGTAAAGAACTTGGAAGCACAAATTTGCCCATTATAAGATGAAGAGGAAGCTTTCAATAACCAGACCAATAGACATATTGCAAATCTCATTTTCTTTGTAAATCCTTTCTCCACCCAACATCCTACAAATTTTGTTAGGAACAAAGGTTCCAAATTGATTACTCAAACTTAAGGTGTAGGTGTCTTAAAATTGTATTTTGTAAAGCTTTTGCAAGGCTTGGCTGTTAATAATTTTGATGTTTTTATTAAATAAGTATATGAATATTTTATAATTTTATTAATTTAATAAAATGTCACATATTAACATATACAAATAATATAAATTTAAAGTTATACTCATAACTCATGTATACTAATTACATATTAAATTGAAAAATTCAAATTCTAATATAATAGAAAAGTATATTAAATTCAATTAGTTAAACTTTTATTCAAATTCTTATTTCTAATTCACAATGAATTTGAATTGATTTTAACATTTTCTTTTAATTTTAATTCAATCTCACAAGTATTTATAGTATATATTTTAATTTGATATAATATTCAAATTTAAATAAATTATTTTTTAAGTCATTATTAACAGTATTAATAAAATTATTAAGAGCTTTTTTGACAATCTTTTCAACTAACTTTAATTGACTTCTACTTGACTTTTAAATTTTTAAGAACTTTGTAATATATAATTTTAAATAATAAGATCTAAAATTTCACTTTTCACTATATTTTGTAATATGTAATATCTTTAAAATACTATTATATAATTATTTAATTTTCTCAATTTTCATTTTACATAAAAAGTTGAATTGAAATATTTTTATTTCTCAATTTAACAAGTTTCTAATTCTTAATTTCTTTTAACTCTTAACTCCATAGATCCTAATATATGAACTTTATAAGTTTTCCTACTCAATATGAACTTTATAAATTATTTGACTCACATATACTAGTTACATATTAAATTGAAAAATTACATTTAACATGTGAAAAATAGACGGCAAAAAGAAAACAGAACCTGTAGAAAATAGAGTAGCCTATGGTAAGAAAAAAACAGAGCTTGTAGAAAACATAGTAGCCTATAGTAAGAAGAAAACAGAGCCTATAGCAATTAGACAATAAGAAAATAATAGAGCCTATAGGAGCCTGCAAAAAATAGAGTTGCCTAAGGTAAGAAGAAAACAAAGCCTATAGCAAATAGACGATAAGAATAAAATAAAACTTATAACAAATAGATTTTAAGAGTAGGTACTAAAATAGACATTTTAACTCTACTTGCACTCCTTTTCTTTTCATTCATAAAAAAAGATTATACGGCAAATTAACTTTCAATGAATAGATTTTGTTTTGCATTACATGGTTGAAATACCTGTGGAGTTTATAAATTTGAAAATCAAGCTACTTCTTTCAAAATTATGTGCACAGTCAACCTTTGGTAATTAATGCTTGTCCTCATTTGTTGCTTTCTAACTGTTGAATTCTCTTGTGATTAGAGTGTATGAGCTACGATAGTGATGACTATCAATCCACTTGTCCAAACATAATAGCCTCTGGTAAGAAGAAAACAAAGTTTGTATAAGCTTATAGAAAATAGAGCAGCTTATGGTAAGACGAAAATAGGGCCTATAGCAAATAGACGATAAGAAGAAAATAGTGCCTGTAGGAGCCTGTAGAAAACAGAGTAGCCTAAGGTAGGAAGAAAACAAAACCTAGAGCAAATACATGGTAAAAAGAAAATAGAACTTAGAGGAGCCTGTAGAAAACATAGTAGCCTAATGAAAGAAGAAATAGAGCTTGTAGCAATTAGACGATAAGAACAAAATAGAACCTGTAGCAAATATATTTTAGGAGTAGGTACTAAAATAGACATTTTATCTGTTTGTGCACTCCTCTTCTTTTCATCCATAAAAAAGGATTATACAACAAATTAAGCTTCAATGAATAGATGTTGTTTTGAATAGATGAAAATCAAGCTACTTTTTTCAATTTTATATGCACAGGTAACCTTTGGTAATTAATCCTTATCCTTATTTGTTGCTTTCCAACTATTGGAAACTCATGTGACTGTTGGCTAACATCAAAGTGTATGGCCTGAGATTGGGAGGATTGTCAATCCTCTTAGAGAAATAGAGTAGCCTACGATAAGAAGAAAATAAAGCCTCTAGTAAATGGATGGTAAGAAGAAAATAGTGCCTCAAGCAAATAGACAACAAGAAGAAAAGAGAGCCTGTAAAAAACATTGTAAGAGCATGTAGAAAACATTGCTGAGAAAAATATATTATGTGAAAAATATAATATTTAAATATGTGAATTGAACAAAAATACAAGAAATGGACTCAATTGCATAAAAGACACTTTAGTGGATGAATATTATAAATAGCAATTACAAGTTTCAAGATTGTGTGAAGCATATATCCCTAAATGGCAGTGCGGAACCATATTATTAGAGTCCATTGCTTTTCCTTTTTCTTAAGTAATTTGTCTGAAGTCAAGAATTCTATAAATCATTTCAAATTGCATTGAGGCAAAGGAGACAATTAAAAAAATTGCAAAATTTAAATTCAACAGATTATTGTTAATGTCGTTTGATTTGATTGGTGAGAAAAATACAATATTTGAATATGTTAATTGAACAAAAATACAAGTAATGGACTCAATTGCATAAAATACAATTTAGTGGATGAATATTATAAATAGCAATCCCACGTTTCAATGTTGTGTTAAGGATATATCTCTAGATGGGAGTGCAGAACCTTCTTATTACAGTTCATTGCTTTTGTTTTTTCTTAAGTAATTTGCCTGAAAATTAAATAAATCATTTCAAAATGCATTAAGGCAAAGCAGACAATTTAGCAAGTTGCAAAATTTAAATTCAACAGAGTATTGACAATTCACTTATTCATAGCAAATTTTAAAATTCAAAAAATTACAAAATTGAAATATTTTGATTTTTAAATTTATTGTTAATGTCGTTTGATTTAATTGCTAAGAAAAATACAATATTTGAATATGTAAATTGAACAAAAATACAAGTAATGGACACAATTGCATTAAATGCACTTTAGTGGATGAATATTATAAGTAACAATCCCAAGTTTCAATGTTGTCTTAAGCATATATCCCTAAATGCGACTGCAGAACCTTCTTATTACAGTCCATTGCTTTTGCTTTTTCTTTAGTAATTTGCATGAAAATTATATAAATCATTTCAAATTGCGTTGAGGCAAAGGAAACAATTCAGAAAATAGCAAAATTTCAATTCAACAGAGTATTAACAATTCATTTATCCCTAACAAATTTTAAACTTCTAAAACTTGCAAAAACCGATATTTTGATTCTTAAATTTGTTGTTAATGTCGTTTGATTTGATTGGTGAGAAAAATACAATATTTGAATAAGTTAATTGAACAAATATACAACTAATGGACTCAATTGCATAAAATACACTTTAGTGGATGAATATTATAAATAGCAATCCCAAGTTTTAATGTTGTGTTAAGCATATACCCTAGATAGGAGTACATAACCTTCTTATTATAGTCCATTACTCTTGCTTTTTCTTAAGTAATTTGCCTAAAGATTATATAAATTATTTCAAATTGCGTTGAGGCGAAGGAGACAATTCAGAAAATTGCAAAAGTTAAATTTAGCAGAGTATTGACAATTCATTTCTCCCAAGCAGATTTTAAACTTCTAAAAATTGCAAAAATGCGATATTTTCATTTTTAAATTTGTTGTTAATGTCGTTTGATTTGATTAGTGAGAAAAATATAATATTTGAATAAGTTAATTCAACAAATATACAAGTAATGGACTCAATTGCATAAAATACACTTTAGTGGATGAATATTATAAATAGTAATGCCAAGTTTCAATGTTGTGTTAGGCACATATCCCTAGATGGGAGTGCATAACCTTCTTATTACAGTCCATTACTTTTGCTTTTTCTTAAGTAATTTGCCTAAAAATTATATAAATCATTTCCAATTGCATTGAGGCAAAGGAGACAATTCAGAAAATTGCAAAATTTAAATTCAACAAAGTATTGGGAATTCATTTATCCCTAGCAGATTTGAAAATTCTAAAAATTGAAAAATTGAAATATTTTGATTTTTATATTTATTGTTAATGTCGTTTGATTTAATTGGCGAGAAAAATATAATATGTAAAAATATAATATTTGAATATGTTAATTGACCAAAAATATAAGTAATGGACTCAATTACATAAAAAACACTTGAGTGGATGAATATTATAAATAGCAATCTCAAGTTTTAAGGTTTTGTGAAGCATATATCCCTAGATGGGAGTGGGGAACCTTCTCTTTACAGTCCATTGCTCTTACTTTTTCTGAAGTAATTCGCCTAAAGATTATATAAATCATTTCAAATTGCATTGCGGCGAAGGAGACAATTTAGAAAATTGTAAAATTTAAATTCAACAGAGTATTGAGAATTCATTTATCCTTATCAGATTTTAAAATTCTAAAAATTGCAAAAATGCAATATTTTGATTTTTAAATTTATTGTTAATGTAGCTTGATTTAATTGGTGAGAAAAATATAATATGTGAAAAATATAATATTTGAATATTTTAAGTGAACAAAAATACAAGTAATGGACTCAATTGCATAAAAGACGCTTTAGTGGATCAATATTATAAATAGCAAACTGAAGTTTCAAGGTTATGTGAAGCATATATCCCTAGATGGGTGTGGGGAACCATCTTATTAGAGTCCATTGCTTTTTGTTTTTCTTATGTAATTTGTCTAAAAACAGGAAATCAATAAATCATTTCAAATTGCATTGAGCCAAAGGAGAGACTTAAGAAAATTGCAAAATTTAAATTCTACAGATTATTGACAATTTATTTATCCCTAACAGATTTTAAAATTTTAAAAATTGCAAACATGCAATATTTTGATTTTTAAATTTGTTGTTAATGTCGTTTGATTTGATTGGTGAGAAAAATACAATATTTAAATAAGTTAATTGAACAAAAGTACAAGTAATGCACTCAATTGCATAAAATACACTTTAGGGGATGAATATTATAAATAACAGTCCTAAGTTTCAATGTTGTGTTAAGCATATATCCCTGGATGGGAGTACTGAACCTTCTTATTACAATCCATTACTTTTGATTTTTCTTAAGTAATTTGCCTAAAGATTATATAAATCATTTCAAATTGCGTTAAGGCAAAGGAGACAATTAAGAAAATTGGAAAATTTAAATTCAACAGAGCAGTGACAATTCATTTATCCCTAGCATAATTTAAAATTCTAAAAATTGCAAAATTGAAATATTTTGATCTTTAAATTTATTGTTAATGTCGTTTGATTTAGTTGGTGAGAGAAATATAACATGTGAAAAATATAATATTTGAATATGTTAATTGAACAAAAATACAAGTAATGAACTTAATTGCATAAAAGACACTCAAGTGGATGAATATTATAACTTGCAGTCCCAAGATTCAATGTTGTGTTATGCATATATCCTTAGATGGCAGTGCAAAACCTTCTTATTACAGTTCATTGCTTTTGCTTTTTCTTAAGTAATTTCCCTGAAAATTATATAAATCATTTCAAATAGCGTTGAGGCAAAGGAGACAATTCAGAATGTTGCACAAGTTAAATTCAACAGAGTATTGACAATTCATTTATCCCTAGCAAATTTTAAAATTCTAAAAATTGCAAAATTGAAATATTTTGATCTTTAAATTTATTGTTAATGTCATTTGATTTAATTGGTGAAAAAATATAATATGTGAAAAATATAATATTTGAATATCTTAATTGAACAAAAATACAAGTAATGGACTCAATTGTATAAAAGACACCTTAGTGAATGAATATTATAAATAGTAATCTCAAGTTTCAAAGTTGTGTGAAACATATGTCCCTAGATGGAAGTGGGGAAACATCTTATTTGAGTCCATTGCTTTTCCTTTTTCTTAAGTAATTTGTCTGAATACAAGAATTCTATAAATCATTTCAAATTGCATTGAGGGAAAGGAGACAAATAAGAAAATTGCAAAATTATAATTCTGCAGATTATTGACAATTTATTTATCCCTAGTAGATTTTAAAATTCTGAAAATTGCAAAAATGCAATTTTTTGATTTTTAAATTTGTTGTTAATGTCGTTAGATTTGATTGGTGAGAAAATGAAATATTTTAATAAGTTAATTGAACAGAAATACAAGTAATGGACTCAATTGCATAAAATGCACGTTAGTGGATGAATATTATAAATAGCAATCCTAAGTTTCAATGTTGTGTTATGCATATATCCCTAGATGGGAGTGCAAAACCTTTTTATTACAGTCCATTACTTTTGCTTTTTCTTAAGTAATTTGCCTGAAGATTATATAAATCATTTCAAATTGCGTTGAGGCAAAGGAGACAATTCAGAAAATTGCAAAAGTTAAATTCAACAGAGTATTGACAATTTATTTCTCCTTAGCAGATTTTAAAATTCTAAAATTGCAAAAATGCAATTTTTTGATTTTTAAATATATTATTAATGTCATTTGATTTGATTGGTGAGAAAAATACACAATTTGAATAAGTTAATTAAACAAAAATACAAATAATAGACCCAATTGCATAAAATACACTTTAGTGGATGAAATATTATAAACAGCAATCCCAAGTTTCCAATGTTGTGTTAAACATATATCGTTAGATAGGAAGTGCAGAACCTTCTCTTTACAATCCATTGCTCTTGCTTTTTCTGAAGTAATTCGCCTAAAAATTATATAAATCATTTCAAATTGCGTTGAGGCGAAGGAGACAATTAGAAAATTGCAAAATTTAAATTCAACAGAGTATGGATAATTCATTTATCCTTATCAGATTTAAAATTCTAAAAATTGCAAAAATGCAATATTTTGATTTTTTAATTTATTGTTAATGTAACTTGATTTAATTGGTGGAGAAAAATATAATATGTGAAATATAATATTTGAACTATGTTAAGTGAACAAAAATACAAGTAATTGACTCAATTGCATAAAAGACACTTTAGTGGATCAATATTATAAATAGCAAACTGAAGTTTCAAGGTTGTGTGAAGCATATATCCTCAGATGGGAGTGGGGAACCATCTTATTAGAGTCCATTGCTTTTTCCCTTTTCCTAAAGTTAATTTGTTGTTGAGACAAGAAATTCCTATAAAAATTCATTTCAAATGCATTGACGCAAAGGAGACAATTAAGAAAATTGCAAAATTTAAATTATACAGATTATTGACAATTTATTTATCCTTAGCAGATTTTAAAATTTAAAAATTGCAAAATGCAATATTTTGATTTTTAAATTTGTTGTTAATGTCGTTTGATTTGATTGGTGAGAAAAATACAATATTTGAATAAGTTAAATGAACAAAATACAAGTAATGGACTCAATTGCATAAAATACACTTTAGTGGATGAATATTATAAATAGCAATCCCAAGATTTAATGTTGTATTAAGCATATATCCCTGGATAGGAGTGCAAAACCTTCTCNTATAAATCATTTCAAATTGCATTGAGGCAAACGTGATAATTAAGAAAATTGCAAAAATGCAATATTTTGATTTTTAAATTTATTGTTAATGTTGTTTAATTTGATTGGTGAGAAAAATATAACATTTGAATATGTTAGTTGAACAAAAAATACAACTAATGGACTCAATTGTATAAAATATTCTTTAGTGGATAAATATTATAACTAGCAATCCCAAATTTCAATGTTGTGTTAAACATATATCTTAGATGAGAGTGGACAACCTTCTTGTTAGAGTCAATTGCTTTGGCTTTTTCTATAGTAATTTGTTTGAATACAAGTATTCTATAAATCATTTCAAATTGCATTGAGGCAAAGGAGACAATTAAGAAAATTTCAAAATTTAAATTCAACAGAAAATTTACAATTTATTTATCCTTAGCAAGTTTTAAAATTCTAAAAATACAATATTTGAATATGTTAATTCAACAAAAATATAAGTAATGGACTCAATTGCATAAAAGACACTTTAGTGGAAGAATATTATAAATAGTAATCTCAAGTTTCAAGATTGTGTAAAGCATATATGCTTAGATGGGAGTGAGGACCCATCTTATTTGAGTCCATTGCTTTTCCTTTTTCTTAAGTAATTTGTCTGAAGACAACAATTCTATAAATCATTTCAAATTCCATTGAGGCAAAGGAGACAATTAAGAAAATTGCAAATTTTAAATTCAACAGATTATTGGCATTTGTTTATCCCAAACAGATTTTAAAATTCTAAAAGTTGCAAAAATGCAATATTTTGATTTTCAAATTTGTTGTTAATGTCATTTGATTTGATTGGTGAGAAAAATACAATATTTGAATAAGTTAATTGAACAAAAATACAAGTAATGGACTCAATTGCATAAAATACACTTTAGTGGATGAATATTATAAATAGCAGTCCCAAGTTTCAATGTTGTGTTAAGCATATATCCTTAGATGGGAGAGAGGAACCTTCTTATTAAAGCCAATTGCTTTTGCTTTTTCTTAAGTAATTGTTTGAAGACAAGAATTATATAAATCCTTACAAATTGCATTAAGGAAAACGTGATAATTAAGAAAATTGCAAAATTTAAATTCAACAGATTATTGACAATGCATTTATCCTTAACAGATTTTAAAATTCTAAAAATTGCAAAAATGTAGTATTTTGATTTTTAAATTGATTGTTAATGTCATTTAATTTGATTAGTGAGAAAAATATAACATTTGAATATGTTAGTTGAACAAAAATACAAATAATGAACTCGATTGTATAAAATATACTTTAGTGGATAAATATTATAACTAGCAATCCCAAGTTTCAATGTTGTGTTAAACATATATCTTAGATGGGAGTGGGGAACCTTCTTATTAGAGTCAATTGCTTTTACTTTTTCTTTAGTAATTTGTTTGAAGACAAGTATTCTATAAATCATTTCAAATTGCATTGAGGCAAAGGAGACAATTAAGAAATTTCAAATTTTAAATTCAACAGAATATTGACAATTTATTTAAGCCTAGCAAATTTTAAAATTCTAAAAATACAATATTTGAATATGTTAATTGAACAAAAATACAAGTAATGGACTCAATTGCATAAAAGACACTTTAGTGGAAGAATATTATACATAGCAAGGTCAAGTTTCAAGGTTCTGTAAAGTATATATCCCTAGATGGGAGAGGGGAACCATCTTATTTGAGTCAATTACTTTTCCTTTTTCTTAAATAATTTGTTTGAAGACAA
Source organism: Bruguiera gymnorhiza (assembly GCA_020883675.1). Taxonomy (NCBI): domain Eukaryota; kingdom Viridiplantae; phylum Streptophyta; class Magnoliopsida; order Malpighiales; family Rhizophoraceae; genus Bruguiera; species Bruguiera gymnorhiza. The sequence goes on along the minus strand of JAIRCJ010000139.1, from coordinate 66,370 downwards.
GAATTCTATAAATCATTTCAAATTCCATTGAGGCAGAGGAGACAATTAAGAAAATTGCAAAATTTAAATTCTATAGATTACTGACAATTTATTTCTCTCTACCAGATTTTAAAATTCTAAAAATTGCAAAAATGCAAAATTTTGATTTATAAATTTGTTGTTAATGTCGTTTGATTTGATTAGTGAGCAAGATACAATATTTGAATAAGTTAATTGAACAAAAGTACAAGTAATGGACTCAATTGCATAAAATACACTTTAGTGGATGAATATTATAAATAGCAATCCCAAGTTTCATTGTTGTGTTAAGCACATATCCCTAGATGGGGGAGAGGAACCTTCTTATTAGAGCCAATTGCTTTTGCTTTTTCTTAAGTAATTGTTTGAAAACAAGAATTATATAAATCATTACAAATTGTATTGAGGCAAATGTGATAATTAAGAAAATTGCAAAATTTAAATTCAACAGATTATTGATAATGCATTTATCCTTAACAGATTTTAAAATTCTAAAAATTGCTAAAATGCAGTATTTTGATTTTTAAATTTATTGTTAATGTCATTTAATTTGATTGGTGAGAAAAGTATAACATTTGAATATGTTAGTTGAACAAAAATACAACTAATGGACTCAATTGTATAAAATATACTTTAGTGGATAAATATTATAACTAGCAATCCCAAGTTTCAATGTTATGTTAAACATATATCTTAAATGGGAGTGGGGAACCTTCTTATTAACGTCAATTGCTTTTTCTTTTTCTTTAGTAATTTGTTTGAAGACAAGTATTATATAAATCATTTCAAATTGCATTGAGGCAAAAGAGACAATTACGAAAATTTCAAAATTTAAATTCAACAGAATATTGACAATTTATTTATGCCTAGCAAATTTTAAAATTCTAAAAATAAAATATTTGAATATGTTAATTAAACAAAAATACAAGTAATGGACTCAATTGCATAAAAGACACTTTAGTGGAAGAATATTATAAATAACAATGTCAAGTTTCAAGGTTATGTAAAGCATATATCCTTAGATGGGAGTAGGGAGCCATCTTATTAGCATCCATCGCTTTTCCTTTTTCTTAAGTAATTTTTCTGAAGACAAGAATTCTATAAATCATTTCAAATTCCATTTGAGGCAAATTAAGAAAATTGCAAAATTTAAATTCAACTGATTATTAGCAATTTCTTTATCCCAAATAGATTTTAAAATTCTAAAAGTTGCAAAAATGCAATATTTTGATTTTTAATTTTGTTGTTAATGTTGTTTGATTTGATTGGTGAGAAAAATACAATATTTGAATAAGTTAATTGAACAAAAATACAAGTAATGGACTCAATTGCATAAAATACACTTTAGTGGATGAATATTATAAATAGCAATCCCAAGTTTCAATGTTGTGTTAAGCACATATCCCTATATGGGAGAGAGGAACCTTCTTATTAGAGCCAATTACTTTTACTTTTTCTTAAGTAATTGTTTGAAAATGAGAATTATATAAATCCTTACAAATTGCATTGAGGAATACGTGATAATTAAGAAAATTGCAAAATTTAAATTCAACAGATTATTGACAATGCATTTATCCTTAGCAGATTTTAAAATTCTAAAAATTGCAAAAATGCAATATTTTGATTTTTAAATTTATTATTAATGTCGTTTAACTTGATTGGTGAGAAAAATATAACATTTGAATATGTTAGTTGAACAAAAATACAACTAATGGTCTCAATTGTATAAAATATAGTTTAGTAGATAAATATTATAACTAGCAATCCCAAGTTTCAATGTTGTGTTAAACATATATCTTAGATCGGGGTGGGAACCTTCTTATTAGAGTCAATTGCTTCTACTTTTTCTTCAGTAATTTGTTTGAAGACAAGTATTCTATAAATCATTTCAAATCGCATTGAGGCAAAAGAGACATTTAAGAAAATTTCAAAATTTCAATTCAACAAAATATTGACAATTTATTTATGCCTAGTAAATTTTAAAATTCTAAAAATACAATATTTGAATATGTTAATTGAACAAAAATACAAGTAATGGACTCAATTGCATAAAATACACTTTAGTGGAAGAATATTATAAATAGCAACGTCAAGTTTCAAGGTTGTGTAAAGCATATATCACTAAATGGGAGTGGGGAACCATCTTATTAGAGTCCATTGCTTTTCCTTTTTCCTAAGTAATTTCTCTGAAGACAAGAATTTTATAAATCATTTCAAATTGCATTAACAATTTATTTATCTTTAGTAGATTTTAAAATTCTAAAAATTGCAAAAATGCAATATTATGATTTTTAAATTTGTTATTCATGTCGTTTGATTTGATTGGTGAGAAAAATACAACATTTGAATAAGTTAATTAAACAAAAATACAAATAATGGACTCAATTGCATAAAATACACCTTAGTGGATGAATATTATAAATAACACTTCTAAGTTTCAATGTTGTGTTAAACACATATCCCTAGATGAGAGTGCAGAACCTTCTTGTTACAATCCATTGCTTTTGCTTTTTCTAAAGTAATTTGCCTGAAAATTATATAAATTACTTCAAATTGCATTGAGGCAAAGGTGACAATTCAGAAAATTGCAAAATTTAAATTCAACAAAGTATTGACAATTCAATTATCCCTAGTAGATTATAAATTCTAAAAATTGCAAAGTCAAAATATTTTGATTTTTAAATTTATCGTTAAAGCTGTTTGATTTAATTGGTGAGAAAAATATACTATGTGAAAAATATAATATTTGAATATGCTAATTGAACAAAAATACAAGTAATGGACTCAATTGCATAAAAGACACTTTAGTGGATGAATATTATAAAGAGCAATCTCAAGTTTCAAGGTTGTGTGAAGCATATATCCCTAGATGGGAGTGCGGAACCATCTTATTAGAGTCCATTGCTTTTCCTTTTTCTTAAGTAATTGGTCTGAAAATAGGAATTTCATAAATCATTTCAAATTGCATTGAGGTAAAGGAGAGAATTAAGAAAATTGCAAAATTTAAATTCAATAGATTATTGACAATTTGTTTATCCCTTACAGATTTTAAAATTCTAAAAATTGCAAAAATGCAATATTTTGATATTTAGCTTTCTTGTTAATGGCGTTTGATTTGATTGGTGAGAAAAATACAATACTTGAATAAGTTAATGGAACAAAAATACAAATAATGGACTTGATGGCATAAAATACACTTCAGTGGATGAATATTATGAATAGCAATCCCAAGTTTCAATGTTTTGTTCAGCATATATCCCTAGATGAGAGTGTAGAACCTTCTTATTAGAGTCCATTGCTTTTGCTTTTTCTTAAGTAATTTGCCTAAAGATTATATAAATTATTTCAAATTGCGTTAAGGCAAAGGAGACAATTTAGAAAATTGCAAAAGTTAAATTCAATAGTGTATTGACAATTCATTTATCCCTAGTAAATTTTAAAATTCTAAAAATTGCAAAAATGCAATATTTTGATTTTTCAATTTATTGTTCATGTCGTTTGATTTAATTGGTGAGAAAAATATAATATGTGAAAAATATAATATTTGAATATGTTAATTGAATAAAAATACAAGTAATGAACTCAATTGCATAAATGACACTTTAGTGGATGAATATTATAAATAGCAATCTCAAATTTCAAGGTTATGTGAAGCATATATCCCTAGATGGGAGTGGGGAACCATCTTATTAGGGTCCATTGCTTTTCCTTTTTCTTAACTAATTTGTTCGAAGGCAAGAATTCTATAAAACATTTCAAATTGCATTGAGGTAAAGGAGACAATTAAGAAAATTGCAAAATTTAAATTCAATAGATTATTTACAATTTATTTGTCCAAGCACATTTTAGAATTCTAAAAATTGCAAAAATGAAATATTTTGATTTTTAAATTTGTTGTTAATGTCGTTTCATTTGATTGGCGAGAAAAATACAATATTTGAATATGTTAATTGAACAAAAATACAAGTAATTGACTCAACTACATAAAATATAATTAAGTGGATGAATATTACAAATAGCAATTCTAAGTTTCAATGTTGTGTTAAACATATATCCCTAGATGAGAGTGCAGAACCTTCTTGTTACAATCCGTTGCTTTTGCTTTTTCTTTAGTAATTTGCCTGAAGATTATATTAATCATTTCAAATTGCATTGAGGGAAAAGAGAAAATTCAAAAAATTGCAAAATTTAAATTCAACAAAGTATTGACAATTCACTTATCCCTAACAGATATTAAAATTCTAAAATTTGCACAATCAAAATATTTTGATTTTTATATTTATTGTTAATGTCATTTGATTTAATTGGTGAGAAAAATATAATATGTGAAAAATATAATATTTGAATGTGTTAATTGAACAAAAATACAAGTAATGGACTCAATTGCATAAAAGACACTTTAGTGGATGAATATTATAAATAGCAAACTCAAGTTTCAATATTGTGTGAAGCATATATTCCTTGATGGAAGTGCGGAACTATCTTATTAGAGTCCATTGCTTTTCCTTTTTCTTATGTAATTTGTCTGAAAATAGGAATTTCATAAATCATTTCAAATTGCATTGAGGCAAAGGAGAGAATTAAGAAAATTGCAAAATTTAAATTCAATAGATTATTGACAATTTGTTTATCCCTTGCAGATTTTAAAATTCTAAAAATTGCAAAAATGCAATATTTTGATTTTTAGCTTTCTTGTTAATGGCGTTTGATTTGATTGGTGAGAAAAATACAATACTTGAATAAGTTAATGGAACAAAAATACAAATAATGGACTCGATTGCATAAAATACACTTCAGTGGATGAATATTATGAATAGCAATCCCAAGTTTCAATATTGTGTTTAGCATATATCCCTAAATAAGAGTGTAGAACCTTCTTATTAGAGTCCATTGCTTTTACTTTTTCTTAAGTAATTTGCCTGAAGATTATATAAATTATTTCAAATTGCGTTAAGGCAAAGGAGACAATTTAGAAAATTGCAAAAGTTAAATTCAACAGTGTATTAACAATTCATTTATCCCTAGTAGATTTTAAAATTCTAAAAATTGCAAAAATGCAATATTTTGATTTTTCAATTTATTGTTCATGTCATTTGATTTAATTGGTGAGAAAAATATAATATGTGAAAAATATAATATTTGAATATGTTAATTGAATAAAAATACAAGTAATGAACTCAATTGCATAAATGACACTTTAGTGGATGAATATTATAAATAGCAATCTCAAATTTCAAGGTTATTTGAAGCATATATCCCTAGATGGGAGTGGGGAACCATCTTATTAGGGTCCATTGCTTTTCCTTTTTCTTAACTAATTTGTTCGAAGGCAAGAATTCTATAAAACATTTCAAATTGCATTAAGGTAAAGGAGACAATTAAGAAAATTGCAAAATTTAAATTCAATAGATTATTTACAATTTATTTGTCCAAGCACATTTTAGAATTCTAAAAATTGCAAAAATGAAATATTTTGATTTTTAAATTTGTTGTTAATGTCGTTTGATTTGATTGACGAGAAAAATACAATATTTGAATATGTTAATTGAACAAAAATACAAGTAATCGACTCAATTACATAAAATATAATTAAGTGGATGAATATTACAAATAGCAATTCTAAGTTTCAATGTTGTGTTAAACATATATCCCTAGATGAGAGTGCAGAGCCTTCTTGTTACAGTCCATTGCTTTTGCTTTTTCTTAAGTAATTTGCCTGAAAATTATATTAATCATTTCAAATTGCGTTGAGGGAAAGGAGAAAATTCAAAAAATTGCAAAATTTAAATTCAACAAAGTATTGACAATTCACTTATCCCTAACAGATATTAAAATTCTAAAATTTGCACAATCGAAATATTTTGATTTTTATATTTATTGTTAATGTCATTTGATTTAATTGGTGAGAAAAATATAATATGTGAAAAATATAATATTTGAATATGTTAATTGAACAAAAATACAAGTAATGGACTCAATTGCATAAAAGACACTTTAGTGGATGAATATTATAAATAGCAAACTCAAGTTTCAATATTGTGTGAAGCATATATTCCTTGATGGAAGTGCGGAACCATCTTATTAGAGTCCATTGCTTTTCCTTTTTCTTATGTAATTTGTCTGAAAACTGGGAATTCTATAAATCATTTCAAATTGCATTGAACCAAAGGCGAGAATTAAGAAACTTGCAAATTTTAAATTCAACAGATTATTGACAATTTATTTATCCCTAACAGATTTTAAAATTCTAAAAATTGCAAACATGAAATATTTTGATTTTTAAATTTGTTGTTAAAGTCGTTTGATTTGATTGGTGAGAAAAATACAATATTCGAATAAGTTAATTGAACAAAAATAGAAATAATGGACTCAATTGCATAAAATACACTTTAGTGGATGAATATTATAAATAACAATCCCAAGGTTTAATGTTGTGTTAAGCATATATCCCTAGATGAGAGTGCAGAACCTTCTTATTAGAGTCCATTGCTTTTGCTTTTTCTTAAGTAATTTGCCTGAAGATTATATAAATTACTTCAAATTGCATTGAGGCAAAGGTGACAATTTAGAAAATTGCAAAAGTTAAATTCAACAAAGTATTGACAATTCATTTATCCCTAGTAGATTTTAAAATAAAAAAATTGCAAAATTGAAATATTTTGATTTTTAAATTTAATGTTAATGTTGTTTGATTTAATTGGTGAGAAAAATATAATATGTGAAAAATATAATATTTGAATATGTTAATTGAACAAAAATAGAAGTAATGGACTTAATTGCATAAAAGACACTTTAGTGGATGAATATTATAAATAGCAATCTCAAGTTTCAAGGTTGTGTGAAGCATATATCCCTAGATGGGAGTGGGGAACCATCTTATGAGAGTCCATTTCTTTTCCTTTTTCTTAAGTAATTTGTCTAAAGACAAGAATTCTATAAATCATTTCAAATTACATTGAGAGAAAGGAGACAATTAAGAAAATTGAAAATTTTAAATTCAACAGATTTTTGACAATTTATTTACCCCTAATAGATTTTAAACTTTTAAAAATTGAGAAAATGTAATATTTTGATTTTTAAATTTGTTGTTATAATTGTTTGATTTGATTGGTGGGAAAAATACAATATTTGAATAAGTTAATTGAACAAAAATACAAGTAATAGACTCAATTGCATAAAATACACTTTAGTGGATGAATATTATAAATAGCAATCCCAAGTTTCAATGTTGTGTTAAGCATATATCCCTGGATGGAAGTGCAGAACCTTCTTACTATAGTTCATTGCTTTTGCTTATTCTTATGTAATTTGCCTGAAGATTATATAAATTGTTTCAAATTGCGTTAAGGTTAGGAGACAATTTAGAAAATTGCAAAATTTAAATTCAACAAAGTATTGACAATTCATTTATTCCTAGCAGATTTTCAAATTCAAAAAATTGCAAGATTGAAATATTTTGATTTTTAAATTTTTTGTTAATATTGTTTGATTTAATTGGTGAGAAAAATATAATATGTGAAAAATATAATATTTGAATATGTTAATTGAACAAAAATAGAAGTAATGGACCTAATTGCATAAAGACACTTTAGTGGATGAATATTATAAATAGCAATTTCAAGTTTCAAGGTTGTGTGAAGCATATATCCCTAGATGGGAGTGGGGAACCATCTTATGAGAGTCCATTTCTTTTCCTTTTTCTTAAGTAATTTGTCTAAAGACAAGAATTCTATAAATTATTTCAAATTACATTGAGGGAAAGGAGACAGTTAAGAAAATTGAAAATTTTAAATTCAACAGATTTTTGACAATTTATTTACCCCTAGCAGATTTTAAACTTCTAAAAATTGCAAAAATGCAATATTTTGATTTTTAAATTTGTTGTTATAGTCATTTGATTTGATTAGTGGGAAAAATACAATATTTGAATAAGTTAATTGAACAAAAATACAAGTAATGGACTCTATTGCATAAAATACACTTTAGTGGATGAATATTATAAATATTAATCCCAAGTTTCAATGTTGTGTTAAGCATATATCCCTGGATGGGAGTGCAGAACCTTCTTATTACAGTCTATTGCTTTTACTTTTTCTTAAGTAATTTGCCTGAAGATTATATAAATCATTTCAAATTGTGTTAAGGCAAAGGAGACAATTCTGAAAAGTGCAAAATTTAAATTCAACAGAGTATTGACAATTCATTTATCCCTAGCATATTTTAAAATTCTAAAACTTGCAAAATTGAAATATTTTGATTTTTAAATTTATTGTTAATATCGTTTGATTTAATTGGTGAGAAAAATATAATATGTGAAAAATATAATATTTGAATATGTTAATTGAGCAAAAATACAAGTAATGGACTCAATTGCATAAAAGACACTTTAGTAGATGAATATTATAAATAGTAATCTCAAGTTTCAATGTTGTGTTAAGAAGATATCCTTATATGGGAGTACAGAACCTTCTTATTACAATCTAGTGCTTTTGCTTTTTCTTAAATAATTTGCATGAAGATTATATAAATCATTTCAAATTGCGTTAAGGCAAAGGAGGCAATTCAGAAAATTGTAAAATTTAAATTCAATAAAGTATTGACAAATCATTTATCCCTAATAGATTTTAAAATTCTAAAACTTGCAAAAGTGGAATATTTTGATTTTTAAATTTATTTTTAATGTCATTTAATTTGATTGGTGAGTAAAATACAATATTTGAATATGTTAATTGAACAAAAATACAAGTAATTGACTCAATTGCATAAAATACACTTTAGTGGATGAATATTATAAATAACAATCTCAAGTTTTAATGTTGTGTTAAGCATATATCCCTAGATGGGATTGCATAACCTTTTTATTACAATCCAATGCTTTACCTTTTTCATAAGTAATTTGCCTAATATTATATAAATCATTTCAAATTGTGTTGAGGCAAAGGAGACAATTCAGAAAATTGCAAAATTTAAACTCAATAGAGTATTGACAAATCAATCCATAGTAGATTTTAAAATTCTAAAAATTGCAAAAATGGAATATTTTGATTTTTAAATTTATTGTTAATATCGTTTGATTTGATTAGTGGGAAAAATAAAATATTTGAATATGTTAATTGAACAAAAATACAAGTAATGGACTCAATTGCATAAAATATACTTTAGTGTATGAATATTATAAATAGCAATACCAAGTTTCAATGTTATGGTAAGCATATATCCCTAGATGGGAGTGCAAAACCTTCTTATTACAGTCCATTGCTTTTGCTTTTTCTTAAGTAATTTGGTTGAAGATTATATAAATCATTTCAAATTGCGTTGAGGCAAAGAAGACAATTTAGAAAATTGTAAAATTTAAATTCACAGAGTATTGACAATTCTTTTATCCCTACCATATTTTAAAATTCAAAAAATTGCAAAATTGAAATATTTTGCTTTTTCAATTTAATGTTAATGTCATTTGATCTAATTGGTGGGAAAAATATAATATGTGAAATATATAATAATTGAATATGTTAATTGAACAAAAATGCAAGTAATGAAGTCAATTGCATAAAAAACACTTTAGTGGATGAATATTATAAATAGCAATCTCAAGTTTCAAGGTTGTGTGAAGCATATATTCCTAGATGGGAGTGCAGAACCATCTTATTAGAGTGCATTACTTTTCGTTTTTCTTAAGTAATTTGTTTGAAGACAAGAATTCTATAAATCATTTCAAATTACATTGAGGCAAAGGAGAGAATTAAGAAAATTGCAAAATTTAAATTCAACAGAGTATTGACAATTCATTTATCCCTAGCAGATTTTAAAATTCTAAAAATGCAAAAATGGAATATTTTGATTTTTAAATTTATTGTTAATATTGTTTGATTTGATTGGTGAGAAAAATACAATATTTGAATATGTTAATTGAACAAAAATACAAATAATGAACTCAATTGCATAAAATACACTTTAGTAGATGAATATTATAAATAGCAATCTCAAGTTTCATTGTTGTGTTAAGCATATATCCTTAGATGGGAGTGCAAAACTTTCTTATTATAGTCCATTACTATTGTTTTTTCTTAAGTAATTTTCCTGAAGATTATATAAATCATTTCAAATTGGGTTGAGGCAAAGGAGACAATTTAGAAAATTGCAAAATTTAAATTCAACAGAGTTTTGACCATTCACTTATCCCTAGTAGATTTTAAAATTCAAAAAATTGCAAAATTGAAATATTTTGATTTTTAAATTTATTGTTAATGTCGTCTGATTTAATTGGTGAGAAAAATATAATATTTGAATATGTTAATTGAACAAAAATATAAGTAATGGACCCAATTGCATAAAATACACTTTAGTGGATGAATATTATAAACAGCAGTCCCAAGTTTCAATGTTGTGTTAAGCATATATCCCTAGATGGGAGTGTAGAGCCTTCTTATTACAATCGATTGCTTTTGCTTTTTCTTAAGTAATTTGCCTGAAAATTATATAAATTATTTCAAATTGCGTTGAGGCAGGGAGACAAGTCCAAAAATTGCAAAATTTAAATTCAATAGAGTATTGACAATTGATTTATCCTTAGCAAATTTTAAAATTCAAAAAAGTGAAAAATTGAAATATTTTGATTTTTAAATTTAATGTAAATGTCGTTTGATTTAATTGATTAGAAAAATATGATATGTGAAAAATATAATATTTGAATATGTCAATTGAACAAAAATACAAGTAATGGACTCAATTGCATAAAAGACATTTTAGTGGATGAATATTATAAATAGCAATCCCAAGTTTCAAGATTGTGTGAAGCATATATCCCTAGATGGGAGTGCGGAACCATCTTATTAGAGTCCATTGGCTTTTCCTTTTTCTTAAGTAATTTGTCTGAAGTTAAGAATTCTATAAATCATTTCAAATTGCATTAAGGCAAAGGAGACAATTAAGAAAATTGTGAAATTTAAATTCAACAGATTATTGACAATTTATTTATCCCTAGTAGATTTTAAAATTCTAAAAATTGCAAAAATGCAATATTTTGATTTTTAAATTTGTCGTTAATGTCGTTAGATTTGATTGGTGAGAAAAATGCAATATTTTAACAAGTTAATTGAACAAAAATACAAGTAATGGACACAATTGCATAAAATGCACGTTAGTGGATAAATATTGTAAATAGCAATCCTAAGTTTCAATGTTGTGTTAAGTATATATCCCAAGATGAGATTGCAGAACCTTCTTATTATAGTCCATTGCTTTTGCTTTTTCCTAAGTAATGTGCATGAAAATTATATAAATCATTTCAAATTGCGTTGAGGCAAAGGAGACAAATCAGAAAATAGCAAAATTTCAATTCAACAGAGTATTGACAATTAATTTATCCCTAGCAAATTTTAAAATTCTAAAAATTGCAAAAATGCAATATTTTGATTTTTAAAGTTATTGGGAATGTCGTTGAATTTGATTGGTGAGAAAAATACAATTTTTGAATATCTTAATTGAATAAAAATACAAGTAATGGACTCAATTGCATAAAATACACTTTAGTGGATGAATATTATAAATAGCAATCTCAAATTTCAATGTTGTGTTAAGCAGATATCCTTAGATGGGAGTGCAGAACCTTCTTATTACAGTCCATTGCTTTTGTTTTTTATTAAGTAACTTGCCTGAAGATTATATAAATCATTTCAAATTGCGTTGAGGCAAAGGAGACAATTCAGAAAATAGTCATATTTCAATTCAACAGAGTATTGACAATTCATTTATTCCTAGCAGATTTTAAAATTCTAAAAATTGCAAAAATGCAATATTTTATTTTTCAATTTATTGTTAATGTCCTTTGATTTGATTGGTGAGAAAAATACAATATTTGAATATCTTAATTGAACAAAAATACAAGTAATTAACTCAATTGCATAAAATACACTTTAGTGGATAAATATTATAAATAGCAATCCCAAGTTTCAATGTTGTGTTAAGTAGATATCCTTAGATGGGAGTGTAGAACCTTTTTATTTCAATCCATTACTTTTGTTTTTTTTTTAAGTAACTTGTCTGAAGATTATATAAATCATTTCAAATTGCATTGGGGAAAGGAGACAATTTTTGAAATTGCAAAATTTAAATTCAACAGAGTGTTCACAATTCATTTATCCCTAACAGATTTTAAAATTCTAAAAATTGCAAAATTGAAATATTTTCATTTTTAATTTTATTGTTAATGTCGTTTGATTTAATTGCTGAGAAAAATAAAATATGTGAAAAATATAATATTTGAATATGTGAATTGAACAAAAATATAAGTAATGGACTCAATTGTATAAAAGACACTTTAGTGGATGAATATTATAAATAGCAATTCCAAATTTCAAAATTGTGTGAAGCATATATCCCTAAATGGCAGTGCGGAACCATGCTATTAGAGTCGATTGTTTTTCCTTTTTCTTAAGTAATTTGTTTAAAGTCAAGAATTTTATAAATCATTTCAAATTGCATTGAGGCAAAGGAGACAATTTATAAAATTGCAAAATTTAAATTCAATAGAGTATTGACAACACAGCTCCTGCTTTCACCATCTCACGGTCTCACCCGTCTCCTATTTCACGGTCTTACTGTTTCACGGCCTGTCCTCACACTTCTGGTATGTCACGCCGTTGCATGTTCTGGTCTCACGCCGTCTCCTGACGTACACCCACGCTTCTGGTATGTCATTTCACGTCTCTTGGCCTGCCTCACACTACTGGTTTTTCTGGTTCACGTCTTTCGGCCTGCCTCACGCTTCTGGTCTGCTGTCTTCTCTTCCGGGTGGTGTCATGGATACCAGGTCTGCTGTCTTCTCTTCCGGGTGATCTCACGGATACCAGGTCTGCTGTCTTCTCTTCCGGGTGGTCTCACAGATACCAGATCTGCTGTCTTCTCTTCTGGGAGGTTTGTTTCTTATTTCTCCTCTTGCTGGTTGTGCGTTTCTGGTTTGCTTGCAGGACGTGTTTCTGGTTTCCTTACAGGAGGTCGCACGTTCTGGTTTGCTCTCCTGGTGGTGACGTTTCTGGTTTGCTCTCCCGGTGGTGACGTTTCTGGTTTGCTCTCCCAGTGGTGTCGTTTCTGATCTCTTGCCGTTCTGCTCTCTTTCCGACCGTCTCCTCTCGACCTCTGTTCTTCGTTTAGCCCCCCTTCAGCCGTCTCCTCTTTTTCTCCTTTTTTTTTTTTGTCAACAGTGGGGTTCCCTTTTGGTAAATATTTTCTCTTCTTTTTGGCCAGTTGTTGTAGGGTTGCTGTTTATTCAATTTTGTTGGCCCCCCTTTTTGTTTTGTCTTCCAAGGCCTTTATATACTCTCTTCCATGAAACCCTAATAGGGCTTACGCAACGGATTTACTTTCTTGCCCTTCCATGTGGCTTTACTTTCTTGCACATTTAACCCTAGTTGACAACAATTACAACCCATACAAGGCTGTGGGAACAACAATCTCCCCCTTTGTAATTGTTGGCAACACTCACAACAAAAACCATTATGCAGCAATCCTTCATAATCTTCTTAGAGTAATAATCCATAAGCAGATGGATTACAACTCCCCCTAAATATGCACTCCTCCTGCACTGTTGCTTCTCTCCCCCTTTGCCAACCAATTACAAATTTGAAAAACCTGTAAAGTAGAGATGGAGGATTCACCTGAACTTCAAGCTTGAGGAGGCATTTGCACAAACAGACTCATTCTGTGCTTTTCAAACAACTATGTAGACAGAGGTTTAGTTAGAATATCTGAGATTTGATCTTTAGTGCCAACATACTCCAACTGAATTGTGTCCTCTTCCACTTGATCCTTGATAAAGTGATACCAGATATCAATATACTTGCTCCTTGAATGTTGAACTGGATTCTTGCTAAGATCAATTGCACTTTGATTATCACAAAGTACACTCACTGGTAACTTCACTTCAACACCCAAATCGGCCAATTGTCTTTGTATCCATATCACTTGAGTACATGCTGCATAAGCAACCATATACTCAGCCTCCGCTGTGCTCAAAGCAACACTGTTTTGCTTTCTACTTAGCCATACAACACACTTTGAACCCAAGTAGAAACTGCAGCCACTGGTTGATTTTCTGTCATCTGTACTTCCTACCCTAGTTTGCATCAATGTATGCTCGTAGTTTTACAGAATCCATGGCAGGATACCACAAGCCCATTTCCAATGTCCCCTTGAGGTATCTTAGGATTCTTTTCACTGCCAACACATGAGATTCCTTAGGATCAGCTTGGAATCTGCTGGCAATGCACACAGCTTGCATGAGATCAGGCCTTGATGCTGTAAGGTACAGAAGGCTCCCTATCATCTTCCTGTATTCTATAGGGCTTGTACTCGTTCCTTCCTGATCTTTTGTTAACTTGCAGCCTATTGGCATAGGGGTACTGACAGGTCTGCTATCCTCCATGCCAAACTTTTTCAGCATTTCTTTGGCATATTTTGTCTGAGAAATAAAAATACCTTTTTCACACTATTTTATCTGTAATCCAAGAAAGTAAGTCATTTCTCCAATCAATGACATCTCATATTCCTCACTCATCTTCTGTGCAAATTCTTGGCATAGCTCAGAGTGATCCCTCCAAAGATGATGTCATCTACATATACTATGGTTATCAGTTGACCTTTCTTTGAGTTGAACACATATAGGTTATTATCAACTGTTCCTCTTCTGAAGTTCAACCTTCTCAAATATGCATCCAGCCTGTTGTACCATGCTCTTGGGGCTTATTTAAGGCCATACAAGGCTTTCTTCAGCTTACACACATGTGTCTCATCCTCACTGATTTGTACTCCATCGGGTTGTTCAATATACACTTCTTCTTTCAGGAGCCCATTTAGAAAGGCTGATTTCACATCCATTTGGTAAACTTTATACCTCTTATGTGCTGCCAAAGCTAAGAACATTCTGATAGTTTCCAACCTTGCTACTGGTGCAAAAGTTTCATCAACATCTACTCCTTCTATCTGAGTGTAGCCTTTGCAAACCAGTCTAGCCTTGTTCCTCACCACTTTGCCATCTTCATTATGTTTATTTTTAAACACCCATTTTGTTCCTATGACATTCTTGTTAGTGGGTCTTGGGACCAGCTCCCATGTTTCATTCTTCTTGATTTGATCTAGCTCTTCATTGATAGCTTTGACCCAGGCTTTGTCTTGTGCAGCCTCTTCAACAGAATTAGGTTCAACTTGTGAGAGTAAAGCAGTAGCTCCCACAATTCTTCTTCTTGTTGTAACTCCTGCTGATGGGTCACCTATTATCTAATTTCCTTGATAAGCACTAGTCCATGTCTTCTTTGTCTTTCTCTCTTGCACAGTCTTAGTTGCAAGAGAATCTCCTTCTTCATCTTCAGACTCACTCTTCTTTGAGTCTGAACTTACTTTTTTTCCCTCTTCTTCATGTTGGTCAGATTCTTCATCTATCTTGAAGTCATCTTCTTTATTGTCCTCAACTTCTCCATTATGCATTGTTTTCCAGTTTTCATCTATTCTCACATTACTGGAAGTGACCACTTTTCTTAGTTTATGCAGAAAAACTCTGTAACCTTTTGTCTTTGCTGAGTATCCCACAAAGATGCCTTCATCTGACCTAGCATGGAATTTTCCCAAGTTTTGCTCCTTGTTCTTCACAAAACATGGGCTGCCCAAGATTCTAAGATACTTGGCTGTTGTCTTCTTCCCACTCCATAGCTCATATGGAGTCTTATCAGTATTGGGCCTTAGTAAAACTTTGTTCAATAGGTGCACGACTGTAAATGTTGCTTCTGTCCAAAATCTTGTGTGAAGCTTGGATTCCAGCAGTAGAGTTCTTGCCATTTTAACCACAGCTCTATTTTTCCTCTCTACCACCCCGTTCTGTTGAGGTGTTCTTGCTACTGCCATCTGATGGTGAATTCCATGCTTCTCAAGGTAATCTTCAAAAGCTCCATTTGTGAATTCAGTGCCTTGATCTGACCTCAATACTTTGATCTTCTTTCCACTCTTATTTTCAGCCAATCTTTTGTATCTCTTGAAGCATTTCAAAACTTCTGACTTGTGTTTGAGGTGCATGATGCAGGTCCTTCTGGAATAATCATTAACAAACAAGATGAAGTACCTCTCACCATTCAACCCTTTTGTTCTCATCGACCCACACAAATCAGTATGTACAATGTTAAGTACTGCTTCAGAACTGACCTTTTTGGTCTTATACTGCTTTCTGACCTGTTTTCCTTTAGAGCATGCTGAGCAGACATACTCCCTTTCTCTCTTAAGGTGTGGAATGTCTCTGATTGCATGAGTAGTGGTCAGCTTCCTCATATTCTTCTGTGTTAAGTGTCTCAACCTCCTATGCCAGAGTTGATTTTCTTCTTCTTTTGTAAGTAAACAGCTGTTTGTCTTGTCCTCATCAATCACATATAAATTTCCAACTATTCTCTTCCCGGCTGCAACAGTATTGCCTTCTTTACTCTTTACTTGGCAACCTGTTTTTGTGAATATCACTTTATGGTCTTCATTGTATAGTTGGCTGACAGATGCTAGATTATATCTAAGTCCTTCAATGTGTTCAGCTTTCCTTTTCCAATATTTACTGACCCTTGACCATTGATGTTGAGTGAATCATCATTGCCAAACTTGACTCTGCCTTCTCTTGACTTGTTCAGTTTTGATAATTTACTCTTGTCTCCTGTCATGTGTGAAGTGCACCCACTATCAAGGATCCACTGCTTATCCTTGTAGTCAGCCTTTAGTGCAATTTCAGCTATATTAGCCACCTCCCTTTTAGCTTTATATTCCTTCTTTTGAACTAGCTTAATGATAGCTTTCTCCTTTTTCTAAACTTTGACTGTACTAATTTCTTTCACTGTGACATTTAGTGCCTTCTCTTGCTCAGGGAGAAGTGTCATGCATCTCTTGGCATTATGGCCATCCTGCCTGCACCTTTCACACTGTTCCAAATCTCCCAATATAGCAAACTTGTTCTTTGAAACCACTGGTTTGGGCTTTCACCAACAATTCTTGTCAATGTGTCCTTGTCTTTTACAATATGTTTAAGAACTCACAACAGGTATTCTCCTCTGAATTTTGTATTGTCTCCCCCTGTATGCAGCATCGTATCTTCTTAAGTTGGAGACATATACTGGCATTCTCCACCAGCATTTACTTGCCTTATGACCCTAAACTTCACAATAAAGACAGTAACCTTGAAACTGCCTCTTCTTGGGTCTAATCACAGCTTGTTTTCTTTTGTTCATTACTTGCTGTGTAGGCCTGGTTGTTGGCTTATTTGCTTGTGTGACTTTCATTTCAGTCACCTTCTTCTCCTTCTTCTGTTCAGCCGTAGCCCTTTGCTGGCTGACTTTCTTTTCTTCATTTTTGTTTGCAACCCTAGGTTGCTTCTTCAAATCTTCTTTATTTTTAGCCTTCACTGTTCTTGGTTGATCAGTCTTTTCTTTCTGAGACTTAACCTTCTCTTTCAACTTCTGTGGCAAAGTCTTGTTATCTTTAGGCAGTGCAGCATCAGATTGCTGCACTTTCTCTTCATTCTTCTTTTCTCTTGCAGAGCTTGTTTCTCTTATCACTTCAAACTTCTGCAAGTTCTCTTCACTCTTTTTGAGTTGTTGCTGAAGTCTCAGCAACTTTATCTCTATTTCTTCAATTGTTGAAGTCCTTGAGCCAAGCTCCATAGTAAGGTCTTCACATATTTTGATCTGTTCTTCAAATCTTCTCTTCAAGTCAATATGTTTAGCCCTTATTTCATCCTTTTGACTTTCTGCTTCCTCAATATTTGCTTCAACTTGTTTTATAATGGCCTCCAACCTTCTTATGGTTCTACCCCTTCTAATTATCTCCTTTGAAGCTGTTTCTAACTCAGCTTCAAGATCTGGTTCTTCTTCATCAATCTCCCCTTCCTCTTCAGAGGTTGAACTACCACATCGAGCTGATGCCATAAAGGCATGCTCATCTAATGAGTCTACATCTTCCTCCTCATCGGCTTCTTTTGTCTGGCTCACTTAACTCTTGAATGAGCCTCTCTTCTTCTTCTGTGGGTTAGCAGTCTTCTTGCTGGACTTCCTTGACTTGAATGATGGTCTTCTCCATTTTGAATTATGCTCATCATCACCATCCTCATCTTCATCGTCAAGTTTCACATTGCACTGAGAAGCAAAGTGTCCAGTCTGTCCATGACGATAACATCTCAAGGACAACTGTCCTTTTCCCTTCCTAGACCCCCTTTTGAACTTCCTTGTGAAGTATGCCAACACTTCAACTTCACTTTCTTCCTCATCATCATCATCATCCTCACTGGATGATTCTTCCTCTTCTTTTATCTTCAAGTGTTTCATAGCTTTGAAAGGTACCTCCTTTGATACCTCTGACGTTGATGAGCTCTCAATTGACTTTATTCTCATCTCATATGCAATGAGATTGCACTGGAGATCATGCAGAGACATAGAATTGAGATCTCTACTCTCCTCTATGGCTGCCACCTTTAAGGTAAACCTCTCAGGCAGAATTCTCAGAATTTTCTTCACAATAGATGAGTCCTTCTTGTTCTTCCCATGACTTCTAAGATCGTTTACAGCATCAATAACCCTGGTGAAGAACTCTTGGACTGTCTCATTTTTCTGCATTCTGAGAGATTCATATCTCTCATTGAAAACTTGAAGCTTGGCCTCCTTCATTATGCCATCACCTTCATAGACTTTCTGCAATCTGTCTCATATCTCCTTGGCAGATTTGTAGTCCATAACTTTAGCATATTCAACATCTGCCAATGCTGAAATGATGACATTTGAGGCCTTCCCATTTATCTCAAACTGTCTTAATTCCTCTGGGGTTAGATCTTTACCTTCTTCTGGAGGCTCAAAACCCTCCTGTATAGATTTCACCATGTTCAAGCCCATGGTTGCAAATACCACCTGCATTCTCGCTCTCCACATATGGTAGTTGGTTCCGTTGAAGATTGGAACCTTCTTGTTGTAAATAGTGCTGGTGCTGGTACCGGCGTCCATTTTTCAGTATGCTGAACAAGTTAAAACTTCTGGAGCTCTTCAAACTAGTACACCAAGCTATTAAGCTTTATCCTGGTGAACCTGTGCTCTGATACCAATTGAAGTTCCTAACTTCACTCTAGGATCTACTAGTTTGTGATACTGAGAGGGGGGTGAATCAGTATCACCACAATTCGCAATTCATAGGTACATGAACAACTTCAATCTCTTCTTAAAAGTGAACTCTTTCTCAAATTCAACAAAGGTAGATCTATTGCTACCTACTAATCACAATAGTCCCCAAAGTCACTTTTCAAACATCTTGCCTAATAGACAATTCAGATGTTCTTGTTTAGGTCTTCATTAGGTTATGGGTTGGCTGATACTTTAGCTGTGTTCACAACTCAATTCAAAACATAGAACATAAAGCAAATTAGGGACACACGAGATTTACGTGGTTCCGTCAACGTGACATTCATCCACGGTGGTAGGGACTCTCCCTTACCGAGACTATCCACTATACTTGAGAATTCCAGTTACAATGGATGTCTTAATCTTGTGCTCCTTTCACTATTGCAATTACTAAGCAAGTACAATACAAAGAGTGCCACTTACTATGTCTACCCTCTTTTAGCTTGTCTTGCCTTTGTTGAATTGAAAGGCTACTCCACTGCCGCTTAGAAGTTCACCATAATGCTCTCTAACCTCTCTTGAAGAAATCTGGAAATATGTTGAGTTCTTTCCAATGTTTCACTGAATTCCTTCTCTAGGTTGTCTCACACAGCTCCTGCTTTCACTGTCTCACAGTCTCACCCGTCTCCTATTTCACGGTCTTACTGTTTCACGGCCTATCCTCACGCTTCTGGTTTGTCATGTCGTTGCACGTTTTGGTCTCACGCCGTCTCCTGACATACACCCACGCTTTTGGTCTGTCATTTCACGTCTCTTGGCCTCCCTCACGTTACTGGTTTTTCTGGTTCACGTCTTTCGGCCTACCTCATGCTTCTAGTCTGTTGTCTTCTCTTCCAGGTGGTGTCACGGATACCAGGTCTGCTATCTTCTCTTCCGGGTGATCTCATGGATACCAGGTCTGCTGTCTTCTCTTCCGGGTGGTCTCACAGATACCGGGTTTGCTGTCTTCTCTTCCAGGAGGTCTGTTTCTTATTTCTCCTCTTGCTGGTTATGCGTTTATGATTTGCTTACAAGACGTGTTTCTAGTTTCCTTGCAAGAGGTCGCACGTTCTGGTTTGCTCTCCCGGTGGTGACGTTTCTGGTTTGCTCTCCCAGTGGTGTCGTTTCTAATCTCTTGCCGTTCTGCTCTCTTTTCGGCCGTCTCCTCTTGACCTCTATTCTTCGTTCAGCCCCCCTTCGACCGTCTCCTCTTTTTCTCCTTTTTTTTTTTTCCGACAATGGGGTTCTCTTTTGGTATATTATTTTCTCTTCTTTTTGGCCAGTTGTTGTAGGGTTGCTGTTTATTCAATTTTGTTGGCCCCCTTTTTTGTTTTGTCTTCCAAGGCCTTTATATACTCTCTTCCATGAAACCCTAATAAGGCTTACGTGGTGGATTTATGTTCTTGCCCTTACGCAGCAGATTTACTTTCTTGCCCTTCCATGTGGCTTTACTTTCTTGCACACTTAACCCTAGTTGACAACAATTACAACCCATACAAGGCTGTGGGAACAACAGGAGTCCATTGTTTTTCCTTTTTCTTAAGTAATTTGTCTGAAGACAAGAATTCTATAAATCATTTCAAATTGCATTGAGGCAAAGGAGACAATTAAGAAAATTGCAAAATTTAAATTCAATAGAGTATTGACAATTCATTTATCCCTAGTAGATTTTAAAATTCTAAAAATTGCAAAAAGGCAATATTTTGATTTTTAAATTTATTGTTAATGTCGTTTGATTTGATTAGTGAGAAAAATACAATATTTGAATATCTTAATTGAACAACAATACAAGTAATGGACTCAATTGCATAAAATACACTTTAGTGGATGAATATTATAAATAGCAATCACAAGTTTCAATGTTGTGTTAAGCATATATCCCTAAATGGGAGTGCAGAACTTTCTTATTACAGTCAATTGCTTTTGTTTTTTCATAAGTAATTTGCCTGGTGATTATATAAATCATTTCAAACTGTGTTGAGGCAAAGGAGACAATTCAAAAAATAGCAAAATTTAAATTCAATAGAGAATTGACAATTCATTTATCCCTAGTAGATTTTAAAATTCTAGAAATTGTAAAAATGCAATATTTTGATTTTTAAATTTATTGTTAATGTTGTTTGATTTGATTAGTGAGAAAAATACAATATTTGAATATCTTAATCGAACAAAAATACAAGTAATGGACTCAATTGCATAAAATACACTTTAGTGAATGAATATTATAAATAGTAATCCTAAGTTTCAATGTTGTGTTAAGGATATAACCCTAGATGGGATTATAGAACCTTCTTATTACAATCCATTGCTTTTGCTTTTTCTTAAGTAATTTTCCTGAAGATTATATAAACATTTCAAATTGCATTGAGGCAAAGGAGGCAATTTAGAAAATTGCAAAATTTAAATTGAACAGAGTATTGACAATTCACTTATCCATAGGAGATTTTAAAATTCAAAAAGTTGCAAAATTGAAATATTTTGATTTTTCAATTTATGGTTAATGTTGTTTGATTTAATTGGTGAGAAAAATATAATATGTGAAAAATATAATATTTGAATATGCTAATTGACCAAAAATACAAGTAATGGACTCAATTGCATAAAAGACACTTTAGTCGATGAATATTATGAATTGCAATCACAAGTTTCAAAGTTGTGTGAAGCATATATCCCAAGATGGGAGTGAGGAACCATCTTATTAGAGTCCATTCCTTTTCCTTTTTCTTAACAAATTTGTCTCAAGACAAGAATTCTATAAATCATTCCAAATTGAATTGAGGCAAAGGAGACAATTAAGAAAATTTTAAAATTTAAATTCAACAGATAATTGACAATTTATTTATCCCTAGCAGATTTTAAAATTCTAAAAATCACAAAAATGCAATATTTTGATATTTAAATTTGTTGTTAATGTCGTTTGATTTAATTGGTGAGAAAAATACAATATTTGAATATCTTAATTGAACAAAATTACAAGTAAGGGACTCAATTGCATAAAATACACTTTAGTGGATGAATATTATAAATAGCAATCCCAAGTTTCAATGATGTGTTAAGCATATATCCCTAGATAGAAGTGTAGAACCTTCTTATTACAGTTCATTGCTCTTGTTTTTTCTTAAGTAATTTGCCTGAAGATTATATAAATTATTTCAAATTGCATGGAGGCAAAGGAGACAATTTAGAAAATTGCAAAATTTAAATTCAACAGAGTATTGACAATTCATTTATCCCTAATAGATTTTAAAATTCTAAAAATTGCAAAATTGAAATATTTTCATTTTTCAATTTATTGTTAATGTCGTTTGATTTAATTAGTGAAAAAAAATATAATATGTGAAAAATATAATATTTGAATATGTTAATTGAATAGAAATACAAGTAATGGACTTAATTGCATAAAAGACACTTTAGTAGATGAATATTATGAATTTCAATCTCAAGTTTCAAAGTTGTGTGAAGCATATATCCCTAAATGGGAGTGGGGAACCATCTTATTAGAGTCCATTCCTTTTCCTTTTTCTTAACTAATTTGTCTAAAGACAAGAATTCTATAAATCATTTCAAATTGCATTGAGGCAAAGGAGACAATTAAGAAAATTTAAAAATTTAAATTCAACAGATTATTGACAACTTATTTATCCCTAGCAGATTTTAAAATTCTAAAAATTGCAAAAATGCAATATTTTGATTTTTAAATTTGTTATTAATGTCGTTTGATTTGATTGGTGAGAAAAATACAATATTTGAATATGTTAATTGAACAAAATTACAAGTAATGGACTCAATTGCATAAAATACAATTTAGTGGATGAATATTATAAATAGCAAACCCAACTTTCAATGTTGTGTTAAACATATATCTCTAGACGGGAGTCCAGAATCTTCTTATTACAGTCTATTGCTTTTGCTTTTTCTTAAGTAATTTGCCTGAATATTATATAAATTATTTCAAATTGTGTTGAGGTAAAGGAGGCAATTTAGAAAATTGCAAAATTTAAATTGAACAGAGTATTGACAATTCATTTATCCCTAGCAAATTTTAAAATTTGAAAAATTGCAAAATTGAAATATTTTGATTTTTAAATTTATTGTTAATGTTGTTTAATTTAATTGCTAAGAAAAATATAATATGTGAAAAATATAATATTTGAATATGTTAATTGAACAGAAATACAAGTAATGGACTCAATTACATAAAATACAATTTAGTGGATAAATATTATAAATAGCAATCTCAAGTTTCAAAGTTGTGTGAAGCATATATCCTTAGATGGGAGCGGGGAACCACCTTATTAGAGTCCATTGCTTTTCCTTTTTCTTAAATCATTTCAAATTGCATTGAGGCAAAGGAGACAATTAAGAAAATTGCAAAATTTAAATTCAATAGAGTATTGACAATTCATTTATCCTTAACAGATTTTAAAATTCTAAAAATTGCAAAAATGTAATATTTTGATTTTTAAATTTATTGTTAATGTCATTTGATTTGATTGGTGAGAAAAATACAATATTTGAATATCTTAATTGAACAAAAATACAAGTAATGAACTTAATTGCATAAAATACACTTTAGTGGATGAATATCATAAATAGCAGTCTCAAGTTTCAATGTTGTGTTAAGCATATATCTCTAGATGTGAGTGGAGAACCTTCTTATTACAGTCCATTGCTTTTACTTTTTCATTAGTAATTTTCCTAATGATTATATAAATCATTTCAAATTGCGTTAAGATAAAGGATAGAATTCAGAAAATAGCAAAATTTAAATTCAACAAAGAATTGACAATTCATTTATCCCTAGTAGATTTAAAAATTCTAGAAATTGCAAAAATGCAATATTTTGACTTTTAAATTTATTGTAATGTCGTTTGATTTGATTGATGAGAAAAATACAATATTTGAATATCTTAATCGAACAAAATACAAGTAATGGACTCAATTGCATAAAATACACTTTAGTGGATGAATATTATAAATAGCAATTCCAAGTTTCAATGTTGTGTTAAGCATATATCTCTAGATGGGAGTATAGAACTCTTTTATTACAGTCTGTTGTTTTTGCTTTTTTATAAGTAATTTGTCTGAAAATTATATAAATCATTTCTAATTGCATTAAGGCAAAGGAGGCAATTTAGAAAATTGCAAAATTTAAATTGAACAGAGTATTGACAATTCACTTAATTCATAGTAAATTTTAAAATTCAAAAAATTGCAAAATTGAAATATTTTGATTTTTCAATTTATTGTTAATGTCGTTTGATTAATTGGTGAGAAAAATATAATATGGAAAAATATAATATTTGAATATGTTAATTGACCAAAAATACAACTAATGGAACTCAATTGCATCAAAGCACTTTAGTAGATGATATTATAAATAGCAATCTCAAGTTTCAAGGTTGTGTGAAGCATATATCCCTAGAATGGGAGTGGGAACCATTTTATTAGAGTTTATTCCTTTCCTTCTTCCTTAACTAGATTTGTCTAAAGACAAGAATTCTGTAAATCATTTCAAATTGCAATCAGGCAAAGGAGACAATTAAGAAAATTNGTTTAATCAAACAAAATACAAGTAATGGACTCAATTGCATAAAATACACTTTAGTTGATGAATATTATAAATAGCAATTCCAAGTTTCAATGTTGTGTTAAGCATATATCTCTAGGTGGGAGTATAAAACTCTTTTATTACAGTCATTGCTTTTGCTTTTTTATAAGTAATTTGTCTGAAAATTATATAAATCATTTCTAATTGCATTGAGGCAAAGGAGGCAATTTAAAAAATTAAAATTTAAATTGAACAGAGTATTGACAATTCACTTATTCATAGTAAATTTTAAAATTCAAAAAATTGCAAAATTGAAATATTTTGATTTTTAAATTTATTGTTAATGTCGTTTGATTTAATTGGTGAGAAAAATATAATATGTGAAAAATATAATATTTGAATATATTCATTGACCAAAAATACAAGTAATGGACTCAATTGCATAAAGACACTTTAGTGGATGAATATTATAAATAGCAATCTCAAGTTTCAAGGTTGTGTGAAGCATATATCCCTAGATGGGAGTGGGAAACCATTTTATTAGAGTTCATTCCTTTTCCTTCTTCTTAAGTAATTTGTCTGAAGACAAGAATTCTGTAAATCATTTCAAATTGCATTGAGCAAAGGAGACAATTAAGAAATTTCAAAATTTAAATTCAACAAATTATTGACAATTTATTTATCCTTAGCAGATTTTAAAATTCTAAAAATTGCAAAAATGCAATATTTTGATTTTAAAATTTGTTGTTAATGTCGTTTGATTTGATTGGTGAGAAAAATACAATATTTGAATATCTTAATTGAACAAAAATACAAGTAATGGACTCAATTGCATAAAATATACTTTAGTGGATGAATATTATAAACAATAATCTCAAGTTTCAATGTTGTGTTAAGCATATATCTCTAAATGGGAGTGTAGAACCTTCTTATTACAGTCCATTGCTTTTGTTTTTTCTTAAGTAATTTGGTTGAAGATTATATAAATCATTTCAAATTGCATTAAGGCAAAGGAGACAATTCAGAAAATTGCAAAATTTAAATTCAACAGAGTATTGACAATTCATTTATCCCTAAAAGATTTTAAAATTCTAAAAATGGCAAAATTTTGTTAAATCAATCACTTTTTTAGATTTTAAAAATTTATTGTTATGTCGTGTTAATTAAATTGTTGAGAAAATATATAATTGAATTATGTTAATTTGACAGAAATACAAAGTAACTGAGACTCAATTGCATAAAATACATAATTTAGTGGTTGAAAAATTATAATAGTAAACTCAGTTTCAATTGTTGTTGGTTAAAGTCATATATCTCTAGATGAGAGGGTGTAGAATCTTCTTATTATAAGTCTATTGTTCTTTGCTTTTTTCTTAAGTAATTTGCCTAGAAATTATATAAATTCATTTCCAATATGCGTTGAGAGCAAAGGATACAATTCAGAAATTACAAAATTTAACTTCCACTAGAGTATTAAACCAAATTCATTATCCCTAATAGAATTTTAAAATTCCTAAAAATTGTCAAAATTGAAATAATTGATTTTTGAATTTATTGTTAATGTCGTTTGATTTAAGTGGTGAGAAAATATAGTATGTGAAAAATATAATATTTGAATATGTTAATTGAAAAAAAAATACAGTAATGGACTGAATTGCATAAAATACACTTTAGTGGATAAATATTATAAATAGCAATCTTAAGTTTCAATGTTTTGTTAAGGATATAACCTTATATAGGATTACAGAACCCTCTTATTACAATCTGTTGCTTTTCTTTATCTTAAGTAATTTGCCTGAATATTATATAAATCATTTCAAATTCCTTTGAGCCAAAGGAGATAATTCAGAAAATTGCAAAATTTAAACTTCAATAGAGTATATAAATTCATTTATCCCTAGCAAATTTTAAAATTCAAAAAATTGCAAAATTGAAATATTTTGATTTTTAAATTTATTGTTAATGTCGTTTAATTTAATTGATGAGAAAAATATAATATGTGAAAATATAATATTTGAATATGTCAATTGAACAAAAATACAAGTAATGAAACTCAATTGCATAAAAGACACTTTAGTGGATCAATATTATAAAATAGGCAAACTCAAGTTTCAAGGTTGTGTGAAGCATATATCCCTATATGGGAGTGGGGACCCATCTTATTAGGATCCATTCCATTGCTTTCCTTTTTCCTAAGTAATTTGTTAGAAAACAAGAATTCTATAAATCATTTTAATGGCATTGAGGTAGAGGAGACAATTAAAAAAAATTGCAAAATTTAAATTCTGAAGATTATTGACAATTTATTATTCCTAACTGATTTAAGGTTCTAAAAATTGCAAAATGCAATATTTTGATTTTAAATTTATTGTTTATGTCATTTGATTTGGATGGGTGAGAAAATACAATATTTGAATAAGTTAATTGAACAAAAATACAAGTAATGGACTCAATTGCAATAAAAATACATTTTAGTGGAATGAATATTATAAATAGCAATCCAAGGTTTCAATGTTGTGTTAAGCATATATCCTTAGATAAAAGTGCAAAAACCTTCTTATTACAATCTATTCATTTTGCTTTTTCTTAAGTAATTTGCCTAAATATTATATAAATCATTTCAAATTGCATTGAGGCA
Organism: Bruguiera gymnorhiza; assembly: GCA_020883675.1. NCBI lineage: Eukaryota > Viridiplantae > Streptophyta > Magnoliopsida > Malpighiales > Rhizophoraceae > Bruguiera > Bruguiera gymnorhiza. The sequence continues at coordinate 39,006 of JAIRCJ010000139.1, read as the reverse complement.
AAGGAGACAATTCAGAAATAGCAAAATTTAAATTCAACCAAGAGTTGACAATTCATTTATCCCTAGCAAATTTTAAAATTTTAGAAATTGCAAAAATGCAATATTTTTGATTTTTAAATTTATTGTTTATGTCGTTTGATTTGATTGGTGAGAAAATACAATATTTGAATATCTTAGTTGAACAAAATTACAAGTAATGGACTCAATTGCATAAAATACACTTTAATGGATGAATATTATAAATAGCAATGCCAAGTTTCAATGTAGTGTGAAGCACATATCCCTAAATAGGAGTGCAGAACTTTTTTATTACAGTTCATTGCTTTTCATTTGGTTAAGTAATTTGCCTAAAGATAAATCATTTCCAATTGCATTAAGGCAAAGGAGACAATTCAGAAAATAGCAAATTTTCAATTCAGTAGAGTATTGAAAATTCATTTATCCTTAACAGATTTTAAAATTCTAAAAACTGCAAAAATGCAATATTTTGATTTTTAAATTTATTATGAATGTCGTTTGATTTGATTGGTGAGAAAAATACAATATTTGAATATTTTAATTGAACAAAAATGCAAATAATGGACTTAATTGCATAAAATACACTTTAGTGGATGAAAATTATAAATAACAATCCCAAGTTTCAATGTTGTGTTAAGGCAGATATCGTTAGATGGGAGTGTAGAACCTTCTTATTATAGTCTATTGCTTTGTTTTTTCTTAAGTAACTTGCCTGAAGATTATATAAATCATTTCAAATAGCATTGAGGCAAAGGAGATAATTTATAAAATTGCAAAATTTAAATTCAACAGAGTATTGACAATTCATTTATCTGTAACAGATTTTAAAATTCTAAAAATTGGAAAATTGAAATATTTTCATTTTTAAATTTAATGTTAATGTCGTTTGATTTAATTGCTAAGAAAAATATAATATGTACAAAATATAATATTTGAATATGTGAATTTAACAAAAATACAAGTAATGGACTCAATTCCATAAAAGACACTTTAGTGGATAAATATTATAAATAGCAATCCCAAGTTTCAAGATTGTGTGAAGCGTATATCCCTAGATGGGAGTGCGGAACCATCTTATTAGAATCCATTGCTTTTCCTTTTCATAAGTAATTTGTCTGAAGTCAAGAATTCTATAAGTCATTTCAAATTGCATTGAGGCAATGGAGACAATTAAGAAAATTGTAAAATTTAACTTCAACAGATTATTGACAATTTATTTATCCCTAGTAGATTTTAAAATTCTAAAAATTTCAAAAATGCAATATTTTGATTTTTAAATTTTTTATTAATGTCGTTTGATTTGATTGGTGAGAAAAATACAATATTTGAATAAGTTAATTGAACAAAATACAAGTAATGGACTCAATTGCATTAAATACACTTTAGAAATAGCAATCCTAAGTTTCAATGTTATGTTAAGCATATATCCCTAAATGGGAGTGTAGAACCTTCTGATTATAGTCCATTGCTCTTGTTTTTTCTTAAGTAATTTGCTTGAAGATTATATAAATTATTTTAAATTACATTGAGGCAAAAGAGACAATTTAGATAATTGCAAAATTTAAATTCAATAGAGTATTAACAATTCATTTATTCCTAACAAATTTTAAAATTCTAAATTGCAAAAGTGAAATATTTTCAATTTTAAATTTATTGTTAATGTAGTTTGATTTAATTGGTGAGAAAAATATGTTATGTGAAAAATATAATATTTGAATATGTTAATTGAGCAAAAATACAAGTAATGGACTTAAGTGGCATAAAATACACTTTAGTGGATGAATATTAAAAATAGGCATCCCAAGTTTCAATGTTTTGTTAACCATATATCTTTAGATGGGAGTGCAGAATCTTCTTATTACAGTCAATTGTTTTTGCTTATTCTTAAAGTAATTTAGTTGAAGATTATATAATCATTTCAAATTCCATTGAGGCAAAAGGACACAATTCAAAAAATTGCAAAATTTAACTTCAACAAACCATTGACAATTTATTTATCCCTTGCAGATTTTAAAATTCTAAAAATTAAAAAATTGAAATATTTTGATTTTTGACTTTATTGATAATTTCGTTTAATTTAATTGGTGAGAAAAATATAATATGTGAAAATATAATATTTGAATATATTAATTGACCAAAATATACAAGTAATGGACTCAATTGAATAAAAGACACTTTAGTAGATGACTATTATACAATGCATCTCAAGTTTCAAGTTGTGTGAAGCATATATCCCTAGATGGAGTCAGGGAACTATCTATTAGAGTCCATTCCTTTTCCTTTTTCTTAACAAATTTGTCTGAAGAAAATAATTCTATCAATCATTTCAAATTGGCATTAAGAGCAAAAGAGACAATTAAGAAATTTCAAAATTTAAATTTAACAGATTATTGAGAATTTATTTGTCCCTAATAGATTTAAATTCTAAAAATTGCAAAAATGGAATATTTTGATTTTTAAATTTGTTGTTATTGCGTTTGATTTGATTTGGGTGAGGACAAATACAATATTTGAATATCTTAATTGAATAAAATTACAAGTAATGGATTCAATTGCATAAAATACAATTTAGTAGATAAATATTATAAACTCAATCTCAAGTTTCAATGTTGTGTTAAAGCATATATCCCTAGATGGGAGTGTAGAAGTTTCCTATTACAGTCCATTGCTCTTGTTTTCGTCTTAATTAATTTGCCTGAAGATTATATAAATCATTTCAAATTGAAGTTGAGGTAAAGGAGACAATTCAGAAAATTGCAAAATTTAAATTCAACAAAGTATTGAAAATTCATTTATCTCTACCAGATTTTAAAATTCTAAAAATTGCATAATTAAAATATTTTTGATTTTTAAATTTATTGTTAATGTCGTTTGATTTAATTTGTGAGAAAAATATAATATGTGAAAAATATAATATTTGAATATTTTAATTGATCAAAAATACAAGTAATGGACTTAATTGCATAAAATACACTTTAGTGGATGAATTATAAATAGCAATCCCAAGTTTCAATGTTGTGTTAAGCATATATCGTTAGATGGGAGTGCAGAACCTTCTTATTATAGTCTATTGCTTTTGTTTTTTCTTAAGTAATTTGCCTGAAAATTATATAAATCATTTCAAATAGCATTGAGGCAAAGGAGACAATTTATAAAATTGCAAAATTTAAATTCAACAGAGTATTGACAATTCATTTATCCTAACAAATTTTAAAATTCTAAAAATTGGAAAATTGAAATATTTTGATTTTTAAATTTATTGTTAATGTTGTTTGATTTAATTGCTGAGAAAAATATAATATGTACAATATAATATTTGAATATGTGAATTTAACAAAAATACAAGTAATGGACTCAATTGCATAAAAGACACTTTAGTGGATGAATATTATAAATAGCAATCCCAAGTTTCAAGATTGTGTGAAGCATATATCCCTTGATGGGAGTGTGGAACCATCTTATTAGAGTCCATTACTTTTTCTTTTTCATAAGTAATTTGTTTGAAATCAAGAATTCTATAAATCATTTCAAATTGCATTGAGGCAATGGAGACAATTAAGGAAATTGCAAAATTTAAATTCAACAGATTATTGACAATTTATTTATCCCTAGTAGATTTTAAAATTCTACAAATCGCAAAAATGCATTATTTTATTTTCAAATTTTTTGTTAATGTCGTTTGATTTGATTGGTGAGCAAAATACAATATTTGGAAAGTTAATTAAACAAAAATACAAGTAATGGACTCAAGTGCATTAAATACACTTTAGAAATAGCAATCCCAAGTTTCAATGTTGTCTTAAGCATATATCCCTAGATAGGAGTGTAGAACCTTCTTCTTACAGTCCATTGCTCTTGTTTTTTCTTAAGTAATTTGCTTGAAGATTATATAAATTATTTCAAATTACATTGATGCAAAAGAGACAATTTAGAAAATTGTAAAATTTAAATTCAACAGAGTATTAACAATTCATTTATCCCTAACAAATTTTAAAATTCTAAAATTGCAAAATTGAAATATTTCCAATTTTAAATTTATTGTTAATGTAGTTTGATTTAATTGGTGAGAAAAATATGATATGTGAAAAATATAATATTTGAATATGTTAATTGAGCAAAAATACAAGTAATGGACTTAATTCTATAAAATACACTTTAGTGGATGAATATTAAAAATAGTAATCCAAGTTTCAATGTTTTGTCTCTAGATGGGAGTGCAGAANGAACCTTCTTCTTACAGTCCATTGCTCTTGTTTTTTCTTAAGTAATTTGCTTGAAGATTATATAAATTATTTCAAATTATGTTGAGGCAAAAGAGACAATTTAGAAAATTGTAAAATTTAAATTCAATAGAGTATTAACAATTCATTTATCCCTAACAAATTTTAAAATTCTAAAATTGCAAAATTGAAATATTTCCAATTTTAAATTTATTGTTAATGTAGTTTGATTTAAGTGGTGAGAAAAATATGATATGTGAAAAATATAATATTTGAATATGTTAATTGAGCAAAAATACAAGTAATGGACTTAATTGCATAAATTACACTTTAGTGGATGAATATTAAAAATAGTAATCCCAAGTTTCAATGTTTTGTCTCTAGATGAGAGTGCAGAATCTTCTTATTATAGTCAATTGCTTTTGCTTTTTCTTAAGTAATTTGGCTAAAGATTATATAAATCATTTCAAATTCTGTTGATGCAAAGGACACAATTCAAAAAATTGCAAAATTTAACTTCAACAGACCATTGACAATTAATTTATCCCTTGCAGATTTTAAAATTCTAAAAATTGCAAAATTGAAATATTTTCATTTTTGAATTTATTGATAATGCCGTTTGATTTAATTGGTGAGAAAATATAATATTTGAATATTAATTGACCAAAAATACAAGTAATGGACTCAATTGCATAAAAGACACTTTAGTAGATGAATATTATAAATAGCAATCTCAAGTTTCAAGGTTATGTGAAGTATATATCCCTAGATGGAAGTGGGGAATCCTCTTATTAGAGTCCATTCCTTTTCCTTTTTCTCAACAAATTTGTCTGATGAAAATAATTCTATCAATCATTTCAAATTGCGTTGAGGCAAAAGAGACAATTAAGAAAATTTCAAAATTTAAATTCAATAGATTATTGAGAATTTATTTGTCCCTAGCAGATTTTAAAATTCTAAAAATTGCAAAAATGCAATATTTTGATTTTTAAATTTGTTGTTATTGTCGTTTGATTTGATTGGTGAGAAAAATACAATATTTCAATATCTTAATTGAACAAAATTACAAGCAAGGGGTTCAATAGTATAAAATACACTTTAGTGGATAAATATTATAAACAGCAATCTCAAGTTTCAATATTGTGTTAAACATATATCACCAGATGGGAGTGTAGAAGCTTCCTATTACAGTCCATTGCTCTTGTTTTTTCTTAAGTAATTTGCCTGAAAATTATATAAATCATTTCATATTGCATTAAGGCAAAGGAGACAATTAAGAAAATTACAAAATTTACATGCAATAGAGAATTTACAATTCATTTATCCCTAGCAGATTTTAAAATTCTAGAGAATGCAAAAATGAAATATTTAGATTTTTAAATTTATTGTTAATGTCGTTTGATTTTATTAGTGCAAAAATTACAATATTTGAATATCTTAATCGAACAAAAATACAAGTAATGGCCTCAATTACTTAAAATACACTTTAGTGGATGAATATTATAAATAATAATCTCAAGTTTCAATGTTGTGTTAAAGATATAACTCTAGATGGAATTACAGAACCTTCTTATTACAATCCATTGCTTTTACTTTTTCTTAAGTAATTTGCCTAAAGATTATATAAATCATTTCAAATTACTTTTAGGCAAAGGAGACAATTCAGAAAATTATAGAATTTAAATTCAATAGAGTATTGACAATTTGTTTATCCCTAGTAGATTTTAAAATTCGAAAAATTGCAAAATTGAAATATTTTGATTTTTAAATTTATTGTTAATGTTATTTAATTTAATTGATGAGAAAAATATAATATGTGAAAAATATAATATTTGAATATGTTAATTGAATTGAAATACAAGTAATGAACTCAAATGCATAACATACAATTTAGTGGATGAATATTATAAATAGCAAACCTAAGTTTCAATATTGTGTTAAGCATATATCTCTAGATGGAGTGTAGAATCTTCTTATTACAGTCGATTACTTTTGCTCTTTCATAAGTAATTTCCCTGATAATTATATAAATCATTTCAAATTGCGTTGAGGCAAAGGACACAATTCAGAAAATTGCAAAATTTAAATTTAACGGAATATTGACAATTCATTTATCCTTAACAAATTTTAAAATTCTAAATATTGAAAAAATACAATATTTTGATTTTTAAATTTATCTTTAATGTCGTTTGATTTGATTGGTGAGAAAAATACAATATTTGAAAATCTTAATTGAACAAAAATACGAGTAATTGACTCAATTGCATAAAATACACTTTAGTGGATGAATATCATAAATAGCAGTCCCAAGTTTCAATGTTGTGTTAAGCATATATCCTTAAATGAGAGTGCAGAACCTTCTTATTACAATCGATTACCTTTGCTTTTTCATAAGTAATTTCCCTGATGATTATATAAATCATTTCAAATTGTGTCGAGGCAAATGAGACAATTCAAAAAATAGCAAAATTTAAATTCAAGAGAGAATTGACAATTCATTTATCTCTAGTAGATTTTAAAATTCTAGAAATTGCAAAAATGCAATATTTTGATTTTAAAATTTATTATTAATGTCGTTTGATTTGATTCTTGAAAAAATACAATTTTTGAACTTGCGTTAAGGCAAAGGACACAATTCAGAAAATTGCAAAATTTAACTTCAACAGAGTATTGATAATTTATTTATCCCTAGTAGATTTTAAAATTCTAAAAATTCAAAAATTGAAATATTTTGATTTTTGAATTTATTGTTAATGTCATTTGATTTAATTGGTGAGACAAATATAATATGTGAAAAATATAATATATGAATATGTTAATTGAGCAAAAATACAAGTAATGGACTCAATTGCATAAAAGACACTTTAGTGGGTGAATATTATAAATACCAATTTCACGTTTCAAGGTTGTGTGAAGCATATATCCCTAGATAGGTTGTGGCAAATGAGACAATTAGGAAAATTGCAAATTAAATTCAACAGAGTATTGACAATTCATTTATCCCTAGCAGATTTTAAAATTCTATTATGTGAAGCATATATCCCTAGATGAGAGGGTGGAACCATCTTATTACAATCCATTGCTTTTCCTTTTTGTTAAGTAATTTGCCTGAAGATTATATAAATCATTTCAAATTACTTTGAGGCAAAGGAGACTGAAGTTCCCAACTTCACCCTAGGATCTACTAGTTTGTGATACTGAGAGGGGGGGTGAATCAGTATCACCACAATTCGCAATTCGCAGGAAAGTGAACAACTTCAATCTCTTCTTAAAAGCGAACTCTTTCTCAGATTCGACTAAGGTAGATCTATTGCTACCTACTAATCACAATAGTCCCCAAAGTCACCTTTCAGACACCTTGCCTAATAGACAATTTGGATGTTCTTGTTTAGGTCTTCGTTAGGTTATGGGTTGGCTGATACTTTAGCTGCGTTCACAACTTAATTCAAAACACAGAACGTAAAGCAAATTAAGGACACACGAGATTTACGTGGTTCCGTCAACGTGACGTACATCCACGGTGGTAGGGACTCTCCCTTACCGAGACTATCCACTATACTTGAGAATTGCAGTTACAATGGATGTCTTAATCTTCTGCTCCTTTCACTATTGCAATTACTAAGCAAGTACAATACAAAGAGTGTCACTTACTGTGTCTACCCTTCGTCTAGCTTGTCTTGCCTCTGTTGAATTGAAAGGCTGCTCCACTGCTGCTTAGAAGTTCACCGCAACGCTCTCTAACCTCTCTTGAAGAAATCTAGAAATACGTTGAGTTCTTTCTGATGCTTCGCCAAATTCCTTCTCTAGGTTGTCTCCCACAGCTCCTGCTTTCACCGTCTCACGGTTTCACAGCTTGCACTCAAGCTTCTGGTCTGCTGTTTCACGTCTCACGGCCTGCCCCACGCTTCTGATCAGTCACGTCGTTGCACGTTCTGGTCTCACGCTCCTGGTCTGCTGTTTCACGTCTCTTGGCCTGCCTCACACTACTGGTTTTTCTGGTTCACGTCTCTCGGCCTGCCTCACGCTTCTAGTCTGCTGTCTTCTCTTCCGGGTGGTCTCACAGATACCAGGTCTGCTGTCTTCTCTTCCGGGTGGTCTGTTTCTTATTTCTCCTCTTGCTGGTTGTGCGTTTCTGGTTTGGTTGCAGGATGTGTTTCTGGTTTGCTTGCAGGAGGCGTTTCTGGTTTGGTTGCAGGAGGCGTTTCTGGTTTGCTTGCAGGACGTGTTTCTGGTTTGCTTGCAGGACGTGTTTCTGGTTTGCTTGCAGGAGGTTGCACGTTCTGGTTTGCTCTCCCGGTGGTGACGCTTCTGGTTTGCTCTCCTGGTGGTGTTGTTTCTGATCTCTTGCCGTTCTGCTCTCTCTTCCTTTTGGCCGGTTGCTGTAGGGTTGCTGTTTATTCAATTGTGTTGGCCCCCTCTGCCCTAGTTTTGTCTTCCAAGGCCTTTATATACTCTCTTCCATAAAACCCTAATAGGGCTTACATGGCGGATTTACGTTCTTGCCCTTACGCGGCAGATTTACTTTCTTGCCCTTCCATGTGACTTTACTCTCTTGCACACTTAACCCTAGTTGACAACAATTACAACCCATACAAGGCTGTGGGAACAACAATCTCCCCCTTTGTAATTGTTGGCAACATTCATAACAAAAGCCATTATGCAGCAGTCTTTCATAATCTTCTTGGAGTAACAATCCAGAAGCAGATGGATTACAACTCCCCCTAAATATGCACTCCCCCTTCCTTAACAACTCCCCCTGCACTGTTGCTTCTCTCCCCCTTTGCCAACCAATTACAAATTTGAAAAACTTGCAAAGTAGAGATGGAGGATTCACCTGAACTTCAGGCTTGAGGAGGCATTTGCACAGACAGACTCATTCTGTGCTTTTCAAACAGCTTTGTGGACAAAGGTTTAGTTAGAATATCTGAGATTTGATCTTTAGTACCGACATACTCCAACTGAATTGTGCCCTCTTCCACTTGATCCTTGATAAAGTGATACCGGATGTCAATATGCTTGCTCCTTGAATGTTGAACTGGATTCTTGCTAAGATCAATTGCACTTTGATTATCACAAAGTACACTCACTGGTAACTTCACTTCAACACCCAAATCGGCCAATTGTCTTTGCATCCATATCACCTGAGTACATGCTGCACAAGCAGCCATATACTCAGCCTCCGCTGTGCTTAAAGCAACACTGTTTTGCTTTCTACTTAGCCATGCAACACACTTTGAACCCAAGTAGAAGCTGCAGCCACTGGTTGATTTTCTATCATCTGTGCTTCCTGCCCAGTCTGCATCAGTGTATGCTCGTAGTTTTACAGAATCCATGGCAGGATACCACAAGCCCATTTCCAGTGTCCCCTTGAGGTATCTTAGGATTCTTTTCACTGCCAACACATGAGATTCCTTAGGATCAGCTTGGAATCTGCTGGCGATGCACACAGCTTGCATGAGATCAGGCCTTGATGCTGTAAGGTACAGAAGGCTCCCTATCATCTTCCTGTATTCTGTAGGGCTTGTACTCCTTCCTTCCTGATCTTTTGTTAACTTGCAGCCCACTGTCATAGGGGTACTGACAGGTCTGCTATCCTCCATGCCAAACTTTTTCAGCATCTCTTTGGCATATTTTGTCTGAGAAATAAAAATACCTTCTTCACATTGTTTTATTTGTAATCCAAGAAAGTAAGTCATTTCTCCAATCAATGACATCTCAAATTCCTCACTCATCTTCTGTGCAAATTCTTGGCATAGCGCAGAGTGATCCCCTCCAAAGATGATGTCATCTACATATACTATGGTTATCAGTTGGCCTTTCTCTGAGTTGAACACATATAGGTTATTATCAACTGTTCCTCTTTTGAAGTTCAACCTTCTCAAATACGCGTCCAGCCTGCTATACCATGCTCTTGGGGCTTGTTTAAGGCCATACAAGGCTTTCTTCAGTTTGCACACATGTGTCTCATCCTCACTGATTTGTACTCCATCGGGTTGTTCAATATACACTTCTTCTTTTGTAAGTAAACAGCTGTTTGTCTTGTCCTCATCAATTACATATAAATTTCCAGTTGTTCTTTTCCCAGCTGCAACAGTATTGCCTTCTTTACTCTTTACTTGGCAACCTGTTTTTGTGAATATCACTTTATGGTCTTCATTGCATAGTTGGCTGACAGATGCTAGATTATATCTGAGTCCTTCAACATGCAGAACATCTTTCAGCTTTCCTTTTCCAATATTTACTGACCCTTGACCACTGATGTTGAGTGAATCATCATTGCCAAACTTGACTCTGCCTTCTCTTGACTTGTTTAGCTTTGACAATTTACTCTTGTCTCCCGTCATGTGTGAAGTGCATCCACTGTCAAGGATCCACTGCTTATCCTTGTAGTCAGCTTTGAGTGCAATTTCAGCTATATTAGCCACCTCCCTTTTAGCTTTATATTCCTTCTTTTGAATTGGCTGGAAGATAGCTTTCTCCTTTTTCTCAGCTTTGACTACACCGCTTGTTTTCACTATGCCATTGAGTGCCTTCTCTTGCTCAGGGAGAAGTGTCATGCATCTCTTGGCATTATGGTCATCCTGCCCACACCTTTCACACTGTTCCAAGTCTCCCAATATAGCAAACTTGTTCTTTGAAACCACTGGTTTGGGCTTCCACCAACAATCCTTGTCAGTGTGTCCTTGCTTTTTACAGTATGTGCAAGAACTCACGACAGGTGTTCTCCTCTGAATTTTGTATTGTCTCCCCCTGTATACAGCATCATATCTTCTCAAGTTGGAGACATATACTGGCCTTCTCCACCAGCAGTTACTTGCCTTATGACCCCAAACTCCACAATAAAGACAGTGACCTTGAAACTGCCTCTTCTTGGGTCTAATCACAGCTTGTTTTCTTTTGTTCATTACTTGCTGTGTAGGCAACGTGGCTGGCTTCTTTGCTTGTGTGGCTTTCATCTCAGCTACCTTTTTCTCCTTCTTCTGTTCAGCCATAGCCCTTTGCTGGCTGATCTTCTTTTCTTCATTTTTGTTTGCCACCCTAGGTTGCTTCTTCAAATCCTCTTTATTCTCAGCTATCTTCTCCTGAGTCACAACCTTCTCTTTCAACTTCTGTGACACATTCTTATTATCTTTAGGCAATGCAGCCTCAGATTGCTGCACTTTCTCTTCATTCTTCTTTTCTCTTGCATTCTTCTTTTCTCTTGCAGAACTTGTTTCTCCCATCATTTCAAGCTTCTGCACGTTCTCTTCACTCCTTTTGAGTTGTTGCTGAAGTCTCAGCAACTCTATCTCCATTTCTTCAATTGTTGAAGTCCTTGAGCCAAGCTCCATAGTAAGGTCTTCACATATTTTGATCTGTTCTTCAAATCTTCTCTTCAAGTCAATATGTTCAGCCCTTATTTCATCCTTTTGACTTTCAGCTTCCTCAGACTTTGCTTCAACTTGTTTTATGTGGGCCTCCAACCTTCTTATGGTTCTGCCCTTCTGATTATCTCCTTTGAAGCTGCTTCCAACTCAGCTTCAAGATCTGGTTCTTCTTCATCAACCTCCTCTTCCTCTTCAGAGGTTGAACTACCACCTTGAGTTGATGCCATAAAGGCATGCTCATCTGATGAGTCTACTTCTTCCTCCTCATCGGCTTCTTTTGTCTGGCTCACATAACTCTTGAATGAGCCTCTCTTCTTCTTCTGTGGGCTAGCAGTCTTCTTGCTGGACTTCCTTGACTTGAATGATGGTCTTCTCCATTTTGAATTCTGCTCATCATCACCATCCTCATCTTCATCATCAAGTTTCACTTTGCACTGAGAAGCAAAGTGTCCAGTCTGTCCACAACGATAACATCTCAAGGACAACTGTCCTTTTCCCTTCTTAGACCCCCTTTTGAATTTCCTTGTGAAGTATGCCAACACTTCACCTTCACTTTCTTCCTCATCATCATCATCATCCTCGCTGGATGATTCTTCCTCTTCTTTTATCTTCAAGTGTTTCATAGCTTTGAAAGCTGCCTCCTTTGATACCTTTGACGTTGAGGAGCTCTCAGTTGACTTTATTCTCATCTCATATGCAATGAGATTGCATTGGAGATCATGCAGGGACATGGAATTGAGATCTCTACTCTCCTCTATGGCTGCCACCTTTGAGGCAAACCTCTCAGGCAGAATTCTCAGAATTTTCTTCACAATAGATGAGTCCTTCTTGTTCTTCCCATGACTTCTAAGATCATTTACAGCATCAATAACCCTGGTGAAGAACTCTTGGACTGTCTCATTTTTCTGCATTCTGAGAGATTCATATCTCTCCTTGAAAACTTGAAGCTTGGCCTCCTTCATTCTGCCATCACCTTCATAGACTTTCTGCAATCTGTCCCATATCTCCTTGACAGATTTGCAGTCCATAACTTTAGCATATTCAGCATCTGTCAATGCTGAAATGATGACATTTGAGGCCTTTCCATTTATCTCAAACTGTCTTAATTCCTCTGGGGTTGGATCTTTACCTTCTTCTGGAGGCTCAAAACCCTCCTGTACAGATTTCACCATGTTCATGCCCATGGTTGCAAATACCACCTGCATTCTCGCTCTCCACATATGGTAGTTGGTTCCGTTGAAGATTGGAACCTTCTTGCTGTAAGTAGTGCTGGTGCTGGTACCGGCGTCCATTTCTCAGTATGCTAAACAAGTTAAAACTTCTGGAGCTCTTCAAACTAGTACACCAAGCTGTTAAGCCTTATCCTGGTGAACCTGTGCTCTGATACCAATTGAAGTTCCCAACTTCACCCTAGGATCTACTAGTTTGTGATACTGAGAGGGGGGGTGAATCAGTATCACCACAATTCGCAATTCGCAAGAAAGTGAACAACTTCAATCTCTTCTTAAAAGCGAACTCTTTCTCAGATTCGACTAAGGTAGATCTATTGCTACCTACTAATCACAATAGTCCCCAAAGTCACCTTTCAGACACCTTGCCTAATAGACAATTTGGATGTTCTTGTTTAGGTCTTCGTTAGGTTATGGGTTGGCTGATACTTTAGCTGCGTTCACAACTTAATTCAAAACACAGAACGTAAAGCAAATTAAGGACACACGAGATTTACGTGGTTCCGTCAACGTGACGTACATCCACGGTGGTAGGGACTCTCCCTTACCGAGACTATCCACTATACTTGAGAATTGCAGTTACAATGGATGTCTTAATCTTCTGCTCCTTTCACTATTGCAATTACTAAGCAAGTACAATACAAAGAGTGTCACTTACTGTGTCTACCCTTCGTCTAGCTTGTCTTGCCTCTGTTGAATTGAAAGGCTGCTCCACTGCTGCTTAGAAGTTCACCGCAACGCTCTCTAACCTCTCTTGAAGAAATCTAGAAATACGTTGAGTTCTTTCTGATGCTTCGCCAAATTCCTTCTCTAGGTTGTCTCACACAGCTCCTGCTTTCACCGTCTCACGGTTTCACAGCTTGCACTCAAGCTTCTGGTCTGCTGTTTCACGTCTCACGGCCTGCCCCACGCTTCTGATCAGTCACGCCGTTGCACGTTCTGGTCTCACGCTCCTGGTCTGCTGTTTCACGTCTCTTGGCCTGCCTCACACTACTGGTTTTTCTGGTTCACGTCTCTCGGCCTGCCTCACGCTTCTAGTCTGCTGTCTTCTCTTCCGGGTGGTCTCACGGATACCAGGTCTGCTGTCTTCTCTTCCGGGTGGTCTGTTTCTTATTTCTCCTCTTGCTGGTTGTGCGTTTCTGGTTTGGTTGCAGGATGTGTTTCTGGTTTGCTTGCAGGAGGCGTTTCTGGTTTGGTTGCAGGAGGCGTTTCTGGTTTGCTTGCAGGACGTGTTTCTGGTTTGCTTGCAGGACGTGTTTTTGGTTTGCTTGCAGGAGGTTGCACGTTCTGGTTTGCTCTCCGATGGTGACGCTTCTGGTTTGCTCTCCTGGTGGTGTTGTTTTTGATCTCTTGCCGTTCTGCTCTCTCTTCCTTTTGGCCGGTTGCTGTAGGGTTGCTGTTTATTCAATTGTGTTGGCCCCTCTGCCCTAGTTTTGTCTTCCAAGGCCTTTATATACTCTCTTCCATAAAACCCTAATAGGGCTTACATGGCGGATTTACGTTCTTGCCCTTACGCGGCAGATTTACTTTCTTGCCCTTCCATGTGACTTTACTCTCTTGCACACTTAACCCTAGTTGACAACAATTACAACCCATACAAGGCTGTGGGAACAACAGAGACAATTTAGAAAATTATAGAATTTAAATTCAATAGAGTATTGACAATTCATTTATCCCTAGCAGATTTTAAAATTCGAAAAATTGCAAAATTGAAATATTTTGATTTTTAAATTTAATGTTAATGTTGTTTAATTTAATTGATGAGAAAAATATAATATGTGAAAAATATAATATTTGAATATGTTAATTGAACTAGAATACAAGTAATGAACTCAAATGCATAAAATACAATTTAGTGGATGAATATTATAAATAGCAAACCTAAGTTTCAATGTTGTGTTAAACATATATCTCTAGATGGGAGAGCAGAATCTTCTTATTACAGTCGATTACTTTTGCTTTTTCATAAGTAATTTCCCTAATGATTATATAAATCATTTCAAATTGCATTGAGGCAAATGAGACAATTCAGAAAATAGCAAATTGAAATTCAACAGAGAATTGACAATTCATTTAACCCTAGTAGATTTTAAAATTCTAAAAATTAAAAAGATGCAATGTTCTTATTTTTAAATTTATTGTTAATGTCGTTTGATTTGATTGGTGAGAAAAATACAATATTTAAATATCTTAATGAAACAAAAATACAAGTAATGGACTTAATTGCATAAAATACACTTTAGGGGATAAATATCATAAATAGCAGTTCCAAATTTTAATGTTGTGTTAAGCATATATCCCTAGATGTGAGTGTAGAACCTTCTTATTACAGTCGATTGCTTTTGCTTTTTCATAAATAATTTGCCTGATGATTATGTAAATCATTTCAAATTGCGTTGAGGCAAAGGAGACAATTTTGAAAATAGCAAAATTTAAATTCAACAGAGAATTGACAATTCATTTATTCCTAACAGATTTTAAAATTCTAGAACTTGCAAAATGCAATATTTTGATTTTTAAAATTATTGTTAATGTCGTTTGATTTGATTGGTGAGAAAAATACAATATTTGAATATCTTAATTGAACAAAATAAACCTAATGAGCTCAATTGCATAAGATACACTTTAGTGGATGAATATTATAAATAACAATCCTAAATTTCAATGTTGTGTTAAGGATTTAACCCTAGATGGGATTACAGAACCTTCTTATTACAATCCATTCCTTTTGCTTTTTCTTAAGTAATTTGCCTAAAGATTATATAAATCATTTCAAATTGCGTTGAGGCAAAAGACACAATTCATAAAATTGCAAAATTTAAATTCAATAGAGTATTGACAATTCTTTTATCCCTAGCAGATTTTAAAATTCTAAAAATTGCAAAAATTAAAATATTTTGATTTTTGAATTTAATGTTAATGTCGTTTAATTTAATTGCTGGGAAAAATATAATATGTGAAAAATATAATATTTGAATATGTTTATTGAACAAGAATACAAGTAATGGACTCAATTGCATAAAATAAAATTAGTGGATGAATATTATAAATAGCAAACCCAAGTTTCAATGTTGTGTTAAGCATATATCTCTAGATGGGAGTGCAGAATCTTCTTATTATAGTCTATTGCTTTTGCTTTTTCTCAAGTAATTTGCCTAAAGATTATATAAATCATTTCAAAATTGTTTTGAGGCAAAGGACACAATTCAGAAAATTGCAAAATTTGAATTCAATAAAGTATTGACAATTCATTTATCCTAGCAAATTTTAAAATTCTAGAAATTGAAAAAATGCAATATTTTGATTTTTAAATTTATTGTTAATGTCATTTGATTTTATTGGTGCAAAAATTACAATATTTGAATATCTTAATCGAACAAAAATACAAGTAATGGACTCAATTGCATAAAATACACTTTAGTGGATGAATATTATAATAACAATCCCAAGTTTCAATATTGTGTTAAGCAGATATCCTTAGATGGGAGTGCATAACCTTCTTATTACAGTCCATTACTTTGGTTTTTTCTTAAGTAACTTGCCTGAAGATTATATAAACCATTTCAAATTGCTTTGAGGCAAAGGAGACAATTCAGAAAATTGCAAAATTTAAATTCAATAGAGTATTGACAATTCATTTATCCCTAGTAGATTTTAAAATTTGAAAAATTACAAAAATGAAATATTTTGATTTCTAAATTTATTGTTAATGTCGTTCAATTTAATTGTTGAGAAAAATATAATATGTGAAAAATATAATATTTGAATTTGTTAATTAAACAGAAATACAAGTAATGGACTTTATTGCATAAAAGGCACTTTAGTGGTTGAATATTATGAATAACAATCTCAAGTTTCAAGGTTGTGTGAAGCATATATCCCTAAATAGGAGTAGGGAACCACCTTGTTAGAGTCCATTGCTTTTCGCTTTTCTTATGTAATTTGTTTGAAGACAAGAATTCTATAAATCATTTGAAATTGCATTGAGGCAAAAGAGACAATAAAGAAATTGAAAATTTTAAATTCAACAGTGTATTGACAATTCATTTATCCTTAGCAAATTTTAAAATTCTAAAAATTTAAAAAAATGCAATATTTTGATTTTTGAATTTGTTGTTAATGTCGCTTGATTTGATTAGCAAGAAAAATACAATAATTGAATATCTTAATTGAACAAAATTACAAGTAATGGACTCAATTGCATAAAATACACTTTAATGGATGAATATCATAAATAGCAATTCCAAGTTTCAATGTTGTGTTAAGCATATATCCCTAGATGGGAGTGCAGGACCTTCTTATTA
>JAIRCJ010000139.1:0-21712 GCA_020883675.1 Bruguiera gymnorhiza | reverse complement strand
ATTATATAAATCATTTCAAATTGTGTTGAGGCAAAGGAGACAATTCAGAAAATAACAAAATTTAAATTCAATAGAGAATTGACAATTCATTTATCCCTAACAGATTTTAAAATTCTAGAAATCGCAAAAATGCAATATTTTGATTTTTAAATTTATTGTTAATATCATTTGACTTGATTCGTGAAAAAAATACAATATTTGAATATCTTAATCGAACAAAGATACAAGTAATGGACTCAAATGCATAAAATACACTTTAGTGGATGAATATTATAAATAGCAATCCCAAGTTTCAATGTTGTGTTAAGGATATAACCCTAGATGGAATTACAGAACCTTTTTATTACAATCCATTGCTTTTACTTTTTCTTAAGTAATTTGCCTGAAGATTATATAAATCATTTCAAATTGCTTTGAGGCAAAGGAGGTAATTCAGAAAATTGCAAAATTTAAATTCAATAGAGTATTGACAATTCATTTATCCTTAGTAGATTTTAAAATTCAAAAAATTGCAAAATTGTAATATTTTGATTTTTAAATTTATTGTTAATGTCGTTGAATTTAATTGCTGAGAAAAATATAATATTTGAATATGTTAATTGAACAGAAATACAAGTAATATACCCAATTGCATAAAATACCATTTATTGGATGAATATTATAAATAGCAAACCCAAGTTTCAATGTTGTGTTAAGCATATATCTTTAGATGGGAGTGCAGAATCTTCTTATTACAATCTATTACTTTTGCTTTTTCTTAAGTAACTTGCCTGAAGATTATATAAATCATTTCAAATTGCATTGAGGCAAAAGGACACAATTCAAAAAATTGCAAAATTTAACTTCAACAGACTATTGACAATTCATTTATCCCTAGCAAATTTTAAAATTTTAAAAATTGCAAAATTGAAATATTTTGATTTTTGAATTTATTATTAATGTCGTTTGATTTAATTGGTGAGAAAAATATAATATGTGAAAAATAAAATATTTGAATATGTTAATTGAGCAAAAATACAAGTAATGGACTCAATTGCATAAAAGACACTTTAGTGGATGAATATTATAAATAGCAATATTAAGTTTCAAGGTTGTGTGAAGCATATATCCCTATATAGGAGTGAGGAACCACCTTATTAGAGTCCATTGCTTTTCCTTTTTCTTAAGTAATTTGTTTGAAGACAAGAATTCTATAAATCATTTTAAATTGCATTGAGGCAATAGAGACAATTAAGAAATTTGCAAAATTTAAATTCAACAGAGTATTGACAATTCATTTATCCCTAGCAGATTTTAAAATTCTAAAAATTGCAAAAATGCAATATTTTGATGTTTAAATTTATTGTTAATGTCGTTTGATTTGATTGGTGAGAAAAATACAATATTTGAATATCTTAATTGAACAAAAATACAAGTAATGGACTCAATTGCATAAAATACACTTTAGTGGATGAATATTATAAATAGTTATCTCAAGTTTCAATGTTTGTGTTAAGCATATATCCCTAAATGGGAGTGCAGAACCTTCTTATTACAGTCCGTTGCTTTTGCATTTTAATAAGTTATTTGCCTAAAGATTATATAAATCATTTCAAATTGCATTGAGGCAAAGGAGACAATTCAAAAAATAACAAAATTTCAATTCAACAGAGTATTGACAATCATTTATTCCTAGCAAATTTTAAAATTCTAAAAATTGCAAAAATGCAATATTTTGATTTTTCAATTTATTACGAATGTCGTTTGATTTGATTGGTGAGAAAAATACAATATTTGAATATCTTAATTGAACAAAAATACAAGTAATGGACTCAATTGCATAAAATACACTTTAGTGGATGAAGATTATAAATAACAATCCCAAATTTTAATGTTGTGTTAAGCAGATATCTTAGTTGGGAGTGCAGAACTTTCTTATTACAGTCCATTGCTTTTGTTTTTTCTTAAGTAACTTGCTTGAAGATTACATAAATCATTTCAAATTGCGTTGAGGCAAAGGAGATAATTTCTAAAGTGCAAAATTTAAATTAATAGAGTATTGACAATTCATTTATCCCTAACAGATTTTAAAATTCTAAAAATTGCAAAATTGAAATATTTTCATTTTTAAATTGATTGTTAATGTCATTTGATTTAATTGCTGAGAAAAATATAATAAGTGAAAAATATAATATTTGAATATGTGAATTGAACAAAAATACAAGTAATGGACTCAATTCCATAAAAGACACTTTAGTGGATGAATATTATAAATAACAATCCTAAGACTCAAGATTGTGTGAAGCATATATCTCTAGATAGGAGTGCGAAACCATCTTATTAGAGTCCATTGCTTTTCCTTTTTTTTAAGTAATTTGTCTGAAGTGAAGAATTCTATAAGTCATTTCAAATTGCATTGAGGCAAAAGAGACAATTAAGAAAATTGCAAAATTTAAATTCAACATATTATTGACAATTTATTTATCCCTATCAAATTTTAAAATTCTAAAAATGACAAAAGTGCAATATTTTGATTTTTAAATTTGTTGTTAATGTCGTTTGATTTGATTGGTGAGAAAAATACAATATTTGAACATCTTAATTGAGCAAAAATACAAGTAATGGACTTAATTGCATAAAATAAACTTTAGTGGATGAATATCATAAATAGCAGTCCCAAGTTTCAATGTTGTGTTAAGCATATATCCCTATATGGGAGTGCAGAACCTTCTTATTACAATTGATTACTTTTGCTTTTTCTTAAGTAATTTGGCTGAAAATTATATAAATCATTTCAAATTGCGTTAAGGCGAAGGACACAATTTAGAAAATTGCAAAATTTAACTTCAACAGACTATTGACAATTCATTTATCCCCAGCAGATTTTAAAATTCTAAAAATTGCAAAATTGAAGTATTTTGATTTTTAAATTTATTGTTAATGTTGTTTGATTTAAGTGGTGAGAGAAATATAATATGTGAAAAATATAATATTTGAATATGTTAATTGAACAAAAATACGAGTAATGGACTGAATTGCAAAAAAGACACTTTAGTGGATAAATATTATAAATAGCAATCCCAAGTTTCAAGATTGTGTGAAGCATATATCCTAAATAGGAGTGCGGAACCATCTTATTGGAGTCTATTGCTTTTCCTTTTTCTTAAGTAATTTGACTGAATACCAGAATTCTATAAATCATTTCAAATTGCATCGAGGCAAAGGAGAGAATTAAGAAAATTACAAAATTTAAATTCAACAGAGTATTGACAATTCATTTATCCCTAGCAGATTTAAAAATTCTAAAAGTTGCAAAAATGCAATATTTTCATTTTTGAATTTGTTGTTAATGTCGTTTGATTTGATTAGGGAGAAAAATACAATAATTGAATATCTTAATTGAACAAAATTACAAGTAATGGACTCAATTGCATAAAATGCACGTTAGTGGATGAATATTGTAAATAGCAGTCCCCAGTTTCAATGTTGTGTTAAGTATATATCCCTAGATGGGAGGGTAGAACCTTCTTATTACAATCCATTGCTATTGTTTTTTCTTAAGTAATTTGCCTGAAGATTACATAAATTATTTCAAATTGTGTTGAGGCAAAGGAGACAATTTAGAAAATTGCAAAATTTAAATTCAACAGAGTATTGACAATTCATTTATCCCTAATAGATTTTAAAATTCTAAACATTGCAAAATTGAAATGTTTTCATTTTTAAATTTATTTTTAATGTCATTTGATTTAATTAGGGAGAAAAATATAATATGTGAAAATATAATATTTGAATATGTTAATTAAACAAAAATACAAATAATGGACTCAATTGCATAAAAGACACTTTAGTGGATGAATATTATAAATAGTCATCTCAAGTTTCAAGGTTGTGTGAAGCATATATCCCTAGATAGGAGTGGGGAACCACCTTGTTAGAGTCCATTGCTTTTCTTTTTTCTTAAGTAATTTGCCTAAAGATAAGAATTCTATAAAGCATTTCAAATTGCATTGAGGCAAAGGAGACAATTAAGAGAATTGCAAAATTTAAATTCAACAGAGTATTGACAATTCATTTAACCCTAGCAGATTTTAAAATTCTAAAAATTGCAAAAATGGAATGTTTTGATTTTTAAATTTATTGTTAATGTCGTTTGATTTGATTGGTGAGAAACATACAATATTTGAATATCTTTATTGAACAAAAATACAAGTCATGGACTTAATTGCGTAAAATACACTTTAGTGGATGAATATCATAAATAGCAGTCCCAAATTTCAATGTTGAGTTAAGCATATATCTCTAGATGGGAGTGCAGAACCTTCTTATTACAATCAATTGTTTTTGCTTTTTTATAGGTAATTTGCCTGATGATTATATAAATCATTTCAAATTGCATTGAAGCAAAGGAGACAATTCAGCAAATAGCAAAATTTAAATTCAATAGAGAATTGACAATTCATTTATTCCTAGCATATTTTAAAATTCTAGAACTTGCAAAAATGTAGTATTTTGATTTTTCAATTTATTGTTAATGTCGTTTGATTTGATTGGTGTGAAAAATACAATATTTGAATATCTTAATTAAACAAAAATACAACTAATGGACTCAATTGCACAAATACACTTTAGTGGATGAATATTATAAATAGCAATCCTAAATTTCAATGTTGTGTTAAGGATATAACCCTAGATGGGATTACAGAACCTTCTTATTACAATCCATTACTTTTGCTTTTTCTTAAGTAATTTGCCTGAAAATTATATAGATCATTTCAAATTACTTTAAGGTAAAGGAGACAATTTAGAAAATTGCAGAATTTAAATTCAATAGAGTATTGACAATTCATTTATCCCTAGTAGATTTTATAATTCAAAAAATTGCAAAATTGAAATATTTTGATTTCTAAATTTATTGTTAATGTCGTTTAATTTAATTGCTGAGAAAAATATAATATGTGAAAAATATAATATTCGAATATGTTAATTGAACAGAAATACAAGTAATGGATTGAATTGCATAAAATACAATTTAGTGCATGAATATTATAAATAGCAAACCCAAGTTTCAATGTTGTGTTAAGCATATATCTCTAGATAGGAGTGCAAAATCTTCTTATTATAGTCTATTGCTTCTGCTTTTTCTTAAGTAATTTGCCTGAAAATTATATAAATCATTCCAAATTGAGTTGAAGCAAAGGACACAATTCAAAAAATTACAAAATTTAACTTCAATAGAGTATTGACAATTCATTTATCCCTACCAGATTTTAAAATTCTAAAAATTACAAAATTGAAATATTTTGATTTGTAAATTTATTGTTAATGTCGTTTGATTTAATTGGTGAGAAAAATATAATATGTGAAAAAAATAATATTTGAATATGTTAATTGATCAAAAATACAAGTAATGGACTCAATTGCATAAAAGACGCTTTAGTAGATGAATATTATAAATAGTAAAATCAAGTTTCAAGGTTCCTGAAGCATATATCCCTAGATGGGAGTGGGGAACCACCTTACTAGAGTCCATTGCTTTTCCTTTTTCTTAAGTAATTTGTCTAAAGACAAGAATTCTATAAATCATTTCAAATTGCATTGAGGCAAAGGAGACAATTAAGAGAATTGTAAAATTTAAATTTAACAGAATATTGACAATTCATTTAACCCTAGCAGATTTTAAAATTCTAAAAATTGCAAAAATGCAATATTTTGATTTTTAAATTTATTGTTAATGTCGTTTGATTTGATGGGTGAGAAAAATACAACATTTGCATATCTTAATTGAACCAAAATACAAGTAATGGACTTAATTGCATAAAATAAACTTTAGTGGATGAATGTCATAAATAGTAGTCCCCAATTTTAATGTTGTGTTAAGCATATATCCCTAAATGGGAGTGCAGAACCTTCTTATTACAGTCGATTGCTTTTGCTTTTTCTTAAGTAATTTGCCTGATGATTATATAAATCATTTCAAATTGCATTGAGGCAAAGGAGACAATTCAGAAAATAGCAAAATTTAAGTGCAACAGAGAATTTACAATTCATTTATCCCTAGCAGATTTTAAAATTCTAAAAATTGCAAAAATGCAATATTTTGATTTTTAAATTTGTTGTTAATGTCGTTTGATTTGATTGGTGAAAAAAATACAATATTTGAATATCTTAATTGAACAAAAATACAAGTAATGGACTTAAGTTGATAAATTACACTTTAGTGGATGAATATCATAAATAGCAATCCCAAGTTTCAATGTTGTGCTAAGCATATATCCCTAGATGGGAGTGCAGAACCTTCTTATTACAGTCGATTGCTTTAGGTTTTTTCATAAGTAATTTGCCTGATAATTCTATAAATCATTTCAAATTGTGTTGAGGCAAAGGAGACAATTCAAAAAATAGAAAAATTTAAATGCAACAGAGAATTTATAATTCATTTATCCCTAGTAGATTTTAAAATTCTAGAAATTGAAAAATTGAAATGTTTTGATTTTTAAATTTATTATTAATGTCATTTGATTTTATTAGTGCGAAAAATACAATATTTGAATATCTTAATCGAACAAAAATACAAGTAAGGGACTCAATTGCATAAAATACAATTTAATGGATGAATATTATAAATAGCAATCCCAAGTTTCAATGTTGTGTTAAAGATATAACCCTAGACGGGATTATAGAACCTTCTTATTACAATCCATTGCTTTTACTTTTTCCTAAATAATTTGCCTAAAGATTATATAAATCATTTCAAATTATTTTGAGCCAAAGGAGACAATTCAGAAAATTGTAGAATTTAAATTCAAAAGAGTATTGACAATACATTTATCCCTAGCAGATTTTAAAATTCAGAAAATTGCAAAATTGAAATATATTGATTTTTAAATTTATTATTAGTGTCGTTTAATTTAATTGTTGAGAAAAATATAATATGTGAAAAATATAATATTTGAATATGTTAATTGAATAGAAATACAAAAATGGATTCAATTGCATAAAATACAATTTGATAGATAAATATTATAAATAGCAAACCCAAGTTTCAATGTTGTGTTAAACATATATGTCTAGATAGGAGTGCAGAATCTTCTTAAGTAATTTGCCTAAAGTTTATATAAATCATTTCAAATTGCGTTGAGGCAAAGGACACAATTCAGAAAATTATAAAATTTAACTTCAACAGAGTTTTGAGAATTCATTTATCCCTAGCAGATTTTAAAATTCTAAAAATTGCAAAATTTAAATATTTTGATTTTTGAATTTATTGTTAATGTCGTTTGATTTAATTGGAGAGAAAAATATAATATGTGAAAAATATAATAATTGAATATGTTAATTGAGCAAAAAAACAAGTAATGGACTCAATTTCATAAAAGACACTTTAGTGGATGAATATTATAAATAGCAATTTCAAGTTTCAAGGTTGTGTGAAGCATATATCCCTATATAGGAGTGGGGAACCACCTTGTTAGAGTCCACTGCTTGTCTTTTCTCTTAAAAAATTTGTCTAAAGACAAGAATTTCATAAATCATTTCAAATTGCAGTGAGGTAAAGCAGACAATTAAGAAAATTGCAATATTTAAATTCAATAGAGTATTGACAATTCATTTATCCTTAGTAGATTTTAAAATTCTAAAAATTGCAAAAATGCAATATTTTGATTTTTAAATTTATTGTTAATGTCATTTGATTTGATTGGTGAGAAAAATACAATATGTGAAAAATATAATATTTGAATATGTAAATTGAACAAAAATACAAGTAATGGACTTAATTGCATAAAAGACACTTTAGTGGATGAATATTATAAATAGCAATCTCATATTTCAAGGTTGTGTGAAGCATATATCCCTAGATGGGAGTGGGGAACCATCTTATTAGAGTCCATTCCTTTTCCTTTTTCTTAACTAATTTGTCCGAAGACAAGAATTCTATAAATCATTTCAAATTGCATTGAGGCAAAGGAGACAATTAAGAAATTTTCAAAATTTAAATTCAAGAGATTATTGACAATTTATTTATCTCTATCAGATTTTAAAATTCTAAAAATAGCAAAAGTGCAATATTTTGATTTTTCAATTTGTTACTAATGTCGTTTGATTTGATTGGTGAGAAAAATACAATATTTGAATAAGTTAATTGAACAAAATTACAAGTAATGGACTTAATGGCATAAAAAACATTTTAGTGGATGAATATTATAAATAGCCATCCTGAGTTTCAATGTTTTGTGAAGCATATATCCCTAGATGGGAGTGCATAAGCTTCTTATTACAGTCCATTGCTTTTGTTTTTTCTTAAGTAATTTTCCTGAAGATTATAAAAATTTTTCAAATTGCGTTGAGGCAAAGGACACAATTCAGAAAATTGTAAAATTTAACTTCAATAGAGTATTGACAATTCATTTATCCCTAGTAGATTTTAAAATTCTAAAAATTGCAAAATTGAAATGTTTTGATTTTTAAATTTATTGTTAATGTCGTTCGATTTAAGTGGTGAGAAAAATATAATATGTGAAGAAAATAATATTTGAATATGTTAATTGAACAAAAATACAAGTAATGGACTGAATCGCATAAAAGACACTTTAGTGGATGAATATTATAAATGGCAATCCCAAGTTTTAAGATTGTTTGAAGCATATATCCCTAGATGGGAGTGTAGAACCGTCTTATTAGAATCCATTGCTTTTCCTTTTTCTTAAGTAATTTGTTTGAAGACAAGAATTCTATAAATCATTTCAAATTGCATTGGGGCAAAGGAGGGAATTAAGAAAATTGCAAAATTTAAATTCAACAGAGTATTGACAATTTATTTATCCTTAGTAGATTTTACAATTCTAAAAATTGCCAAAATGCAATATTTTGATTTTTAAATTTATTGTTAATGCCGTTTGATTTGATTGGTGAGAAAAATGCAATATTTGAACATCTTAATTGAACAAAAATACAAGTAATAGACTCAATTGCATAAAATACACTTTAGTGGATGAATATTATAAATAGCAATCCCAAGTTTCAATGTTGCGTTAAGCATATTTCCCTAGATGGGAGTGTAGAACCTTTTTATTACAGTCTATTGCACGTGTTTTTTCTTAAGTAATTTGCCTGAAAATTATATAAATTATTTCAAATTGCGTTGAAGCAAAGGAGGCAATTCAGAAAATTGCAAAATTTAAATTGAACAGAGTATTGACAATTCACTTATCCCTAGCAGATTTTAAAATTCTAAAAATTACAAAATTGAATTATTTTGATTTTTGAAATTATTGTTAATGTCGTTTAATTTAATTGGTGAGAAAATATAATATGTGAAAAATATAATATTTGAATATGTTAATTGAGCAAAAATAAAAGTAATGGATTGAATTGCATAAAAGACACTTTAGTGGATGAATATTATAAATAGCAATCTCAAGTTTCATGGATGTGTGAAGCATATATCCCTGGATAGGAGTGGAGAACCACCTTATTAGAGTCCATTGCTTTTCCTTTTTTTTAAGCAATTTGTATGAAGACAAGAATTCTATAAATCATTTCAAATTGCATTAAGGCAAAGGAGACAATTAAGAAATTTTCAAATTTTAAATTCAACAGATTATTGAGAATTTATTTATCCCTAGTAGATTTTAAAATTCTAAAAATTGCAAGAATGCAATATATTGATTTTTAAATTTGTTGTTAATGTCGTTTGATTTGATTGGTGAGAAAAATATAGTATGTGAAAAATATAATATTTGAATATGTTAATTGAACAAAAATACAAGTAATGGACTCAATTGCATAAAAGACACTTTAGTGGATGAATATTATAAATAGCAATCTCAAATTTCAAGGTTGTGTGAAGCCTATATCCTTAGATGGGAGTGGGAAATCATCTTATTAAAGTTCATTCCTTTTCCTTTTCCTTAACCAATTTGTCTGAAGACAAGAATTCTATAAATCATTTCAAATTGCATTAAGGCAAAGGAGACAATTAAGAAATTTTCAAAATTGAAATTTAACAGATTATTGACAATTTATTTATCTCTAGCCGATTTTAAAATTCTAAAAATTGCAAAAGTGCAATATTTTGATTTTTAAATGTGTTGTTAATGTCGTTTTATTTGATTGGTAAGAAAAGAACAATATTTGAATAAGTTAATTGAACAAAACTACAAGTAATGGACTCAATTGCATAAAAAATACTTTAGTAGATGAATATTATAAATAGCAATGCCAAATTTCAATGTTGTGTTAAACATATATTGCTAGATGGGAGTGTAGAACCTTAGAACCTTCTAATTACAGTCCATTGCCCTTATTTTTTCTTAAGTAATTTGCTTGAAGATTATACAAATTATTTCAAATTGTGTTGAGGCAAAGGAGACAATTTAGAAAATTGCAAAATTTCAATTCAATAGAGTATTGACAATTCATTTATCCCTAATAGATTTTAAAATTATAAAAACTACAAAACTTGAAATATTTTCATTTTTAAATTTATTGCTAATGTCGTTTAATATAATTGGTAAGAAAAATATAATATGTGAAAAAGATCATATTTGAATGTATTAATTGAACAAAAATACAAGTAATGGACTGAATTGCATAAAAGACACTTTAGTGGATGAATATTATAAATAACAATCCCAAGTTTCAAAGTTGTGTGAAGCATATATCCCTATATGGGAGTGTGGAACTATCTTATTAGAGTTCATTCCTTTTCCTTTTTCTTAACTAATTTGTCTAAAGACAAGAATTTTATAAATTATTTCAAATTGCATTGAGGCAAAGGGGACAATTAAGAAATTTTCAAAATTTAAATTCAACAGATTATTGACAATTTATTTATCCCTAACAGATTTTAAAATTCTAAAATTGTAAAATTCTACAAATTGCAAAAGTGCAATATTTTGATTTTTAAATTTGTTGTTAATGTCGTTTGATTTGATTGGTGAGAAAAATATAATATTTGAGTAAGTTAATTGAACAAAATTACAAGTAATGGACTCAATTGCATAAAATACACTTTAGTGGATGAATATTATAAATAGCAATCTCAAGTTTCAAGGTTTTGTAAAGCATATATCCCTAGATGGGAGTGGGGAACCATCTTATTCAAGTCCGTTGCTTTTCCTTTTTCCTAAGTAATTTGTTAAAAAACAAGAATTCCATAAATCATTTTAAATTGCACTGAGGCAAAGGCGACAATTAAGAAAATTGCAAAATTTAAATTCTAATGATTATTGACGATTTATTTATCCCTAGTTGATTTTAAAGTTTTAAAAATTGCAAAAATGCAATATTTTGATTTTTAAATTTGTTATTTATGTCGTTTGATTTGATTGGTGAGAAAAATACAATATTTGAGTAAGTTAATTGAACAAAATTACAAGTAATAGACTCAATTGCATAAAATACACTTTAGTGGATGAATATTATAAATAGCAATATAAAGTTTTAAGGTTGTGTAAAGCATATATCTCTAGATGGGAGTGGGGAACCATCTTATTCGAGTTCATTGCTCTTCTTTTTTCCTAAGTAATATGTTTGAAGACAATAATTTTATAAATCGTTTTAAATTGCACTGAGGCAGAGGAGACAATTAAGAAAATTGCAAAATTTAAAATATAATGATTATTGACAATTTATTTATCCCTAGCTGATTTTAAAGTTCTAAAAATTGCAAAAATATAATATTTTGATTTTTAAATTTGTTGTTAATGTCATTTGATTTGATTGGTGTGAAAAATACAATATTTGAATAAGTTAATTGAACAAAAATACAAGTTATGGACTCAATTGCATAAAATACACTTTAGTGGATGAATATTATAAATAGCAATCTCAAGTTTCAAGTTGTGTAAAGCATATATCCCTAGATGGGAGTAGAGAACCATCTTATTCGAGTCCGTTGCTTTTCCTTTTTCCTAAGTAATTTGTTAGAAGACAAGAATTTTATAAATCGTTTTAAATTGCACTGAGGCAGAGGAGACAATTAAGAAAATTGCAAAATTTAAATTATAATGATGATTGACGATTTATTTATCCTTAGCAGATTTTAAAATTCTAAAAATTAAAAAAGTGCAATATTTTGATTTTTAAATTTGTTGTTAATGTTGTTTGATTTGATTGGTGAGAAAAATACAATATTTGAGTAAGTTAATTGAACAAAATTACAAGTAATGGACCCAATTGCATAAAATACACTTTAGTTGATGAATATTATAAATAACAATCTCAAGTTTCAATGTTGTCTTAAGTATATATCCCTAGATGGGAGTGCAGAACCTTTTTATTATAGTCCATTCCTTTTGCTTTTTCTTAAGTAATTGGCCTAATGATTATATAAATCATTTTGAATTGCATTAAGGTAAAGGAGACAATTCAAAAAATAGCAAAATTTAAATTCTACAAAGAATTGACAATTCATTTATCCCTAGCAGATTTTAAAGTTTTAGAAATTGTAAAAATGCAATATTTTGATTTTTAAATTTATTGTTAATGTCGTTTGATTTTATTGGTGAGAAAAATACAATATTTGAATATCTTAATTGAACAAAATTACAAGTAATGAACTCAATTGCATAAAATACACTTTAGTGGATGAATATTATAAATAGCAATCCCAAGTTTCAATGTTGTGTTAAGTATTTATTCCTATATGGGAGTGCAAAACCTTCTTATTATAGTCCATTGCTTTTCTTTTTTCTTAAGTAATTTGCCTGGAGATTATATAAATCATTTCAAATAGCGTTGAGGCAAAGGAGACAATTTAGAAAATTGCAAAATTTAAATTCAATAAAGTATTGACAATTCATTTATCTCTAAAAGATTTTAAAATTCTAAAAATTGCAAAATTGAAATATTTTGAATTTTAAATTTATTGTTAATGTCGTTTGATTAAATTGGTGAGAAAAATATAATATGTGAAAATCTTAATTGAACAAAAATACAAGTAATGGACTCAATTGCATAAAAGACACTTTAGTGGATGAATATTATAAATATCAATCTCAAGATTTAAGGTTGTGTGAAGCATATATCCCTAGATGGGAGTGGGAAACCATCTTTTTAGAGTCCATTACTTTTCTTTTTTCTTAAGTAATTTGTCTGAAGATAAGAATACTATAAATCATTTCAATTCGCTTTGAGACAAAGGAGACAATTAAGAAAATTGCAAAATTTAAATTCAATAGAGTATTGAAAATTCATTTATTCTCAGTAGATTTTAAAATTCTAAAAATTGCAAAAATGGAAAATTTTGATTTTCAAATTTATTGTTAATGTCGTTTGATTTGATTGGTGTGAAAAATATAATATTTGAATATCTTAATTGAACAAAAATACAAGTAATGGACTCAATTGCATAAAAGTCACTTTAGTAGATGAATATTATAAATACCAATATCAAGATTCAAGGTTGTGTGAAGCATATATCCCTAGATGGGAGTAGGGAACCATCTTTTTAGAGTCCATTACTTTTCTTTTTTCTTAAGTAATTTGTCTGAAGACAAGAATACTATTAATCATTTCAAATCACTTTGAGGCAAAGGAGACAATTAAGAAAATTGCAAAATTTAAATTCAACAGAGTATTGAAAATTCATTTATCCTCAACAGATTTTAAAATTCTAAAAATTGCAAAAATGGAAAATTTTGATTTTCAAATTTATTGTTAATGTCGTTTGATTTGATTGGTGTGCAAAATACAATATTTGAATATCTTAATTGAACAAAAATACAAGTAATGGACTCAATTGCATAAAATACAATTTAGTGGATGAATATTACAAATAGAAATCCTAAGTTTCATTGTTGTGTTAAACATATATCTCTAAATGGGAGTACAGAACTTTCTTTTATAGTCAATTGTTTTGCTTTTTCTTAAATAATTTGCCTGAACATTATATCAATCATTTGAAATTGCATTTAGGCAAGGGAGACAATTTAGAAAATTGCAAAATGTAAATTCAACAGAGTACAAACAATTCACTTATCCCTAGCAGAATTTGAAATTCGAAAAATTGCAAAATTGAAATATTTTGATTTTTAAATTTAATGTTAATGGCGTTTGATTTAATTGGTGAGAAAAATATAATATTTGAATATGTTAATTGAACAAAAATACAAGTAATAGACTCAATTGCATAAAATATACTTTAGTGGATGAATATCATAAATAGCAAACCCAAGTTTCAATGTTGTCTTAAGCATATATCCCTAGATGAGAGTGCATAACCTTTTATTACTGTCCATTGCTTTTGCTTTTTCTTAAGTAATTTGCTTGAAATTTATATAAATCATTTCAAATTGCGTGGAGGCAAAGGAGACAATTTTGATAATTACAAAATTTAAATTCAACAGAGTACTGACAATTCATTTATCCCTAGCAGATTTTAAAATTCTAAAAATTTCAAAATTGAAATATTTTGATTTTTAAATTTATTGTTAATGTCGTCTGATTTCATTGGTGAGAAAAATATAATACGTGAGAAATATAATATTCAAATATGTCAATTGAACAAAAATACAAGTAATGGACTCAATTCCATAAAATACACTTTAGTGGATGAGTATTATAAATAGCAATCTCAAGTTTCAACGTTGTGTAAAGCATATATCCCAAGATGAGAGTGGAGAACCAACTTTTTAGTGTCCATCGGTTTTCCTTTTTTCTAAGTAATTTGTCTGAGGACAACAATTCTATAAATCATTTCAAATTACATTAAGGTAAAGGAGACAGTTAAGAAAATTGCCAAATTTAAATTCTACAGATTATTAACAATTTGTTTATCCCGAGCAGATTGTAAAATACTAAAAATTGCAAAAATCGAATATTTTGATTTTTAAATTTATTGTTAATGTCATTTGATTTGATTGGTGATAAAAACTTAATATGTGAAAAATACAATATTTGAATATGTTAATTGAACAAAAAGACACGTAATGGACTCAATTCAATAAAATACATTTTAGTGGATAAATATTATAAATAGCAAACCCAAGTTTCAATGTTGTGTCAAGCATATATCCTTAGATAAGAGTGCAGAACCTTCTTATTACAGTCCATTGCTTTTTCTTTTTCTTAAATAATTTGCTTGAAGATTAAATAAATCATTTCAAATTGCGTTGAGGTGAAGGAGTCAATTCCGAAAATTGCAAAAGTTAAATTCAATAGAGTATTCACAATCCATTTATCCCTTGTAGATTTTAAAATTCTAAAAATTGCAAAAATGCAATATTTTGATTTTTAAATTTTTTGTTAATATCGTTTGATTTAATTGGTGAGAAAAATATAATATGTCAAAAATATAATATTTGAATATGTCAATTGAACAAAAATACAAGTAATGAACTCAATTCCATAAAATACTCTTTAGTGGATGAATATTATAAATAGCAATCTCAAGTTTCAAGGTTGTGTAAAGCATATATCCTTAGATGGGAGTGGGGAACCAACTTTTTAGAGTCCATTGGTTTTCCTTTTTTCTAAGTAATTTGACTGAAGACAGAAATTCTACAAATCGTTTCAAATTACATTAAGGCAAAGGAGACAATTAAGAAAATTGCAAAATTTAAATTCTACAGATTATTAACAATTTCTTTATCTAGCGCAGATTTTAAAATTCTAAAAATTGCAAAAATGATATATTTTGATTTTTAAATTTATTATTAATGTCATTTGATTTGATTGGTGAGAAAAATATATTATGTGAAAAATACAATATTTGAATATGTTAATTGAACAAAAATACACATAATGGACTCAATAACATAAAATACACCTTAGTGGATGAATATTATAAATAGCAAACTCAAGTTTTAATGTTGTGTTAAGCATATATCCCTAGGTGGAAGTGCATAACCTTCTTATTACAGTCCATTACTTTTACTTTTTGTTAAGTAATTTGGCTAAAGATTATATAAATCATTTCAAATTGCGTTGAAGCAAAAGAGACAATTCAGAAAATTGCTAAAGTTAAATTCAATAGCGTATTGACAATTCACTTATCCCTAGCAGATTTTGAAATTCGAAAAATTGCATAATTGAAATATTTTGATTTTTAAATTTATTGTTAATGTTATTTGATTTAATTGCTGAGAAAAATATGATATGTGAAAAATATAACATTTGAATATGTTAATTAAACAAAAATACAAGTAATGGACTCAATTGCATAAAATACACTTTAGTTGATCAATATTATAAATAACAGTCTCAAGTTTCAATGTTTTGCTAAGCATATATCCCTATATGGGAGTGTAGAACCTTCTTATTACAGTCCATGACTTTTGCTTTTTCTTAAATAATTTGCCTAAAATTTTATAAATCATTTCAAATTGGGTTGAGGCAAAGGAGACAATTCCAAAAATTGCAAAATTTAAATTCAACAAAATATTGAGAATTCATTTGTCCCTAGTAGATTTTAAAATTCAAAAAATTGCATAATTGAAATATTTTGATTTTTAAATTTAATATTAATATCATTTGATTTAATTGGTGAGAAAAATATAATATTTGAATATGTTAATTGAACAAAAATACAAGTAATAGACTCAATTGCATAAAATACACTTTAGTAGATGAATATTATAAATAGCAAACCCAAGTTTCAATGTTGTCTTAAGCATATATTCC
Source organism: Bruguiera gymnorhiza (assembly GCA_020883675.1). NCBI lineage: Eukaryota > Viridiplantae > Streptophyta > Magnoliopsida > Malpighiales > Rhizophoraceae > Bruguiera > Bruguiera gymnorhiza. The sequence continues at coordinate 5,107 of JAIRCJ010000139.1, read as the reverse complement.
TAGATTGGAGTGCAAAACCTTCTTCTTACAATCCATTCTTTTGCTTTTTCTTAAGTAATTTGCCTGAAATTTATATAAATCATTTCAAATTGCGTGGAGGCAAAGGAGACAATTTCGATAATTACAAAATTTCAATTCAATAGAGTATTGACAATTCATTTATCCCTAACAGATTTCAAAATTCAAAAAATTGCAAAATTGAAATATTTTGATTTTTAAATTTATTGTTAATGTCGTTTGATTTCATTGGTGAGAAAAATATAATACATGAGAAATATAATATTCGAATATGTCAATTGAACAAAAATACAAGTAATGGACTCAATTCCATAAAATACACTTTAATGGATGAGTATTATAAATAGCAATCTCAAGTTTCAAGGTTGTGTAAAGCATATATCCCTAGATGGGAGTGGGGAGCCAACTTTTTCGTGTCCATCGGTTTTCCTTTTTTCTAAGTAATTTGTCTGAAGACAAGAATTTTATAAATCGTTTCAAATTACATTGAGGAAAAGGAGACAATTAAGAAAATTGCATAATTTAAATTCTACAGATTATTAACAATTTCTTTATCCGAGCAGATTCTAAAATACTAAAAATTGCAAAAATGGAATATTTTGATTTTTAAATTTATTGTTTATGCCATTTGATTTGATTGGTGATAAAAATATAATACGTGAAAAATACAATATTTGAATATGTTAATTGAACAAAAATACAAGTAATGGACTCAATTCAATAAAATACATTTTAGTGGATGAATATTATAAATAGCAAATTCAAGTTTCAATGTTGTGTTAAGCATATATCCCTAAATGGAAGTGCAAAACCTTCTTATTACAGTCCATTGCTTTTGCTTTTTCTTAAGTAATTTGGCTGAACATTATATAAATCATTTCAAATTGCGTTGAGGCAAAGGAGACAATTCAGAAAATTGCAAAAGTTAAATTCAACAGCATATTAACAATTCATTTATCCCTAGCAGATTTTAAAATTCTAAAAATTGCAACAATGGAAAATTTTGATTTTCAAATTTATTGTTAATGTCGTTTGATTTGATTAGTGTGAAAAATACAATATTTGAATATCTTAATTAAACAAAAATACAAGTAATGGACTTAACTGCAAAAAAAAACAATTTAGTGGATGAATATTATAAATTGAAATCCTAAGTTTCATTGTTGTGTTAAGCATATATCCCGAGATGGGAGTGCAGAACCTTCTTATTACAGTCCATTACTTTTGCTTTTTCTTAAGTAATTTTCCTGAAGATTATATCAATCATTTCAAATTGCGTTTAGGCAAAGGAGACAATTTAGAAAATTGAAAAATGTAAATTCAATAGAGTACTGACAATTCACTTATCCCTAGCAGATTTTGAAATTTGAAAAATTGCAAAATTGAAATATTTTGATTTTTAAATTTATTATTAGTGTAGTTTGATTTAATTTCTGAGAAAAATATAATATGTGAAAAATATAATATTTTAATATGTTAATTGAACAAAAATACAAGTAATGGACTCAAGTGTATAAAATATACTATAGTGGATCAATATTATAAATAGCAGTCCCAAGTTTCAATTTTGTGTTAAGCATATATCCCTATATGGAAGTGCAAAACCTTCTTATTACAGTCCATTGCTTTTGCTTTTTGTTAAATAATTTGCCTGAAGATTATATAAATCATTTCAAATTGCGTTGAGGCAAAGGAGACAATTACAAAAATTGAAAAATTTAAATTCAACAGAGTATTGAGAATTCATTTATCTCTAAGTAATTTGTCTGAAGACAAGAATTTTATAAATTGTATCAAATTACATTGAGGCAAAGGAGAAAATTAAGAAAATTGCAAAATTTAAATTCTACAAATTATTAACAAATTCTTTATCTCGAGCAAATTTTAAAATTCTAAAAATTGCAAAAATGGAATATTTTGATTTTTAAATTTATTGTTAATGTCGTTTGATTTGATTGGAGAGAAAAATATATTATGTGAAAAATACAATATTTGAATATGTTAATTGAACAAAAATACACATAATGGACTCAATTGTATAAAATACACCTTAGTGGATAAATATTATAAATAGTAAACCCAAGTTTCAATATTGTGTTAAGCATATATCCCTAGATGGAAGTGCAGAATCTTCTTATTACAGTCCATTGCTTTTGCTTTTTCTTAAGTAATTTGGCTAAAGATTATATAAATCATTTCAAATTGCTTTGAGGGAAATGAGACAATTCAGAAAATTGCTAAAGTTAAATTCAACAGCGTATTGACAATTCATTTATCCTTAACAAATTTTAAAATTTTAAAAATTGCAAAAATGTGATATTTTGATTTTTAAATTTATTGTTAATGTCGTTTGATTTGATTGGTGAGAAAAATACAATATTTGAATATCTTAATTGAACAAAAATACAAATAATGGACTCAATTGCATAAAATACAATTTAGTGGATGAATATTATAAATATAAATCCCAAGTTTCATTGTTGTATTAAGCATATATCCCTAGATGGGAGTGCAGAACCTTTTTATTACAGTCCATTACTTTTGTTTTTTCTTAAATAATTTGCCTGAAGATTATATCAATCATTTCAAATTACGTTTAGGCAAAGGAGACAATTTAGCAAATTGCAAAATTTAAATTCAAAAAACTACTGACAATTCATTTATTCTTAACAGATTTTGAAATTCGAAAAATTGCAAAATTGAAATATTTTGATTTTTAAATTTATTATTAATGTCGTTTGATTTTATTACTGAGAAAAATATAATATGTGAAAAATATAGCATTTGAATATGTTAATTGAACAAAAATACAAGTAATGGACTCAATTGCATAAAATACACTTAAGTAGATGAATATTATAAATAGCAAACCTAAGTTTCCATGATGTCTTAAACATATATCCCTAAATTGGAATGCAAAACCTTCTTATTACAGTCCATTGCTTTTGCTTTTTCTTAAGTAATTTGCCTGAAATTTATATAAATCATTTCAAATTGCATAGAGGCAAAGGAGACAATTCTGATAATTACAAAATTTAAATTCAATAGAGTACTGACAATTCATTTATCCTTAGCAGATTTTAAAATTCAAAAAATTGCAAAATTGAAATATTTTGATTTTTAAATTTATTGTTAATGTCATTTGATTTCATTGGTGAGAAAAATACAATATTTGAATAAGTATAGCATTTGAATATCTTAATTGAACAAAAATACAAGTAATGGACTCAATTGCATAAAATACAATTTAGTGGATGAATATTATAAATGGCACTCCCAAGTTTCAATGTTGTGTTAAGCATATATTCCTAGATGAGAGTGCAGAACCTTCTTATTATAATTCATTGCTTTTGCTTTTTCTTAAGTAATTTGCTTGAAGATTATTTAAATCATTTCAAATTGCATTGAGGCAAAGGAGACAATTCAGAAAATTACGAAAGTTAAATTCAATAGTGTATTGACAATTCATTTATTCCTAGTAGATTTTAAAATTCTAAAAATTACAAAAATGCAATATTTTGATTTTTAAATTTATTGTTAATGTCGTTTGATTTGATTGGTGAGAAAAATACAGTATTTGAATATCTTAATTAAACAAAAATACAATTAATGGACTCAATTGCTTAAAATACAATTTAGTGGATAAATATTATAAATAGCAATCTGAAGTTTCATTGTTGTGTTAAATATATATCCCTAAATAGGAGTGCAAAATCTTCTTATTAGAGTCCATTACTTTTGCTTTTTCTTAATTAAATTGCTTGAAGATTATATAAATTGTTTCAAATTACGTTGAGGCAAAGGAGACAATTCTAATAATTACAAAATTTAAATTCAACAGAGTACTAACAATTCATTTATCCCTAGCAGATTTTAAAATTTGAAAAATTGCAAAATTGAAATATTTCGATTTTTAAATTTATTGTTAATGTCGTTTCATTTCATTGGTGAGAAAAATATAATACATAAAAAATATAATATTTGAATATATCAATTGAACAAAAATACAAGTAATGGGTTGTGTGAAGCATATATCCCTAGATGGGAGTGCATAACTTTCTTATTACAGTGGATTGTTTTTGCTTTTTCTGAAGTAATTTGCTTGAAAATTATATAAATCATTTCAAATTACGTTGAAACATAGGAGGCAATTCAGAAAATTGCAAAAGTTAAATTCAACAAAGTATTGACAATCCATTTATCCCTAGTAGATTTTAAAATTTTAAAAATTGCAAAAATACAATATTTTGTTTTTTAAATTTATTGTTAATGTTGATTGATTTAATTGGTGAGAAAAATATAATATGTGAAAAATATAATATTTGAATATGTCAATTGAACAAAAATACAAGTAATAGACACAATTCCATAAAAGACACTTTAGTGGATAAATATTATAAATAGCAAACCCAAGTTTCAATGTTGTGTTAAGCATATATCTGTAGATGGAAGTGCATAACCTTCTTATTACAGTCCATTGCTTTTGCTTTTTCCTAAATAATTTGCCTGAAGATTATATCAATCATTTCAAATTGTGTTAAGGCGAAGGAGACAATTCCAAAAATTGCAAAATTTAAATTTAATAGAGTATTGACAATTCATTTATCCCTAGCAGATTTTAAAATTCGAAAAATTGCAAAATTGAAATATTTTGATATTTAAATTTAATGTTAATGTCGTTTGATTTAAATGGTGAGAAAAATATAACATGTCAAAAATATAATATTTGAATATGTTAATTGAACAAAAATACAAGTAATGGACTTAATTGCATAAAATACACTTTAATGGATGAATATTATAAATAGTAGTCTCTAGTTTCAATGTTGTGTTAAGCATACATCTCTAGATGAGAGTGCAAAACCTTCTTATTACAATCCATTGCTTTTGCTTTTTCTTAAGTAATTTGCCTAAAGATTATATAAATCATTTCAAATTGCGTTGAGGCAAAGGAGACAATTCAGAAAATTGCAAAAGTTAAATTCAACAGAGTAGTGACAATTCATTTATCTCTAGTAGATTTTAAAATTCTTAAAATTGCAAAAATGCAATATTTTGATTTTTAAATTTATTGTTAATGTCGTTTGTT
>JAIRCJ010000612.1:0-19798 GCA_020883675.1 Bruguiera gymnorhiza | reverse complement strand
CATGCTCTAAAAAAGAACGAATTTGGAGTGATAAGTTAGGTTAAAATGCCATAAGAAGAGTTGTTAAAGAATTGAAGGAGAAAATCTAACTTCTCAATTCACATAATTGCTGATGTAGCCAAAGGCTCGAGGATTAAGTCAAAAATAATAATAAAAAAAAAGATTGGGAGAGTGACTTGTAGAAATTCAGCGGCAATTTTAGTTCTTGCATGTTGTTAAGAAATGGCTGTATCTCTCAATTGATAGGTCATAATGGAGTAATGCTAATTGCAAACAAACAAGGACTTGTAGATCTACAACTTTCATATTTTGAGTTTTTGCAGATAAGTGCTACAAAGTTATCCATTGGGAAAGAAGTGAATGAAACATAACTAGTTTGAACCTGAAAACAAGAAGGGACTTCAACAATTGCTCTTCTAGGCTTCCAATGAAGTTGGTGGGCCATCAATTCTTCTACATTGATGGCTACAACTCTTAAGGATGTAGACATTGAAAAGCTCTGACTCTTCAAGCATGCAGCAAAACTCTTTATGATTTTATGGGTATGAACTCTTCGAGGTTTAAAAGAATGCCCAAGGCCATCCAATCAAGTCTGTTTTCTACATAATATTGGTTGCTTTCTAAAGCAAAATAGGAGATAATGAATGACTCAATCAGCCTAGGAACTAGGAGCTAATTAAAAAAATTATCGAAAAAAATATTTTCAACGTACATGAAATGACAAAGTCAATGATGACAATTTTGTTGATTACTAACTTGTTGAGAAGACTAATGAGTTTGAATGTGAACTAATCTTCTTGGCTAAGCAAACGTTGTGGAACTTTCCAATGAGGGCTTATTGGTAAAAGTCACGGTGATGTGGGCTACATCATTGCCTACTCCCTTACAATGAATTAAGCCTATTTATAAGCTAAAATAACAACCCTAAAAACCCTAAAAGTAAGATAATGATATACTTTTAAAAGATAGGAACACTCTTATTTTATTGTAAACTCTTATTTTATAACAAACTATTACTTTATAACAAACTCCTACTTAAGAGTAGATTTTATTACTTAACTTTGACCCATTAAGTACTCCAATCATATTAATAAAGTCTCGACCTTTTTTTAAACTTGAATTCACCCCATTTGTTGAATTCACCACGATTGTAAAATTGGCAACTAGTTTAATGCTGGATGTGTGGCTCTAAGAATCTGACTAAATCCTTTGTTTGATGAAATTCAATGGATTAAGAGTACTAAGGATCTATAAACATACTTATTACAATGAATATGTTGTTCATTGTAGACACAAAGTTAATTTTAAGATCATTTTGTGTGGATGAGACCTTGCAATGAAAAAGGAGGAACCTTGTTAAGAAAAAATGAAGAGACAGTCCCATTATTCTGCAATTGAACCAAAAATACTTATTAGAAGAGCTAATTATTATATAAAAAAAAAACTCCTTTGTTTGATGGGATTAAATGGATTTAGAGTCCTAAAGGCTTTCAAATGTGTTTGTTGCAATAAATATAATGTTTATTATGGGCATAAAAGTTAGTTTGAGGATCATTTTGTGTGAATGAGTTCTTCCAAGGAAAGGTGGGCTTTGTTAGGAAGAAATGAAGGGACAAACTCATTATTTAGGAATTAAACCACTGCATACTTGTAAGAAAAGCTAATAATGACCAATAAATCTTTTATTTGATGAAATTTAATAGATTCAGATTACCAAACGTGTATGGATGTGCTTGTTGCAATGAATATAATATTTGTTGGAGACACAAAAGTTAATTTCAAGATCATTTTGTATCAATTTGTCCTTGTAATACAAGGAGGAGCCTTGTTAGGAAAAAAATGAAGAGAGTCACATTATTTAGGAATTGAACCAAAAATATTTGTAAGAAAAGCTAATCATTATCAAGGCTTACAAATTTCTAATGGAATTGAATGGATTCCTAATACTAAGGGTGTAAAGACATATCTGTTGCAATGGGTATAATATTTGTTGTGGTTATAAAAGTTATTTTAAGATTATTTGGTGTGAATGAGTTCTTCCAAGGAAAAATGGGGCTTTGTTAGGAAAAGATGAAGGGATGGTCTCATTATTTAGGAATTGAACCATTGCATACTTGAAGAAAAAAGCTTATAATGACCAATGACTCTTTGTTTGGTGGAATTCAATGGATTCTTAGTTTTAATGGTGTACAAATGTGCTTGTTGCAATGAATATAATATTTGTTGTGTGCATAAAATTTATTTTCAAGATCATTTGATGAGAATCGTAGAGATGATGGGTGGAAGGTTTCAGTGGATGCAAGAAGCCCATTGCACATTACAGAAGGCTCAATAACACAGGCTAGAACTAGAAAGATGAAAAAAGCACTAAATAGGTTGATTAAGGACATTTAGGCCAACCAAGCTTCAAATGATGCAAATTCAAACTTGAAAGAGAGTCTAGGTCTTATTAATATGATTGGAGTACTTAATGGGTCAAGGCTAAGTAATAACATGCATTCCTAAATAGGAGTTTATTGTCTGTGTAAGAATTTTCCCCTATATAGGAATTCCTCCTAAATAAGGATTTGTCCTAAGTAGGAATTTATGCCTCTTTAAGATTGCTATCTTAGCCTATAAATAGGCACCTCTTGTAAGCTCTGGAAAATCAGACAACTTTAAGTGAAATAGAAAGTAAGGGTTTCTCTCCCTTGATCCTTTTGAGGACTAAAAAACTTATCAAGAGTACTTCTTCTTATGGCGTTCCAATCAATTTATCACGCTCAATTCCTTTTCTTTTTTTTGGAGTGTGGTGTCCATATCCTTCTTAAATACCCTAGGTTCATGTTCCTTCGAATGTTGGGTCTAGGGTTTGTGTTATAAAATTCTGATTTACCTTTCTCGATTGTTCTTTGATTCCTTGTGTGTGTTGGGTCCCAAAGCCACGTCTTTTTGGGGTTTTCTGCATCAGTTGATATCAAAGGCTGACTTTAAATCAGGTTGAATCCACTCACTCTTCAATTATTTACCTAGTGATTTATTTATTTCTATTTAGTTTGTCTATTATGCATCATTCAAATGCATAAATTTGTTTGTTTGCAATTCTTCTCTCTCTGCTTGTTTGTTTAAGCTCATAACTATATTAAAAAAAATGTGCTAATTTCAATTCCAATTGTTGTATCTAAGTATTTTACTATTGTTTAATGTTGGGAAAAAAGAAAAGAAAAAAAAAACAAAAAGAAGGATAAAAAAAAAGAAAATCAATTGCATCAAGCTTTACCTTTTTCTCCTTAAAATATGTGTGGCAATCAAAAATTAATTCAACCTTCTTCTCCTATTCTAGGTATGCATCAGGATCATTCTTACCTTGGAATGGAAGAATTATCATTTTAATTTTGCCCAAATTGTGGTCATAGGTGCCTTGCCTCCCAAATTCTCTCTGATTCCTTCTATTGTTAGCAGTTTTAACCACAATAGTTTGAACAAAATAAGATTAATGACATAGAATTGAACAAATTAGAGAACAAGAAATCAAAAATGAAAATGGATATCAAGGCAAACAAATTTAATGAACTAAACTCAAAAAATCAGGATATGGGTAGTTAAACATAAAGGACAAACTTAGCTAACAAAATAGGAAAATAGATGGCAAAATTGGAGTTGAGTAAAAAATTTTATTATTATTGTAGCCAATAGGACCAAACTATTAACTTTATCAATAACTTGAATTTGATGTTTTCTTTCTTTTGTTCTTCTTCCTTCTTCTTCTTTTTTCTTTTCTTTCTTTTTTTTTGTCGTACCCTTTACAGTTCTTATCAGAAGATTCTCTCTCGATAAAGAAGGCTCATTAAGAGTAATAACTCTGTTATTCAATTGACTTCAATGGGTTTGGAATACCTAATAAAGAATAACATACATCTCATAATTTAATACTTGTTCGCTGTGGACATTTATGTACATGATTACTCTGTGTGAATGACTCCTTGAAAGGAAAGGATAATCCTTGTTAGCAACAAATGAAGTGATAACATCATATTTTAGGCAATGTACCATTCTATCCAAGTAGGAAATGATAATCAAGAAAAATGACTCCTTAGTTTGATGTAATTCAATGGATTCAAATAACCTAATGTGTATTAACGAACCTAAAGTGTATTAACGTGCATGTCACAATGAAATCAATATTCAGTCTAGACATGGATGTTAATTGCATAATCATTTTGTTTGATTCTAAGGAGTCATTCATAAAAGGAATCTTGAACAAAACTTATATGTCTACATAGATCTTGCATTTCATCATGAGATGCACGTTATTATGTCATAGGTGGTCCAAATCTATTGAACTCCATCAAATAAAAGAGTCATTGTTCTCGATTAGCATTCTTTGTTGAAAGATAATTATTTTTGCTTGAAATGTGAAACCATCACCCACCTTCTTGGTGATGATGTCTCACTTCTCTATGCAAGGAATTATTTACGCAAAATAATCATGCAATTAACATCCATCTCACACCAAACATTAATTTCATTGTGATATGCACATCAATACAACTTGGATAGCAAAAACAATTTAAGCTATGGCAAACCATTATAACTAAACACAAAGAGATAAACATTAGGAATCTGATTTCACTGTACACATCAATTCTATATCTTTAACAATCATCAATTCAATTTTAAGGTTCGTTCTCTCATAGTACAATAATTTCGTTGGTGTCCAACTATAATCAAGTGTTCCTAATCATTAAACTACCCTGGCATCTGGCTCATTTAATGACTAAAAACTCATTAAACCCATGAGAATGATAAAAACCAATATCCTATCTTACATTGGCATTTGCATTAATAAGAATTAATTCATCCAAGAGTGTACATATAACATGTGAATATGGTGTCTTCTTTAGTTGTGTCTCATATAATCCACTAAGTTCATATTGAATATAGATAATATAGATGATGCAAAACTCAATATGGAATTAGGCACAATCACCATAACTAAAATATTGAACTAATTTAGAATACAAGCACAAGATAAAGAAATTTTGTATAGGTTACATCAAATTCCTAGATCTGCATTTAGTTCATTAACATCATGGAAAAACACATGAAACAAACAACATGGCAGAAAAATTAATTTCAAAAGAACCTCTCTCTTTTACAGCCCATCTTCACACCCTTCAACCTCCACTTCCGCCACATTTTGCTCCCCTTTTTTCATAACATACATCTCACAATGGATTACATGATTGGTGTAGCCATTTATATAAAGTTCATGATTATTTAGGGTGAATGACTCCTTGGAACAAAAGGATAAGCCTTATTAGTTAGAAATGAAGTCACAACCTCATCTTTCTATAAATGAACCATGCTATTCATGCAAGAAAAGCTAATCAAGAAAAATGGCTCGTTTGATATAATTTAATGGATTCAGACTACCAAAGATGTATTAGCGTGCATGTTGTATTAAAATTATCATTCTATGTAGACATTGATGCTAATTACATGCTCATTTGGTGTGAATAACTCCTTACAAGAAAAGGAGAAGCCATATTTCCAAGGAATCAAGTGTTGGTGCCAAGATCCATGCAAAAACATTTCTCTCTTGGTAAAGCAAACTAATAAAGAACAAAGGGATAAATTTTCCTTGATTAGCTTTTCTTACATGAATAGAATGACTTATTGCATTTATGACCTATAATTTCCTTGTTGTATAATAACACTAGTAGATGGCTCTACTTTATATGGTCAAGCTATAACCTCACTATCTTCTACTTTCATACTCAATTTTAAGGCAGGAGGGTGAATACTAATAACCCTTTTTCTATTTTTGTTGGTGTATTCTTGATATGTTTTTTCAAGGACCGTACACTCTTCTAGGATGGAAAAATTTTGGGAAAGGTTTTTTTCTTAATGTTTCAAACCTTTTTCAAACAGGTGAAAGTGTCTAGTACTCTCATTTTAGCAGTATATCATTTACGGTGTTTACACCATAATTCTCATTCTTTTTCATTAAAGGCTATAAAAATCATTTTTTTTAACAATATTTTGTTTTGATTCTCTTTTGACAAAGAAAGCTAATCAAGAACAATGACTCCTTTATTCAATGGAGTTCAATAGATTTGGACCACCCATGACATAATAATGTGCATCTCACAATAAAATGCAAGATCTACGTAGACATATAAGTTTTATTCATGATTCCTTTTATGAATGACTCCTTAGAATGAAAATACAAGCCTTATTAGATTGAAAAAGGTGATAAAGTTGTAATAAATGCAATAAATCATTCTTTTCATGTAAGAAAAGCTAATCAAGAAAATTGTATCCCTTTGTTCTTGATTAGTTTGCTTTACCAAGAGAGAATTGTTTTTTCTTGAAACTTGGCACCGACACTTGATTCCTTGGGAATATGGCTTCTTATTTTGTTGTAAAGAATTATTCACACAAAATGACCATGTAATTAACATCAATGTCTACATGGAATGATAATTTTAATACAATGTGCACATCGATACATCTTTGGTAGTTTGAATCCATTGAATTATATCAAACAAATGAGACATTTTTCTTGATTTGCTTTTCTTTCATATGAATAGCATGGTTCATAGCTAGAAAGATGAGGTTGTCTCTTCATTTCCAACTAATAAGGCTTATATCCTTGCGTTCCAAGGAATCATTCGCCCAAAAGAATCATGAACTTTATATAAATGTCTACACAAATCATGTAATCTGTTGTGAGATGTACGTTATAAAAAAAAAATAAAGGGAAGCAAAATGTGGCCGAAATGCTGGCTGAACGGTGTGAAGCTGGGCTGGAAAAGAGAGATTTTTTTGAAATTAATTTTTCTGCCATGTCGTGTGTTTCATATGTTCTGCCATGATGTTCATGAACTAAATGCATATTTAGGAATTGATTCCTTATGTATGTTGGATACCTAAATCACGTCTTTTTGGGGTTTTCCGCATCACATTCACACAGAATGATCACAAATTTAGCTCAAAATAATCATGAAATTAACATCATATCCATAATAAGAATTATAATTATTGCAACATGCACAATACTTCACCTTTGGTAATCTGTGTCCATTCAATCCCATCACACATATGATTTGTACATCTTTGCTTTCTTCATTGCACGATATAAATGGCCCATTCGCAGAAAGTTGGCAAAGTTTCTCCATTTTTGGCTAATAAAATTTTGCCTTTCATTGTAAAAGTAATTCATACAAAATGATCATGAAATTAAATTTTGTGCATACAACAAAGATTACATTCATAGCAACATTGATCAAACATATGAGTCAATGATGTTGATTATACATTTTTCCATTGTTTGAATGATAATGCCTAGAAGATGAGATTGTCCCTTCATTTTGTGCGGAAAAAACTTTTCCAATTATATCAAGGAGCCATTCACATAGAATGATCACAAATTCAGCTCAAAATAATCATGAAATTAACTTCCTATCCACACTAAGCATTTCAATTTTTGCAAGATGTACAATACTTCACCTTTGGTAATTTGTGTCCATTCAATCCCATCAAACTTATGATTTGTACATCTTTACTTTCTTTTATTGCACGATATAAATGGTCAATTCACAAAAAGTTGGGAACATTTCTCCATTTTTGCTAATAAAACTTCGCCTTTCATTGTAAGAGTAATTCACACAAAATGATCATGAAATTAAATTTTGTCCATACACCAAAGATTACATTCATAGCAACATTCATCAAACATAGGAGTCAATGATGTTGACGATACGTTTTTACATTTTTGGAATGATAAAGCCTAGAGGATGAGATTGTCCTTTTATTTTGTGTGGACAACAATTTCCCTTTTATATCAAAGAGTCATTCACAAAGAATGATCATGAATTTAGCTCAAAATAATCATAAAATTAACTTGGTATCCACACTAAGCATTATAATTATTGCGAGATGTACAATACTACACATTTTGGTAATTTGTGCCCATTAAATCCTATCAAAATTATTCTATGTACACAATACTACAAATTGTTTGAATGATAATGCCTAGAAGATGAGATTGACCCTTCATTTTTTGTGCACAAAAATTTTCCATTTATATCAAGAAGCCATTCACTTAGAATGATCAAGAATTTAGCTCAAAATAATCATGAAATTAACTTTGTATCCACACTAAGCATTTCAATTTTTGCGAGATGTACAATACTTCACCTTTGGTAATTTGTGTCCATTCAATCCCATCAAACTTATGATTTGTACATCTTTGCTTTATTTTATTGCACAATATAAATGGTCTATTCACAGAAAGCTGGGAATGTTTCTCCATTTTTTGCTGATAAAGCTTAGCCTTTCATTGTAAGAGTAATTCACACAAAATGATCATGAAATTAAATTTTGTGCATACACCAAAGATTACATTCATAACAACATTCCTCAAACATACGAGTCGATGATGTTGATTATACATTTTTACATTGTTTGAAATATAATTCCTAGAAGATGAGATTGTCCCTTCATTTTGTGTGACAAAACTTTCCATTTTCTATCAAGAAGCCATTCACAGAGAATGATCACGAATTTAGCTCAAAATAATCATGAAATTAACTTTGTATCCATAATAAGCATTATAATTATTGCGAGATGCACAATACTTCACCTTTGGTAATTTGAGTCCATTGAATCCCATCAAACTTATGATTTGTGCATCTCTACTTTCTTTTAGTCCATGACATAAATGGTCCATTCGCACAATGTTGGGAACGTTTCTCCATTTTTTGCTGATAAAACTTCGCCTTTCATTGTAAGAGTAATTCACACAAAATGATCATGAAATTAAATTTTGTGCATACACCAAAGATTACATTCATAGCGACATTCATTAAACATAAGTGTCAATGATGTTGATTATATGTTTTTACATTGTTGGAATGATAGTGCCTAGAAGATGAGATAGTCCCTTCATTTTGTGTGGGCAAAACTTTTCTTTTTATATTAAGGAGCCATTCAAAGAGAATGATCATGAATTGAGCTCAAAATAATCATGAAATTAACTTTGTATCCACACTAAGCATTATAATTATTGCGAGATGTGCAATACCTCACCTTTGGTAATTTATGTCCATTGAATCCCATCAAATTTATGGTTTGCACAACTTTGCTTTCTTTTATTGCATGACATAAACGGTCCATTCGCACAAAGTTAGGAAGGTTTCTCCATTTTTTGTTGATAAAACTTTGTCTTTCTTTGTAAGAGAAATTCACATAAAATGATCATGAAATTAAATTTTGTGCATACACCAAAGATTACATTCATAGCAACATTTGTCAAACATAGGAGTCAATGATGTTGATTATACATTTTTACATTGTTGGAATGATAATTAATTTAAATTATTTTGTTTGTTATTAATTTTTTTAAATAATAGAACTCAATCGTGCAATTTAATAAATTTATTTTATATGTTGTTGAATTCTTGTTATTTGTCATAGAATATAAAAATAGTAGAGAGGATTTTGAGTTTCTTTTGACTTATGTGCTACATATATTTAAATAAATTAAAATTTTACTTTTCTTCTTTTACTTAGAATTATTAATTTCACAAAATTTTTATATTTTTTTAATATGTAAGATATTATTTAAAATCTTATATTAGAAGTATGTACCTAATAAATAATATTAATATATAAAATCAAACAATACTTAAATTTTTAAAATCAAGGATACTAAACAAGGAGGTGTATTTATTTGTGTTGATGTATATATAGACACACACACACATCAACAATAGCCTAATTATAATATGTACAATGAAACTGTTTGTTATTTTCCTCATTTTCTTATATTTGGCAAACTAGAAAATGTTGTTAAATGAAAAATAATGGTTCCGTCAATAAAATATAGGCTTAAATCAAGAATTCACACTTCACATTTCATTGTTTTTGGGTTCATATCCACTTTTTTTTTTAATTTGTAAAATTATTTTTTAAAATTAACTCTACTTTATAAATTAACTTTTTTTTTATTTTTTATTAAATATATCACGTAATAGCATATGACAATTATATAATTACCACATTATTTATTATTGACTTAAGATGTCACTTTAATAAAATGATTAACCCTAATTTTTTATTTTTTATAATTTTTAGATTTTGTTTGAATTCTTTGATATTTTAATAATTTTTGTATTTTTTTTAATTTTTAGATTTTTTTTGTTATATTAGATTTTTTTTAAAACCCTGTTAAAATTTCCATATTTTTCATTTTTTTAAAAAATTTTTACTTTTTTGGAATTTTTTTTGCTTTGTTTTTAAATTTCATTTTTTGTGGATTTTGTTACAATTTTTAGGCTTTAGTCTTGAAAAAATAGTAATCATTTTTTCGAGGACTTAACATCTTCGGCCAATAGCAACTCCATGATTGCCATGTAGCGATACTTAATAAAGAAGTAAAAAAAAAAATTCCACTCATGTAATAGAAGGCGAAAAGTCTTAATTAGCTCATTTAGTATGATTACTTTTTAAACTATAGTCATAACATATTTTTTTCTAAAATTAATTCCTCTCCTTTTCTAACTCTATAATTTTAATTATTTTTCATTAATTTATCATTAAATATACATCAATCAATTAACGTGACATTCACAAAATTGTATTGAATTTCATATTATTTAAAAAAACATTCTAAAATCTTTTAAAATTTGAAAAAAAATAAAAAAAATTTAAAAATTAATCATAAAAAATTATAAATTCATAAAAATCAAAATATTTCTTAAAAAATCAAAAATATAAAAAAATGTTGAAAAAATTTTAACAAAATCGGAAATAAGTAACCCAAAAAATCTTTAAAAAATAAAAAATTGAAAGTGAAATCCAAAAATTCAAGAAAAGTTTTTTAAAATATTTTGAAGATTAAAAAGATCCAAAAACTAGAAATCTTATGAGTTCATAAAAAACTGAAAATTAATAAAATGAAAAGTAAACAACATTATAAAAAATGTAAAATTTAAAAATCAAAAAATTTTGAAAAATATTTAAAATTGTGAATAATCCAAAAATTTCTCTCCATATATCCTTTTCTTTTTTGTTAAACATTTTGATTAAAATATCTTTTTTTGAATTTCCTCTTTTGTTAACAAGTTTAGACATTCAAAATTTATTTTAATATTTTTTTGAATTTTTGGATTTTTAAAAGAATTTTCTATTTTTTTAATATATAAATTCTTTATATTTTTTAAAAAGTTTTAAAACTTTCATAAAGTGTTTTAAAAGTGTGATATCATAGAAAAATGATGATATGATATTCGAGTCAACATTGCTCAATTGTCATGGTTTGTAACATAACACATTTAATGATAAATTAAAAAATGATTAAAATCATTAATAAAGAAAATGTGAGGAATTAATTTTCTTTTGAAAAAATTTATTGTGACTATAATTTAAAAGTTAGACAAACGTGAAGGTCTAATTGAAATTTTTGCTATTTCAAAAATAAAAAAAAGTAGTAGAAAACATTAAAACAAGAAGGTGGATTCTTGATTTAATTTGTGGAATAAAATATATATAATCTTGAAGCTTTTAACATTATAATGCGGGTCCTACCATTTTTGCCATCATGCCATTATAAGCAAAATACCTATTTTGCCCTTTTTTATTATTACGATTACACCATCTTCCTCTATTTCCTTTTTGCCCTCCTACGTTTTTTGTTGTTACAAGTTATGTCAACAGTTTTGTGTTTTATGTTTCTATTTTGTCTTTGGGTTGTTTTGTTTCTATACTTAGTTTTAATTGCTTTATTTTTAAAAATAATATTTACAAAAATATCTTTTCACATTATTTTTCTATTTTTTTTCAAAATAACATAAAATTTTATAATAAATATTAACCATTTTTTGAACATTATTTTTATGGGTACTCTTCATAACTTAAATAGAAAACTTTTTGTTATAGCCCCATTTAAGCTCCATTTAAGTTTGATGATACCGATGAATATTTTGTCCAAAAGATAAAAGAGATTGAAGGTTGAAGTTATCACTAAAGGTAATAATTTAATTAATTATTTGATATGTTTTTTTATACTAGTCAAAATTTGAATTTTTTTATCATTATTTGTCTCTTAATAAATAAAAATTTATATTAAAAATATAATATTATTTTTAAATTTATTAATACTAAAATTAAATATAAAAAAATCTTCCTAATTCTAATAATATTGAGATGATAATGTTTTATTAAAAAAATTGAATAAAAATATTATTAATAATTCTCAATTTTAACTCAAATGTATAATGGTTAATAATATAAGATACACTTTTTTTTAATTAAAAAAATGGAAGTTATAAGTTAGTATTATTATTTTTTTCAATTTACTTTAATTTATTGTCGAACATTTTTATATATTTGTTATATTTTTCAATTAGCCTCATCATTCAAAATCAATGTAGTTTAGAACGAATGAAATCTAGTATTTCATGCTCTTAAGTATTAATATTGACATGATTTAAATTTTGCATAAAAAGGTAGAAAAGAATTTTATTGTAAGAGACAATGATTGAATCAATTGGTTTTGATTTTGAAAATAGTGTACACGATGTTAAATTTTACAATTCACCGTCAAATAGATGTTTAATGAAAGAGGATGATTAGAAAAATTTAAAAGTATAGACAATTGAAGATTTGTAATACCAAACATAAATTATAAAGGTTATAAAAAAACGTGGCAAAAGAACAAATTTTCTTACTTAGTTTATATATCTTTTTGGTTTTTGCTCATTATCTTTTTTTTTTTAATTTCACCTAATATATTTGTTCCATCACCTTTTTTTTCACTTTTTTTCTATTAATCATCCGTTATGTGTATCACTTGGGAATCCATTATGTGCAATAAAAGTACAATTAGACGTTATGTTGACAATGTGTTGATATGTGATATTTTTAAAAAATCAGAAATTAAAAAATTAAAAAATATAATAAAAAATCTATAAATTAAAAAAATCAAAATTTTTAAATATAAAAATTTAAAATGAAATCTAAAAATTTACAAATAAATCTAAAAAATATTTCAAAAAATTTTGAAGGTATTCACAATATTTGAAACAAAAAAGTTAAAGTTTTTAAAAAATTTTGAAAATATTTTAAAAATATCGAATCCCACAACTTTTCTTTTAATAAAAAAGTTTGGATTTGATTTTTAATTTTCAGATTTTTTTACAAAATGTTTTGGAATTTTTTGATTTCAAATTTTGTTAAACATTTTAGAATTTTTAAAAATAGTTTTCATATTTATTTTTGAATTTTTAGATTTTATTTTGAACATTTAGATTTTTTAAAAAAGTTTAAAATATTTTCAATTTTTAAATTTAAATTTTTAAAAAATACTATTCTAATTCTAGTTACATCCTAAAGGCGTCATGCTCAAGTCCGTATTTAATGTTTGCGGCTCAGTACCGCTTGTCTACGGCGATACGCCTGTCAAGTGTGGGATTGCTCATTTAGACTCAAGTACACGATAAAGCCTAATAACAATCATGCCTTTTGCTAAAAAAAAAAAAAAAACCAATCATGCCCTAAATATGAACCCAAAAAACAAACAAAATTATTAGGTAAATATAAATTGATAGGGTCAAGCAAAATCGTTTTAATTCTTAAAAGTCATTTTAACTCTAAAGCAATAGCTTTTATTTGATATTAAAATTTTTGCTCTGACATTGATATTTCTCCTATTTATTACATTATTGTTAGATGAAATTTATTACAAATTCAAAAAATATATAATTCAATAAGTACTACAAAAAAAAAAGAATTCAAATCACACAATCCATGAAAAAATATCTATTTTCATGGCAAATATTTACCAAGTGACATAACTCATTTATTTATGAAGTTCCTTTCTCAACTTGTGCCACTTTTAAGAGTTGAGATATTGTTTTGCAAAACTTTCAAGTTTCTGACTATCTATGAAATAAGTAGAGGAAAATGAAAGGACTCCATATTATCAGAGTATAGCTTGAGCAACAAATGAATTATTATTGAATCAAGATTCAGTTTTGGTTTTGGTTAGACTTTTTGGATTTCATTGTTATTCATATCAAGGTAACTATGAAATAAATGAAAGGAAGTGAACTTTTTTTTGGTTAATATACAAAAATAACTCTATTATTTATAACAAATTAAATATTACCTGTAAAATATAATAATTTAAGTTTAATAAAATATTTTTGTTTTAAAAATAGTATACTGTCAATTTTAATCGACTAATTTTATCAAGTATATTAATGTGGCATACCAACTTGGTTCTTTGAATGACGTGAACATAAAACTAAAAAAATGACTGGATTATCTATATGATGTCATATTACTTATTTGAGTTTATTGAGTATAACATTATTTAGGTCAAATCCAAAATTCAATATTAATTAACTTAATTGAACCAAAAGAAAAAAAAATAATAAAATCTAAAATATAAAAGTAAAAATCCTAATTACTCTTTTTCTCATATTAGGGCATGACACTAAAATGAAAAATAGAAAATGAAGGCCTGATTGGAGTCAAAAATTGACAAAAGACACAAAAAGCAAGAGGATGGTGATGCCAAAACATAGTAATTATTCATCCCCTTTCTATTTCAGCCATGAACTCCAATAGTAAATAGAGATGAACTCTAATTAAAAATAGAGTAGAATCCCTAATAAAAATTTGGAATAAGTTAAAAAACAGTTCTCAATCTTTTTAATTTTTTAATATAATCTTAAATTTTTTATTTTTTAATTTAATTTTAAATATTACTAATTCTTTTTAATATAATTTTTTAAAGATAAAAAATAAATAAAATATTATATTTAATAGTAAATATATAAACATTCATTGCCAATGCATATTTTTATATGTATTTTTATGTATTTACTAATTCTTATTCATGAGAATAGTGTATTTGGAGTATGTAGGGATGTATTTTAGTTATTAATACACATTTTTGTACATTGATTATGAGATATAATATTTAATTTATTGTATTACATTAAAAATAATTAATAATATTTAGAACTGAATTAAAAAAATAAAAAGTTTAGAAATATATTGAAAAAATTAAAAAAATTGAAAACTATTTTTAACTTTATCCTACAGAAATTAATAAGAAGGGATTTTGAGAATTACAACTTCAATTTTATACTAAGGAACACAAAATAAAAACAAAATCACATAAGCAATATTGTCAAACTCTTAATTTGCATTTAAGACACCAATTGTTGACACCAAAGTACAAAGAAGAAAAAGGTATCTCAATTATGCTAGAAAAACCCTAAATTCACATTTCAATATACGCTTGAAATAACTATTACTCCTCAATATAGAAAGATAGATAAATTTTAAAAAACCATTAGATGAAAAGAAAGATTTATTCAATCTTTATATTTTGAAATAAAAAATAAACACTTATGTGAAAAAATTAACACTCTTGTTATACAAGCAAAAATACATGAAGCATAACAAAATTAGAAACATCAGCTTGTTCAAAAATTCCTACAATTTTTTGGAATAGAAAAAAAGCATATAGTGGAATTACCTTACAAAGTGACTTTTAATGAAAGTTAAATCCCAACCAAAACCAAGCCATAACTATGAGACCAAGCCATTTAGAAATATGGAAAAATGAGATAAATGATTTTTTTGAAAAAAGTGCTTATTTGAAAAAGTACTAGCCTTTGGAGTTGTCCTCCTTTTTATGTAGACATTGTAGCAAAAATTAGAAAGAGACATTCCATAATTAGTAATTAATTACATACCTTTAAATAAGACATTTAGATGGGTTAATTACCTTATACCTCATAAAAAAAATTTGCTTAATAAGTTTTATGAAACCTAAGTATATTCAAAATTTGATATGAAGTTTGGTTATTAGCAAATCTAGATTCATAAGAAGAATAAGTATAAGATAGCATTTACAATTCCATTCAAATACTATGAGTGCAATATAATGTCATTTGAGTTAAAAAAAAATGCACCTTCTGAATTTCAAAGAATTATGAATAAAACATTTAATACTTGTTTAGCATTTCTAATTGTTTGAATTGATGATGCATTTGCATTAGATAAAACTTAACATATCCTTTAATTTCAAAGCACATTGACTTTTTGTGTGTCATTGAAAATAACTATACCGAGCTCTAACCTTATAACCCATATTAGATAAAAAAAAAAAAAAGGACATATAGGCTTAAAAGCTTGACTTGAAATTTCTAGTGATTCATTAACCATTAAAGTAGAAGTTAAAAGAAGGAAGATAAGTTTGTACTATGGTTTACTCACCTATTCCTTAGTTTTTCTTATACCTTCCAATTCAATAATTAGTACAAAAAAGGTAGAGTACTTAGGATTAATCTTTTCTTTTCCCTTTTGAAGGTTTAACCTCATGCTTCTTAATGGAGTAAATTAAATTTTGAAATCTCCATCTTTATATTCAATTACTTCTTCAAATTGTCAATTTACCTATTTAATAGGTTTAACAGCTTTTTCTAAGGTCTATTAATTAGGTAGCTTAACTTGATTCCAAGTAATCATTACACTAGCTTTTGACCTATTAGTCAAAAATAATATTGTAGTTCTTTTGTTTGCATATTTAGAAGGAATTTCTTTAACTTCTAGAATAATAGTATTTATAACTTTATAATGTATCATATAAATAAGGATTAAATTTTCTAAACTTAGCATCAAATCAAATCCCTTTTTCTTTATGTCTAGACATAAAGCATATATTAAGTTTGGATTTGATAATGATGACATGATGTTTGGAAAGCAAGAAAGCTATCCATCACTTAAGCTAGATTCGACTACTTCTAATAAGGAGTCATGAAATCTATTATTTCTTTTATTCTTAACACAAATAATTGTCGAGTTATTTAAACCCAATCTAGTAGTCAATTTCAAATCTAACTAAACCATTCCTATATAAATGAACTTATATTTTTGTAAATAAGAACTAATAAGTTCTTGTGGTAATAAGAAAAAATGATTATAACCATGAATTTAGGGTAAGGCTTTTTCGAAGGTTTTGATCACATTATTGGTTTTTGAAAAGAAACTACTCCATTTATAAACATGGGAAGGAGAAGAAGAAGAGAGAGTCAAATTCTATAAATAATTATTATCTAGAGTTTAATTAATAATTACTCCCTTGTTTCTACTCCAACTTAGGCTATTACTCCTAAAAAGCCAATTAAGTCTTAACCTATTCACACTTCAGGTATCACTGTCAATGAATTACATCATAACTCTTTAATGCCTAACCATGGCAAGCAACAAAGGCAATACGACTTAGGGTTTCAATTATGAAATAGAGATGAGATTAAACTTTACCAACAATCAGACTCTAATACCATTCAATTTACTTCATCAAAAAGCATGAGGTTAAACCTCAAAAAGGGAAAAGAAAAGGTTAAAGCAAGGTACTCTACCTCTTTGGTACCAATTACCAAATTGGAAGATATAAAAAGAACTAAATAACTAGTGAGTTAACCACAATATAAAATTGACATCCCTCCTTTAACTTCTACTTTAGTGGTTAATGAAAGTTAGGCTTTTAGTCCTAAATCTCCTCCTTTATTTGACATGGGATATCAAGATGAAGAAAAAAATTTCTATGTCCTTATAGTCATAAACAAGGTAAAAGAAAAGATAAAAGAGTTATTTTAGTCTCCTAAAAACACTTTAAAAAGGAAATAATTTTTTATAATGCAAACAATATGGCTAAATTATTCTTTAAAGAAGTAGTATGTTTGCATGGCATATGTCAAAGTATTGTTTTAAATTGGGATGCAAAGTTCTTAAGTTACTTCTGGAAGACTTTGTGGGGTAAGTTATGTACTAAGCTATTGTTTTCAACTACTTTCCATCCATAAACTGATGGACAAATTGAGGTAATAAATTGAATTATTTCTACTTTGTTATATGCCATTATTTTGATGAATTTGAAAACATAAGAAGATTGTTTACCACATGTTGAGTTTACATATAATAAGAGTGTTCATTCTACTACTAGTTACTCTCTATTTAAGATTATATATGATTTTAATCCTTTGACTCCTTTCAATTTATTGCTTATACTTACTGATGAGTATGCTAGCTTAAATGGTGATGCAAGGCTAACATGGTGAAGAAATTACATGAGAAGGTGTGGCAACATATTGCAAAACAAATTGAGCAATATACATCCCATGTTAGCAAAGGGCGAAAGAAGGTAGTGTTTAAACCTAATGATTGGGTTTAGGTGTACATGCATATGAAATGGTTCCCAACACAGAGGCAACCAAAGCTACAACCTAGAGGAGATGGTCCATTTCAAGTAGTAACATGGATTAATGATAATGGTTATAAGTTGAACCTTTTTAGGGAGTACAAAGTGAGTGCAACATTTAATGTTTTTGATCTTTCTCGTTTTGATATAGGTGATGATTCAAGGATGAATCTTTTCGAGACGAGGGGAATGATAAGAAGCTTAGAGATGATGCGTGGAAAGTTTCAAAGTGTGCGACAGATCCATTGCATATTCTAAAAGGTCTAATAATGCAAGCTAGAGCTAAAAAGATGGAAGAAATACTATATAGGTTGATTGAAGACATTCAAGGCAACCAAGCTACAAATGGTGCAAATTCAAGCTTGAAAGAGAGTCAAGGTTTTATTAGTATGATTGAAGTGGTTAATGGGCAAGGTTATGTAATAGTATTCACTCTAAACAAGCGTTTGTCCTAAATAGGAATTTTATTTCACTATTAGGGTTACTATCTTAGCCTATAAATAGGCACCTCCTTTTAAGCTCTAAAATCAAACAATTTGCAAGAAATAAGAGTAAGAGTTTTCTCCTTCGGTTCTTTCAAGAACTAAAGAACTTATTAAAAAGTAAATCTTGTGGTGTTCAACTCAACTTATCCTTCTTTATTCCTTTCTCTTCTAGAGTGTGGCGTCCATATTCTTCTTAATACCTTAGGTTCATATTCCTTTGAATATTAGGAATAGGGTTTGTGGTGATTAAAGTTTAAACTTAGGCTTTCTTGTGTATTGTTTATTCTTTACATGCGTTGGTCCCTAAAGCCACATCTTTTGGGATTTCACATCCAGCTATTATAGGTCTTAACCTATCCATTGATCCTTATAATATCACTAACAACAATTTACACCCAATGCTCTGATACATCTTCCTTAACTATAATGAGCAAACAACACAACATGACTTGGGTATTAATTATGATACCAATGGCTTTATACCATTCATTAATTCAATAATTCATTAACAATATATCAAACAACAATGTTAAATAGTAAATAACAATATTATAAATTTAAGGTAAAAGTTATAAAACTTATAAAAAATAGCTTTCATTGATTGTTGATACAAGTTCATATATTTTATAGAGGATACAAACTTTTCAAAAGAAGAAAAATAAAAGAAAACTAAACTTTAGCTTTCCTTACTTAAGCATCTTTTATTATATTAGGAGAAAAGGTAATGACTGTGTTAAGGTGGGTTTCAAAAGGTTTTTTGCTTTATAAAAGCTTTCAATGTCAAGTATTTTTGTAGCTTTATCATTGAAAGTAGTTTTGTCACTTTTACAACTCATAAAGGTCTTGTATCCTGCATCCATCTCTTTTGATTCAAACTACCTTTTTATTGAGTATAATCTTATGTAGAGTGGGTTTAGTTTAAAGTAATGACATCATCATCTCAAGTATTTTCTCCTTGTACATGGACTTAAACAAAGCCTTAAGTAATTGTTTTGGATTACAATGCTATAGGTTTTGGTGTAGTCTTAAGACTATTTAGGCTAATTAT
>JAIRCJ010000611.1:0-19936 GCA_020883675.1 Bruguiera gymnorhiza | reverse complement strand
AATAATTATGATTGGAAAAAAAAATGTAGTTTATATTGTCAAAAAAATGTATTTTTCCCTGCTGATGCTAGGACCATTTTATAAATGTCAAGCTTGACAATACAATCAGCTATTGCTTGAAACAATAAAACTAACAAATTTAGAGTGAAGAAAATCTTGATGGCATGAACAAAGGGCTAAATGATTCATTAAGCAAGGCTGTCAATGCAAAACTACATCAATAGCACCTGAACTGAGCACAACTATGAACAGGGAATGCCATAAAGATCTGACATACCATGCAAACACCTAGCAACAAAAAGTTAAAGTACAAACAGAAAGAGGTCAAGAATGTTTGATGTCTACAACCATGCAAGATGCTTTTGGACAACGAAATACAACAGGAACCCAACGGCATATGTACAAACAATTTAAGCAAAGGGGTTTCATGGTAATGAAGCAAGCCAAATAACTGTGTTGGTAGTTTGGGAAACAACTAGAATAGGACAAAATATTCATCAGTACTCTATATAAGGCATTGAAAATAGAGGCCAAGGCAATCTTACTGAACAAAATACCTGCTGGAAGTCCTTTAATGCTTCTTTGAATTTTCCCATGGAGAGATAAGCAGCACCTCGCCTGTAATAACCCTGTAATTTAGATAAGGGTTCAGACAGGACCATCATCCATAGTCATAGCTATCAAATTAATTTCCAGCATAGGATGCGTGCCTTTGAATACTTGGGATCAATTTCGATAGCCTTTGAAGCATCCTGTATTGCACTGCCATACTCCTCCAGTTTAGTGTGGGCAAATGCACGATTGGCCCAGTAAACAGCATTCTGACCATTTAGTTCAATTGCTTGCGTATACAAACCAATAGCCTGAGCATACTTGTGGGCTGGGAAGTAAATTGACAAGAACTAGTGTTTATGTGCAGAAATAGCATAAAGAGATGGGTCAATTCCTAAAGTAAAACCACTTAGTGCTTTATTAGACGTTGTTTATTAGAAGGAAACCAAGATATTACAATGACAAGCCACTACTTAGCTTGGCATCCAAGAGTAAACAAACTAAGAACAAAATTCAGTGAGATGAAACAATACCTTTAAATGCTTCATTAGCTAGAACTTTTATTTCTTCAGCTTGTGATACATCACTATTATCTGTTTCCATATTTACCGTTACTGGGTATTTGAAGGACAGTCGAATGTCAGCAAACAATAGAATCCATCAACTCTCTACTGCCCTTCGAGTATATATTCATTTCTGTGGAAAAAGAACACAAACCACAGAATTCACTGCCTTTGACACACAAGACATTAAAAAAGAAAAAAAAAAAACGTCTCACAAGCCCATACAGAATGACACAGACCACTAACTTAGTGAATGAAACTAATCAATTAGCAGCAATCCCAAGATCAGATTGTTTACATCAATTTGCCAGAAAAATGAAGACATCAGAGAGAGAAAGAGAGAGTGCAGGAGATAGATACTGCCCTGAGATGTGCCAGGCCTAGGCATAGATTATTGAGAAAAGTTTATGTGCCTTTGCAGCATAAGAAAGTAGCCATTTTTTGATACAGCACATACAAAGCAAATCCTTCAGAATTTACCAAACCGAACAGAAACATTTCAAGGCTCTTTATGTTCCTTTCCAGGTAATATTAGATGCGGTGCATGTCACAAGGAGATTAACCTAGAATAGAGCTTATAGCGGGCACATTTATCGAACAAAATAGACCACAGTCAAACATTGCGCCTATACTGCAAAGCAATACACGGCTTCAAAATTGGAATTTAATGGTTTCAACAAATGGCTGAATATTATAATATAACCTGGAAATCTTTAGGCTTAAAAAAAAAACAGAGAGAGAGAGAGAGAGAGAAACTTTAGCAGCGTCAATAGAGAGGGGACCAAGGAATTTTAAGCAAGGGTTGTGGAAGAGCATTGAAGTTCATAACTAACAGGACAAATAATAAAATACGATCAAAAGCTGAGTCCTCTCTCTCTCTCTCTGTTTTACACAAAGTTTACCGTCTTGTAACACAGAAGATATGAAACATAGCAACTGATCATTTCGACCTCTAATTTGGACCTTCGAATCAGAAATTAGAAAAAAAAAAAGAAAAGAAAAGAAAACATAAATAAAGAAAAAAGGAAAATTGTTTCCTGGGGTTTGGTTGGGGAGGCCAAGAAGAGAGTAATAATTTACACGAAAGAGGAGAAGCGTTCGTGCTAAAGAACCAAGACTGCAAGGAATAGTTGTAGCAGCGCCCCGGAGAAAAACAGAAAAAGTCTCTCTGTTTCTGCGTCCGCGCCAGTAACGTAAGTGCCCGAGCCAGTCTCTGGGTGCGCGTGCGTGTGAGGATGAGAGAGAGGGAGGAAGAGGGGAACCCTAGACCACGAGGACGGGACGGAAAGTAAAGCCTTTTTTAGGAGTCGTCATGGAAATTTGGAATGTCATAATAACAACAACAAAAACAACAACAACAATAATAATAATAATTTGGACTTGCTGAGAAGGGATGACGGACGGTAACTAGGAAAAACCTGTAGAGTCAAGCTAGAGAGAGAGAGAGAGAGGTGGGGAGGGCTAATTAAGTTTACGTCGGTCACTCCGTCGACAGATAGGGTCGGGTTTAGAGGCGGTGCCATTGTTTTTTTTTTGGGGGGTATAATAATTAGATTAGAGAGAAATGAAATCGGAGACATGTATTGTATTGCATGTTACTCATATATAACAAACAGAAAAAACTGGTGAGTGAGGACCGACGGCGTGCGTCGGATTTTTCCTTTATTTATTATTATTATTCCCATTTAATGTGCTTCTTTTCTGGTCAAAGTAAACAGTTTTTACCTTTTTTCAAGCTTTCTGTTACTCACGACTGGATTTTCCTCCTATTATTATTATTATTATGATTATTCCCGTTTTCCACAGGAATTAAGAAATACCTCTCTCCAAATCCAAAAGATACGCGAGGATTTTCTGTCCAGCTGTAACAAATTTTTAAAAGCGAACCGAAATATTATCGTTATTATTATTATCATCGTATAATAACTATCACTGATCAGAAAACAATAATAATAATAATAATAATAAGAAAAAAATAAAGAAAGAAAGAAAGAAAGAAACGAGTCACGGCGGTCTCCATCTCTCTCCCTCGCCGTCTATTCTCGCCATCCTTCCTGAGAGTATACTTTTTTTCGTTTTGCCTTATCTTCCATTATTATTATTCTATTCTATAATCTGTACTACTTGTTATTCTCAATCTTCTCACTGTTTTCGTTTCCGCTTCCCATCCATCAATAAAACCTACTTAATAGATAAATAAATAAATAACTAGATAAAGAAGAAAGAAAAACAAAACAGAAAACATCCGCCACTACCGCCGCCGCCGCCATCAAAGAGGGGGAGAAGCGGAAGATTTCTTCTCTATGGACATAACCAAATCATCTGCCAAGTTCACTCTGGGCAAGCAGTCGTCGCTGAAGCCGGAGAGAGGGGCGGTGGCCGCTCGAGAGGATCATGGTCAAGAACAAGGAGACGACGCGGCGGTGGACCCCGGGATACGCCTAATGTACTTGGCCAACGAGGGGCATTTGGAAGGGATCAGGGAGCTCTTGGACTATGGTACTAATGTCAATTTCAGAGATATTGACGGAAGGACCGCTCTCCACGTCGCTGCTTGCCAGGGTTTAACCGACGTCGTCCAGTTACTTATCGACAGTGGTGCTGAGGTCGACCCCAAGGACCGCTGGGGCAGCACCGTACGATTTCTTTCTTCCCTTTTCTTCTCTTTCTTCCTTCTTTTTCTTTATTTTTATTATTATTATTATTATTGTTGTTGTTGTTGTTGTTGTTATTATTATTATTAACACGATAATTCGAAAAAGAAAAGGTTTGGAGAAGTGGTCGTTGATGCTTGTTTCAACGGTGTTGAGAGTTTCCGGACAGATTTCCGAATATTCTTTAATAAGAACGAATCGACTTCAAACAATCTATATCTATCATTAAAAATGAAAGAATGAAGGAATCGACTTCAAATAAGGCCCTTTTGCTTTGTCATCAAATTGTATGATGAGAACTGTAATAGTGGTAGCTGCAATCTGGTGTTAGGTAGGCACATCTCCCAAATGAATCTGACAAAACCTGAAATTACCATCGTCCCATTGCCCAGATTATATTTTCTTTTGTCCCAAAAATTGAATTGGAAGGACACCAACGTCCAACATAGAAACTATGTGCGAAGCCCCCTTCCCCCCTTCCCCCCCACCCCCAAAACACAAAAATTATAAAGAAAATATAGAAGTTCACCCTTGGTGGAACTTTAATCCTTAGGGAAAACTAGCCTTAAGTTGGTTATTGTATTCCATTACAAATACAGTTTCCAAATGTGTATGTGAAGAATAGGGGTGGTATATTTTGAGAAATGGCCTTGAAGTTATATTCAAAATTCACATTCCAGAATTATTCAAAGTATACATACCTTGTGATGCTAAATTTTTTTTCATTTCTGGTAGATTTCATTAGTCTTTTTTCAAGCCACCTTATTGGATATGTGAGTGCCAGAACAATGACAGAAGTCCTCTATGGCTGATATAACAGCCACTTGCAGATGCAGTATATTACAAAAACCATGATGTGATCAAGCTTCTAGAGAAGCATGGTGCAAAAGCCCCGGTATGCTGTGAATGTCATGTCACACATATGGTCTTCTGCTTTTGTTTGATATTTCTACCATGCCTATCTATATATCATCTGTTATTTTATACCTGTTATACTAGATAGCTCCCATGCATGTACAAAATGCTCATGAAGTACCAGAGTATGAGATTGATCCAAGTGAACTCGATTTTTCTGACAGTGTTAGAATAACGAAGGTAACCTACTCTTCCTATTGCCTTGGTGGTTTGCCATCTCTTTATAGTTGTCAGTCTTCAGCAATGGCATTGGGCTATTAATTTCCTTTTGCATTAACTTCAAAGATGTACATGAAAAGTAAATGATGTCAAGCAGCTTGTGCACTCTGAGCCTAAAATCAAGTATGACTTCTAGGGCAACATGTTCTTTGCCCTGAAAGTTGTTATGATGTTAAGAAGACCTACTGATTATGATGGCACGCACTTGAGCAGGTGCCCAATAAAAGGTTACTGAACAAAAAAAAATAAAACAAAACAAAGGGATGTCATTATTTTGTTATCACTGGGATTGTGGAAATGAGGATTACATCTTACCATTTGGCATTTGTACATAATGTGCTTGTGGAGATCAAGGGAGAAATAAGAAGAGAAGGGGAAGAGGAGGAAGAGAAAGAGAAGAAGGGTGGAAAGAGAAGGAAAGGGAGAGGGAGATATAGGGCGAAATAATTCAGTTATCTCAATGAACAAAATGTCACATGTTTTTTACATAATAAAGGACATGTAGGTACTAATAACCTACCCCTAAAGAAGTTAAGAATAATGAAAATGAAATAGAATACAACAAGTAATGCATGCCTTAAGAAAAACTCTACATAACCCTAATGTAAAATGCTAATTGGTAACTTTTCTCATCAAGTATTGTTTCTTGAAATCTCATGTACTGCAGTTCCCAATTCTTGAAACTCAAATCCGCATCATGGCTGCAAAGGCCAAGATATTTGCAATTCACTCTATGATTGATATTTCATTTAATAATATTTTGAAGGGTATTGGTACTTTGTTTTAAGATTTGAGTGTTTACAGCATTTTATATGATAGATGTAATGTGTTATTCATCATTGAGCCATTCATGTGTAAGCAAACAGACAAGTGTAGTGCTTGTAAACAACATATCGTCAATGTGTTATGTTTGTAGCCTCAGTTAGAACTAGTTGATTGAATCTGTCCCCTTCTTTTCCCGAGTTTTTTCTCCTTGCTCCCAAAAAAACTAAATGTTGGAACGAAGTTTCTGGTTGATATTAGTACTGCATCCATTGACTTTCATTTATGCATCATGGGTATCGTTTGGCATATAATTTCAAAATATGTGAGAATTTTGACAAGCTGGAGTGTCACAAGACTGTTTTCTTCCTAATAACGACTTGACACAGTGATCTGGGAAACTTTACAGGGAACCTTTCGCATTGCAAAATGGCGTGGAATTCAAGTTGCTGTCAAAACACTGGAAGAGGAACTATTCACTGATGAGTATAAAGTGTGCGTGGATCTTATTTCATACTTGGCATTTTATTTTGAACTTTTTTTCACAGTTCTTTATGAACTATGTTCTACCTCACTCCTTTTTTTCAGGGAGGCTTTCAGCGATGAGCTTGCGTTACTTCAGAAGATACGCCATCCAAATGTTGTCCAATTTTTGGGTGCTGTAACGCAAAGCACTCCCATGATGATTGTCACAGAGTATTTATCTAAGGTCAATTTTCAGTTCTAATTGTTGACATGTTAGTTTGGCATTTGCCTGAACTGTTGTTCATTCATCTTTTTCACTCTTATCAGTTTGTCTACTCCATTATATACTGCAAACCTTTGCCATCCCATGTTTCTATTGGGGAAATTATGGCTTCAATTATGCAGCAGAGAGTTTTTGAAATCATAGAAGTTTTTAAAAATATTTAAATTTTGTATATTTATGGTTGAGGATGGGGACATTGGAATGGATAAAGTGGAAGCAGTGTCAGTGCATCAAACTGTAAAATTCAGAACATAACATTATAGAGACAATTTTTATAATTGTTTATGCATCGTTATTGGTGTTGCCCACGTTTTGTTTTTACCACTGCATGTGTGATGCTATCAAATTGTCCTGTGTGGAAGTATATTCATGTTTGGAGTGCTCTTTTTGTGCATCTTGCAGGGAGATCTTTGCGCATATCTGAAGCTAAAAGGTGCATTAAAGCCAAGAATAGCTGTGAAGTTGGCACTTGACATTGCTAGGTAGGTTTACTGGTTGGACACTGTTGCTTGCTTTGGAGGTTTTTTAATTATCCATGCACAAAATTATGTTTCCAAGCATAACTTCTAAGTTTGAGACCACAAGTCTGTTGTTTTGTTTCCATAAAAATATGCGTCTATTTACTTCAACTTCCTTGCTGTTATTCATAAGGACTTCAATGTTCCTTTCAAATATGCTATGGGAAGGAGTTGTATTGCATGGAATCATCAATGGGTCCTCTGTTCAAATCTAATCAGTCAAAATAAGGTTGTTTTGGGGTCAGATTTGATTAAACTGGTGTCTCTCTGCATGTTGAGACTGCCTATTTGGTATATGCTGAGCTACCACAATTGAAATAGTACCAAGGAAAATCTTTTGTTGTATGAGTATGTTGATTTTTAATTTCTTGGGATATAGTGAAAAGAAAAACTATCTGTCATCTTGCTAATTGCATAACATTTGTTGTTGTTTACTTCTCTTTCAGTTTTCCTTTATACTCTGCACTCTATCCAACAGGAAAACCGAGAGTTGGATGTAACATAACAATTGGAAGACCATAACTCATTAGAGAAGAGTATGGCAAAAACATTTATTTTGGATAATAACAGTATATTATAAGAACAGGCCATTAAATGTGATAGGAAGGGTCCACTGTTATTGGCATCCTATTGTTAATTGGTATCCTACACAGTCTGCAAAATAGATGTGGTTTTATCTGCCTCATACTTATATAATTTAAATTCTTTTGGGAACCCATGTCACTAAAGACTGCTGTCTGTCTGTGCACCAACGAGCTCACTGTAAATGTTCTGATACACTTTGCAGGGGGATGAATTACTTGCATGAGCATAAACCCGAAGCAATAATTCATCGTGATCTTGAACCTTCGTACGTTTTACTCTGTGTGCATTTTTTACCACTGGCAAGCATGCCTGCCATTGGTTCTCTTGTTAGCTTAATTTTTTCTCAATTGACATGCAAAGTGTTTGACATGTATTATGCTTCATATGTTCCCAATTGATTAAATTCTTTTGAAAGTTTCTTATCTTGGAGTAAGATAACAGAAATATACTGCGGGATGATTCTGGGCATCTGAAAGTTGCAGACTTTGGAGTCAGCAAGATTCTGAAAGTTGCAAAGACAGTTAAAGAAGACAGACCATGCCAAGACACTTCTTGTAAGCATTCTGTTCTACTTTGGAGTTTGGATAATACTAAGTGTCTTTTCCTGTATTTACCAATAGCTCCAACCTGGCAGGTTGTCATTTGTTTACAAGTTATGCCAATATATGTTACCTTTTGTGAGGAGTTGGAGCTCAGTTTAATAAATTTGGTATTTTTAGATTTTTGCTCCATGGTAGGCAGGGTGCTCACAATACCACAGTTTTTTCTTCCTGGCCATTCCAAAATACCTCTAATATGCAAACAGATACAGTGTAATTCATAAAGCTGAAGCTCATCTTTTCTGTAAATGCTTTGTGGTGTAATATGTCTTCCCTTCTGCAGGGCGATACGTGGCTCCAGAGGTTTACAGAAATGAAGAATATGACACTAGAGCTGATGTCTTCTCATTTGCTTTGATTTTTCAAGAGGTCTCTCTCATTCCTTTTTCCTCTTCATTCACATATTTGTCATAAAATTGAATTGTACTGGTCGATATTCTTGGCAATATATGCATGGAAGTAGTATATGATACTCTCCTGGATGGATACTGATTATAAATTTTAGCTCATTGTCCATAGTTCTATAATTCAGCTAATTAGAGAAACTGTCCACAGCTTTTGACTCCTAATGTTGAAAGGCAACATAGCACAGTATTTTCTAAATTATGCATCATGCATTACTGCAATCATCTGGCTTTCTTTTACAGTGACATGGAAGTTAGTAAGATATCATTACATTGTACACTCTCTTTCCCCGTCTTACTGGTGGAATGAGATTCGGATAGATATCTTGCTTTGTGTGTGAATAAATGTTTGTAATTTCTTGCTTTTTGTGAGTAAATGTTTGTGATTCCTTTTATTTGTATCCTCTATCCTCCCCCACCCCTCTTCCATCACATATATATAGATACATACATACATACTGGTACATTTTTGTTAGGATGAGCCTTGGTTGAGCAGATTTACATATTGAATGGCATGTCCAAACACCACTATTTATCTTGTGCTATGTTAGCAAGGGCCTGCAAGGCTTCCCCAATTCTTGGGATAAAAGCCATCCTGCTGCTTAATGGAGTTGATTCTTTGAATGGAATCTTTACTTGAATCATTGTGGATTTCTGCATGCATATGTTATTTGTGTTTTTCATTTTTATCATCTACATTTCCTATTCTATGGTTTGTCATACCTTCTGTAAATCATTTCAATTGTCTGCTTGTGAGCACTATTGACAACCTTAGCTTCCTCAAATCCACTTGCCAAAGGTCTTTTTCCCCCTTTATTGGGGTTGGATGGGAGGGTTGGGAGGCGGGCATCGAGGTGGCAGTGCGGTAAAACAGGTCATTTTCCTGATGTACAGAACACTAAGGGTTTTAGTTTATCTGCTGTTTCTGTAGATGATTGAAGGTTGTCCACCATTTCCTATGAAACAAGAGATTGAAGTTCCTAAAGCACATGCAGCAAAGGAGCGCCCGCCATTCAATGCTCCTGCAAAATGCTATGCACATGGACTAAAAGAGTAATTATTTTATGTAACCATGCTGCTTATCTTTGAGCTTGTAAAACCTTTGGAAACTTCATGATAATTGTGAAGATATGGTGAAGAATCATGTGTCTTTTGTACAGGTTAATAGAGGAATGTTGGACTGAGGAGCCATTCAGGAGACCAACATTCAGGGAAATAATAACAAGGTTGGATGCCATAAGCTATCAGCTTGCTTATGCAAGCCAATGGAAGGTAATAACTATGTGTGTTGCAAGATCGTGTTTCTTAGTTTCTGGGCATGCTCATTTGTATGCATACCATTTGGTTTGAGGCCTCTTTGTCCTTTGATGCTATATTCTGTAGCACTTTCGTGACATTGCTACACGATCTCAGGAAGGATATTTTCAACGGCAGTCATATGTTGTTTTAGATAAGCAAACCAGGCTAGAGAAACTCACAGTAGACTTAAAATGTTTGGGAGATCTGTGGGGATCTTGAGGCATTGTGCAAGCAAAATACATATCAAGAAAATTAATGAAAAGACCAATATCAAATTATTGAAGGTAGGAAAAAAAAATGGGCATTGCTGACGGGGAGAGGTGGATGGTAAAAGATACTCTTGGCTTTTTGGATTCTCGCTTATTTTGATGGTAGGATTACTATTTTCTACTAGTATCACCGTGAATGCATTGTGTTTTTTATACCATACATTTTTCAAAATATCTAGGTTCGTGGATATGGCATTGGGTTCTGCACTGTTCCTTTTTGGTTTGTACCTTGCAGAATGGGCCATTCAAATGTCTTCCTATCTTCAAGGCCATGCTAAAGAGAGATCGTTTGAATCCCAGCAGTTATTCCTCCAGATATATGAGTCGATGAGTAAATGTTGCCTCAATGAATACATGGTTTTATTTCTTTCCCTGACATCAAATGAGAAAGCTCTTGTTGGTGGTGGCCTTCAGTAATCTAAGGGGAGGATATATACCAGTGATGCTAATAGCTCGTTGCGATGAACACGTATGCCTGGCAAATTCAGTTGGTTTCTCCCCTGTCAGCTGACTCATACAGGTGCAGAGATATAAATGGGTGAAAGGCTTCTTATTGTGTGTAAAACAGAACTCTTCTGCTATGACAAGGGAATTAATCTGTGAGCACTGTTGCATCTTTGACTGCCTTTTTGGATTTCAAATCTGAAATTGTGACAATCAATCGTCCTGTAAGTTTTGGTGCCTTGGTCATTCAAGCTTTTTGAAATCTGGTTATTTGATGTTCTTTGGGCTGCACAGGGTTTGTTTCCAGTTCTTGATATCACTGCAGATAATTTCGGTTTGGGTGCAGTTTTATGGCCAACAAAATTAGGCCAGAGGATGGCCAAACTCTGATTAAAAAAAAATATATATATATATATATATATATATATTTTATTTATTTATTTATTTATTTATTTTTTTGTTTCTGAAAATTTTCAAATTGTAAAACTAAATTTTAACCAAATGTACAATAAAATGAAGAGAATGTGCAACAAACTTTGAAAATATTTATTGATATTTGGTTGGGCATTTTTTGTTTTTTATTACACATTTTACTGGTTTATTTGCATGACATATATTTTTTGGATAAAATAAAATAAAATTTCGAATTCAAAGTTTTACGTTTTTTCACGGAATGAGATTTAGTTTGTGAATATTTTATGGCCAAATTATCTGGCCATAAGTATTTTTAGTTTCGGTTATCTGGCAATAATATGTCCTACATATTATTCTACTGCATGCGCGCCGAGTGTTTTTGGTTGTACGTAATTTGGCATCGCCTCTATAATTATTCTGCTTTCCCATTGCTTTCTTATTGTCCAGCACTTTAGGAACAATGCAGTAGAGCGTCCTCGCGCATGAGAATTATATAATTCCGAGTTGAAAATTCACTTAATATCGAGTTAATTAGAAAATTGTTAGATGTAAGTAATTATATTTTTATTTTTACAAAATAATTATTTCTACCACTTAAACTTGTACCCTCCAAATCACAATAAAATAATTTCACTGTCACATCAGCAGTCAGCCTATTTCCGCTCATCCAGCTTATGAACTTAGGTAGTGCCCTGTAAAAGTCCTGGGTTCATGTCAATTTGGCATTCTAGCATCGTGAAACCTACGGAAGCTTAATTTTGTTTGTTTTGTGGCACTGTGTTAATTGAAAATGGCACATTCTCCAATGCTTCCGTTATCTGAATGACCAAACTACCGAGTAGCCGCAGCCTGCAGGCCTTGTTTTTGTTGGATCCGTCATTTATTTTTTTCATTTTCTGCGGGCGGTTTGCAAGCTAACTGCTCATAAAAATACAAAACCTTTGGGTGGGCCTTAACTTTCCATGCACTGAAGCCACGCAAATATAGGCCTTCCAAGCTTCCCACCCGAGACAGTGCCACATATAGACCATTCCATAGCCAAAAGCTCTTGAAAGAT
Organism: Bruguiera gymnorhiza; assembly: GCA_020883675.1. Lineage (NCBI taxonomy): Eukaryota > Viridiplantae > Streptophyta > Magnoliopsida > Malpighiales > Rhizophoraceae > Bruguiera > Bruguiera gymnorhiza. The sequence goes on along the minus strand of JAIRCJ010000611.1, from coordinate 7,934 downwards.
CTGCATAAAGGCGGCCAAGCGTCATTCCCTGGCACAGGCATCTGATATCTTGAAGCCACCACATTGTCTCCTTCCAAAATTTACAGGGTTTGTGGTTTGATGACCATTTCCCTTCCTGAATCAAATTTGACTAATGGCAAGAGATTATCGGGAGACAGAGATGTAATATCTTCATCCTCTAAGTTGACAAACCCTGTAACTGTACCTGTGGCACCATTGCAGAGCCTGTGCCAAATGTTCAAGTTCTTAATCAGCATCAACCTTGCACCTTTACAGAGCCTAAGTTGCTCAGGTGCTATCCCTAGTTTAAGCTGCTCCTTCCAGCCACCTGTTCCACAATCAGGAGCGCTGTATGGAATAACTTTCTCACCTAAGCTTAGCATATTCTCTTCATTCACCTTCTTAACGTCTTCAATCCTTGGATAGAGCCTTTCCGCTGTAGAATCCAGCTCAGTCAAGGAACAACATCATTCTAAGAGCTCCACATCCTCGCCACCACTCTCCCCTTGCCGGATACCTTGAAGTAACCCGATAAGTGGAGCGTCTGATTGCCTAAAAACCTTAGTGAGTTCAACCTGTACATCAAAGGTTCTATCCCAGCAGTCAGTTTCAAATGCAAATTCTTTGTCTCACAATTCCCTTTGATTGGTAATGGGTGGTAGCTGAAAGAAATCCCCACTAACAATAAGTTGTATTCCACCCCAAACCTTATTTGATCCACATATCTCCCTTGCAATGTATTCGAGATTCTCAAATGTACTCGTACCAATCAAACTAATGTCGTCTATTACTAGTACCTCCACTCTTTTCCATCTTTTGCAAGCACTCCTATCCATTAGAACCATATCCAGCAAAGCGTTGTGATCAGCATCAAGGAACCCAATGCCCATGAAGGAATGAAGTGTTTGTCCTTCAAGAGCGCATGCAGCAACCTCAGTGGATGCCATGACAAAAACCACTGACTGACCACGTACCGTTTTCAGAGTCTCGATAACCTGCTTGAGCGAAACTGTCTTTCCAGTCCCAGCAGAGCCTGTAAGAAACACGGAAAAGCCGCTGAGAACATATGCCGATATGTCTTTCTGTTCATCCGTCCATTCAATTTTAAATGGATGTCTATTTTTATCATTGGATATATTCTCATTTTTGTCTGTACTATCATCTGTGTCTTCATCTTCTCTAAACTGTTCACCAGCCAAATAATTGTAGAAACGCATAACCTCTGGGTGTGCTTTAATCTTAGCAGTACTAAAGCCAGACAAGTACAGGTCTTCCGAACTTCTCACTCGAGATGAACCTGGATAGGTCAATCCACAGCCAAAGCCTCTTGAACGATCAGTGTGAAGGTGGTCAAGCGTTGTCTCCTGGAACCTGTGTACACTTGCCAATATCAAGGGCATCTGATATCTCCAGGCAACAAGGTTTCCTCCCTCTAAAATCTATCATCTTTGTTGTTTGATCACTATTTCAGGTCCCAGATCAAATTTGATGACTGGAAAGAGATTACTAGGGGAAAGAGATTCAGCATTTTATGGTCTATCTGAACAAACCCTGTGATTGTCCCTGTGGTACCCTTAAAAAAATTTCGCTGAACGCTTAAGCTGTTGATCAGCATCACTCTAGCACATTTGCGTACTTTTTCACTCAAGCTCTGCATATTCTCAGCATTCATTTTCTTCACATCTTCAAATCTTGGATAGAGTCTAACCACAATAGAATCTGTCACCTTCACGGAACAATCTTGTTCTAAAATCTGCATGCCCTCGGCATCACTCTCCCCTTCCGGAATCCCCTGAAGTAACTTGATAAGTTGAGCATCTGATTGCCCAAAAACATTTATCTGTTGACCTGTATGTCAAAGCTTGCATTCCAACAATCAGCTTCAAACGTGAATTCTTTGCCTAAGAGTTTCTGTTGACTCGTAATGGGAAATATCTGAAGGAAATCCCCACTCACAACAAGCTGTATTCCACCGCGTACCTTGCTCAACCCTCTTCTTGCAAAGCACTAAAGATCTTCAAATGTGGCTGCATCAATGATACTAATTTCATCAATAACTGATGCATCAGCGTTTTTGCATCTTCTGCAAGCACCTGTTTCGGATAGAATCCGACCTAGCAAAGTATGACGATCAGCAGCATTGGGGATGTCAATGCTAGTAGCGAAGAAGTGAAGTGCTTGCCCTAGCAGCAGCCCCAGTGGAAGCTGTCAGAAAAACCTTTTTGAGAATCTTAATAATTTGCTTCAAGGAAAACATTCTTTGCAGTCCCCACAGAGACCGTAATAAACATAGAATAGCCAGAGGGGACGTGAGCCAACGTATCATTATGTTCATAAGTCCACTTAGTCTTTGTGGGTGGTGACGGTGGCGGGGGTGGACGGAATTGGGTTTTGGGGACATTGTTTCCGTTACTGGTAATAGCCTTGAAGCCACTCTGCTGAGCAATGGTTGAGGGAAATATGCGGCTACTTTTAGTGGTGAAAGTGGTGGATGCTGCTGCTGCTGCTATTACTGTATCAAACAGTCTCACACCCATCCTTTGTTTCTTCATCGTAACATATGTGCGCTTCCCCCCCAACCTCCACCAACCCCAGCCTCCCTAACTAGGAGAAGGTACGAAAAGCACAGCACCGGAATCAAATTTCTACTTCTTTGTTTTTTCTTTTTCTCTTAAATTAAAAAAAGAAAAGAAAAGGAAGAAAATCGTGGGTTAATAATATAAATATTTATAGCAAGCACAGCACGGTACATGATGTCCTCCTGCTACTACTACTGCTACTCCTCCTAGTCCTCCTAGAGATTGAGAGTCCTTTCTAACTTACACCGAGTGAACAAAAAACCGGCGAGAATGAATTCAAAGGGATGGTTGGGAGTGGGCATGGGCATGGGTGCAGGCTGTAGCTGTAGAGAGAGAGAGAGAGAGAGAGAGAGAGAGAGAGAGAGAGGCTTTGCTTCGGATAGCCATCAAAGAACATTATCTAATATTGGCCTACCCTCCCCCTCCCCTCTTCAAACAAACCCATCAAGAATGCACAATCCGATCTCCCAGACTCAAACCAAGAATAATAAAAAACAAGGGAGAGGTTCCTCTTCTTGCTTCAGAATTCCGCGGAGAGAGAGAGAGAGAGAGAGAGAGAGGGAGAGAGAGAGATGTACATAGAGACAGAGAGGGGGAGTGACAGGGCGGGGGTGAAATGGTTTTGTCTGTTTTATGGAGGAAAGCATTTCACTTTCTCTTAACACAGTTGGGTTGAGAGTTGGACGGACTTATTGGTTGAGATCTCTCTCGTCTCTTCTGAGTCTTGACTCTTGACCGACTGGCCTGGACTGTAATTTCGTTATTCTTCGCCTTCTGATAAACGCTCTTGGCAATTTTTCTCTTTTTACTCTTCTTTGCCCTTTGGGGTCCAAAGTCCAGCCTCTCCCCCCCCCCCGTGGCAACCCTTTTGTTTTTTTTTCTTTCCATTCAGAATTCCATAAACTGTGCAAATAAGACCGATAATTCTTCTCTTTTTCTCATAAATTTCACACTCTCCTTATTTATTTGTCTCTCAACCATCGCCTCACAGTCATATTTCAAAGGTCCAACTGAAATAAGATCAGTGATTATGTATGAAACGGATCTCATAAAAAAGGACTCCCCCTTTAATATAAAGCCCAACTTTACTTCAAATTTTCATTACATAAATAATTATGTTATTATTTTTTCTTTTTTATGCCACGCCATTTCAGGTCAAACAAGTAAATTAACCCCCTCTCATCTATTAGTATTAGTATTAGTATTAGTATTTTGACCGTCTATGGAAGTGCAAGTTCACTCTATCTACACACCCAATTAGAATGGCGGCGGTTTATCATATATACTGTAATGTATTATGTGAAAAACTCTAAGCTCAATTAATACCCTTTAATGTACACACTTGGCATTTACAGCAATTGATGGGAAAATCTTTATTCATTTTTTTAACGAGATGAAACTATTAATTCGACGTTCGTCAATGGTCAATGATATACGAGTACAAGCAGATCAGACGTGTCCTTTTTTTTTTTTTTTTCCCCTTCTTTGTGTGTGTGTGTGTGGTTTTGAGCGCATCCGAAAGTAAACCCTTCTGTGTCTGAAAATCACAGGACGTATGTATATAGTAACAGAACCATGGATGACTTGCACCGGATATCGACATATCACAAACATAAATTTGATTCAAGTATACATTTCCTCCAGGATTTTACGACTGACTAATCAAGCAGAAAGTGAATGAGGAACTTTGATCTCTCAGCGCTTCTTTGCTTCTCTCTCAGCCTGAAAAAAATGAAAAATTCATGAACCCAACGAATGAAGATGCTTACTGTCGAATTAATTAACGTCCTAGTGATTGAGTTCTTGCATGCATATAGATTAAACTAATTAAGAAATGGGGTGCAAAATACAAATTGCTTAATGACAATGAGACATCGCGCATACATATATCTAATCCTAATATAGAGAAATGAATTGTTTCTTCTTTTTTTTTCCTTGAGCAAGAAATGAATTGATTGTTAAAAGAGAAGAGAAGAGAGTAATCGGAAGATGTATGATGTTGCGCAATTCTTTTATATATAACCGAAATATTGAAATTAAATCAAATATATTTTGTCTTACAGCTCTGATTGCCCTCTCAACAGCTTCCCAGCCATACTTCTCCACATATTGCACAACTGATTTACGAGCATCAAGGCTCATCATCTCGAGAACCTTTCTCTGATCCTCTGAATAATTTCCATCGACTCTCCCACCAATCTTCACGTACTTCCTCACCAAATTCTCGTATATGTATGCTGCTCCATTGAAAATGGGCAACACCAGCCACATGCAAAACATAAGCTTTACGTATGGCCAGAACGGTAGCCTGCACAACAATTAATTAACTAATTAATTACTCATAATTAGAAGCCAGTTTCGATATTTTTCCGGTTACTGTAATTATATTATGTAAGCGTTTATAATGATACTCAATACGCATCCTAATTAGTTGTAGGTATAGGCAGGCACACAAATACAACATGAATAGGTACAGAGCAGGCATAACTAGCTAGCTTAACATACCAAACGAGGATTCTCCAGCAGGATAACTCGAATAGAGTGGTGAACGAGTAAATAATCCAATAGGTTAGCCACTGTTGGTCATCAAGCATTGAGGGGCTCTCTATGGCTCGCAGGGATGCGTATCTGCACGAATAAGCGTTACACAACCAACTCTTATAGATCATGAGATTAAGTAAATTCAAAAGGGTCCCTTCCACTTACAACGGGAAAAGCAGCATGATCCCCGGCCTGGATCAATTCAAAAGCACCACTTCAGTTCTTAGACCAATTGAAAATTAAAATGCTGTATGAGCTATATATATATATATGACATTAAAAAAAATAATAATAATTAAAACAAACGTGCTTGGTCTGTTTCCCTTTACCCAATTAGGGTGTCCAGATGCTTAGCAAGTGCTCCGAGAACACCCATGCGGATGATGAAATGCTACAGCGTTCGGTTGCCTGCCTCTAGTCTTGTCAAAATGTTGTAAAAATGCTCTTTTTTCTCTTGCACCCTTTAATATACATGCCAATGCCAAAGTTTAAATTAACTGGATGGTGTTCCAGTTGGTATTTAATGGGCTGGCCGGTGGTATCTTGCTAAAAAGTCATGAAACTAAACAAGTAAAGTAAGGAATTTCTCGCGAATTAAAGGAAGAAAAAGAGTTAAGGAATTTCTGTGGGTCAAGGCAGGCAAACTCCAGCGTCAAGGAAAGTACAGAATCTGTTGACGAAAAAGATAAAAAAGCACAGAAGGTCATGGTATGGCACCTTCTACTTGAATTCTTTGTTCTTTTTAGGGTTGCTTTGAAGTAGAGGAGTTTTCTACCTGAAGTTTGGAAATATGGGTTCATTGCTAGCCTCATACTGCTTTCCTGGATAATAAATTCCATTCCTAGTCAAACTGATCCTTAAGAATAAGAGACGCACGAGGGGAACGCGTTCGCCAATTGAATGGCCTTGTGACCTTTCTTGCGTTTGGCAATCCGCGAGAGTCGTTATGTCTCATTTCATGATGGCGCAAACAAGAATACAGCGAGGTCTGTGAGTAGCACAGCTTGTAAATGGATTAAAAGTTTCAAATTTCCGTCATTTATTAGGAATCAATGGTATCAAATAAAGTGCAAGATGAACGATCTTGAGTAGGATAATAAAGATTATTAATCCTTCAATATCTAGTGCGGTCAGCGATTTTAAAGACTTTCTACGCGAAGTTGAAAGTCAAGCTGCTGAGGAGCCGATTAAACTAATGCTCCTAATGCCTCCACAAACACCCACAACTAAATTTCCAAGGATCGATGAAAAAGCATCCTACGTTGTTAAATATTCATTCAGTCATCCAAGCTGACCTGCTTCCCACGACTGATAGGCACAAACTGGTGAGACATAGTGACTAGTAGCATGGCAGGAATGTATGAAACCGCCATTCTTTCTGACTAAATCTAAACAAGTCTTATTTCAACCCAAGAACATAGTTGAAAGGCAGGAAAAGGCCGAGGTGAATTTTTGTTTTGTTTAAAATCGAAGATGGACAAGGCAAGACTAATAACTACTCCTGACAAAACTATCAGAGATACAGAGTATAATGTACTGTACAATGTTGCTAAAATCTACATCCATGATAAGGATCTTAAGGACCCTGGTCTATATAATGTACTCTGTGGTACCTTCAACTGCTTTATGCTGTGGACAAGCAAAAACCAATATCATACTATGGTCAGCACAGTGCAAGCAAAGACTGAAGCCAAACCTTCTTCTCTCTGGTCTCGCACCAAGCCACGAGTTTGATCATTAGATATAACTTTGTTCCTTTCAATCCATAAATATACATTTCCTCAAAAAATTGTTTGAAAAATTTATGTGTCTAGTCCATGAAGTTTCTTACCTCAGGGAACCAATCACAAGCATGGTTTTGCGGACACTAAAATGTAAAACAGCAGCAGTTTCAGAATTCTCTTCACTAGCCACTGGGGGGCGGCATAGCCTAGTCCAGCCACATGCCATAAAGCATCAACAGGGTGCACATATCCCTCAAAAGCAAGTAACGCTGGTGGAAGTACCCCAGGTTGCCATAACTCCAATCCTGAATTGAGGCTCTGCAGAGAAGATAGATTGTATCATGCAAACAAAAAATGTGAACAACCAGTTCATTGATAACTGAGGATATTATGAGTAATCATAGTTTGACAATATTTTTTACTCTTATCTTTTTTCAGCTTTCAGTCATAACACATTTTTGCAACATGACTATCTATACAAAGTTCTACAACACAACTTATCTATACTAATATTGTCAATAATATGATTGGAAAAAAAAAATGTAGTTTATATTTCTCTCAATTTAAAGTTAAAACATTTTATCCAGATTAAGTATTGTATATTCAGCAGCACATATGTGTACTTTGTCACTGAATTTTTTTCCCTTTGCAGCTGACTATCGTGAGTGGGGTAGCAATTCAGAGTCACTGCACTTCCTATTTTTACTGAAGTTTAGCCCAGATTCCAGCAGCCTTGTTTTTAAGAATCATCCCTCGAAAAATGAACCAAGTAAAATAATAAACAAAAGATAGGGGCGTTCTAATAAAACACACACTTTAGTCGGTATCTAATTTCCAGCTTTATAAAGGAGGGCAGACATGTCTTACGAGTTTTAACCATTGATGGTAATTTTAGTAATGTTGGTCCTCCTCCAAGCTTCAAGATCAACGATTTCATGAAGCAAGCACAACGATCACCATCAAATTGGGATGAAATGAGTGAGAAAAATTTAAATAGTCTCGGTATCTTCGCCCCTGGGCAACAGTTTTCACCGCACCATGAGTTAACAACTGCACCAACAACTTTTTCATTGAGATCAAATTCCCACAA
>JAIRCJ010000610.1:0-20088 GCA_020883675.1 Bruguiera gymnorhiza | reverse complement strand
AAAATTTTATTAATAATACTGATATAAAGTCTTGAATTACTTAAATTTTTTTTTGTCAACAACTTTTTACTTAGAAGTAAATAATATATAATCAAACTTACTACAAAATATTTTAAAATCAATTAATTTTATATGAAGAAATATGACTAAGGATTGATAGAATTGGTGAAATCCTTATATGTTATGTAAAGGAAGTCTAAAGAGTCAGTTGTAGTATAGTGGCTGGCATGACAAGATTTTTACCCACTACACACTAGACTAATGACTATTGCTTCCATTTAAAGCATAGTAAGTCTTGTTTCTTTTCCATTTTTGTAAGTTTATTTTTGAATGATTTTCTGTATGTAGTTTTAATTAACCAAGTAATCAAAAGATTATTTATAATCCAATCAAGTTGATTTTTGTTAGTAGTTGGAAAACACGTATATTTTTTTTTAGATTATTAGGTTATGTTTTCTTATTTGTAAAGGTAGATTTTCTATTAGAGTCAAGACCTCTTAATATTAGTAACGCTTATCTGCTCTGGTCTATAAGAGTTTAGAAAAGATCGGTGTTGTAATGAGTAATGTGTTGTGGTTTAACTAAGTTAAAAATTTAGACACAGTAAGGGACATATTTGATATTATTTTAAACACCTTAGTTAGCTCGCGTCTTGAGGCTTATTTATTAAGTTGTAGTTTCCACAATACCGTGGTTGTTGATTTTATTCAACTCATTAATTTCTTATTTAGGATTTAATTGAAATTTTGTTCAATTTTATGATATAAATGAGATTATATGTAGAGTTGACATTTAGTATGAAATATCTCGTAATTTTTTTTTATTTCAAGAAAATTTTTTATAAAAAATTGATATACTCTTTTAACGTACTTTATTTTAAACTTGTTATTTTTATTATTTAATCATCTTGGTTCATAAATAATGGGAAAAGTTGTGTATTGACTAGTTCATACTTCATTTGCCCCCTTTCTCCCATCAAATATTTTGGCTCTGAGTTCAAGTTTTCCCTTAAGTATTGTTGTAATGGGCTTTTGATATGCATTGTAATAAAAGAATATGAGAGAAATGGCCAGGATTTATAGGCGGAGTTAGCAGGGCACAAAGAAGACCAAAGGAATACACACAATAGAGAATTTGTCAAAAGAATAGAAAGAGTGGCATTGTGCCTGTAGCCGTAGGATCAATTGCGAAACTCGAAAAAAAAAAAGAAAAGAAAAAAAGAAAACTATAGCAGTACGATGCAACTCAATTCATCCCCGCATTCAACATAGCCAACTACCGATGACTTTGCGTCATCAAATGACAGCAAATACTTACATTAAACTCTGGCTTGTCGGGCAAATTAGCAATGAAGCTTGGATTTAAGAAGTAAAGAATAATCAAAATCAGTGGTAACTGTCATCTCAATGAATTATTTTGGATTCATTTAATAAAAAAAGGATTAATTATTCACTAAATAAGTTAATTTCTACTAATTGAAAGAGATTATTTTGACCACCAATTTTACATACTTTTGGCATGCACAAATCAAAATAAAAAATTTACATACTAAATTTAAAATTGAAAAATTTAAAAATTAAATAAGTTAAATTTTAACAAACAGTTCAATAATAAGTAAATATGTGAATTTATTTATTATTAATTAATAAATTAAGTTAATTTATTTCTAATTATTTTTTTACTAAATATTTTTTTATTAAAAAGCTCATTATAACTTCAACTATAAAATGTAAATAATTTTTTTTAGTTTTATAAATCTCACACTTTTTTGTCAAAATTAAAACTCATAACTAGTAGATAGAGCAATGCTAATTTTACTCTGTTTCATTGTGCGGAAATAATATTCCCGAAGTTTTGGGATGGCGTATCTCATTATAATTGTTCTTTTTAGTGCGAAATTTACAATTTTAAACTAGGCATTGCAAACTTAAATTAATCCTATGAGTGTCCGAAACTTGTACAAAATTTATTAAAGAGCAAGTTTTACTCGTGAGGCCAAAAAAATACTAATAAACAAATAAGTTTTTAAAATATATAGCAGACATCAGTATTTTTTTTTTCGATCCTAGGGGAGCAGACCTCAGCATATATATATATATATATATATATATATATATATATATATATATATCAAAAAGGGGTTCACCGGGCAATTGTCCACCTCCCCCTTACGTCTGTCCTGCCGAGCAACTAAGTCGAAAAATTAAAAATTAAAATGAAAAATAATAAAAAATATATTAATTATTTATTTATTTCTATTATCGGTAATGTAATTATTTATATAAAATATTATCATATTTTGTTTTTGATAAAAATTTTAGGTAATATTATTTATTTAATAATCATAATAATAAATACATTGAATTATATAAAAAAAATAATTTTAAGAGTTCTCCACTCTTACATTCATTGACGATCCAAAGTAGAAACAATATCAAAGCGTCGAAATAAGAAACCTTCCAAATTATCGACTGACGCATGGATCGGTAAGGCTTCTATCACTTTGTTCCGGAGCGACGAGTAATACTACTGATTTTGTTACTTCTTATGCTTCCCCGTACGGCTTAGAGTTTAGTTAGTGATTTACGAAGAAGTCCAAATTCCATAAAAGGCTCATACCAAGCAGGTCCACAAAATGTGCCCTCAGAGAACTATGCAACACTTAACATGTAGTCGGGCTGTGTGCTCTTAAGTCTTATTTTGTAAAATTTGCATCCAATTATGACACGAGAGTATTCTGTCATCCCACAAAATAGTGTTGGAAAACTGGCATTGCATATCAGATGTTTCCAGGGTCAAAATGAAAATTGAGCTCTTGGGCTCTTTGTCAAACTTGATCGGCAGGCCCAGGGGATAGATAAAATTATCGTGTCCTCTCTACCCTTGGGTCCTTGGGCTCTCTCAGGTGGGACGAACTGAAGGGTAGAGACCAACTCATTAAATAATCTCTGGAGGAGATCAGCAAGTTGGATTCATGAATCCTCCCACTCACAAGCAGGTGAACCCCACAAATGAGGTCTACGATTGGGGTCATTCAACAATCTTCAGATAGAACAATCACAGCGTCAAGTTCCAAACTCATGGTCCATTGTCTTGATGCATCTTGTTTCTTCCGCGGTTAAGAAATATGTTTAAAAATATAAAAAGAGCACAATTTTTGTGGTGGCGCTCATTTATCATATATATATATTGTGTAAATCATGCATATATTTCGGGCACGATATCATTTTCGCGATAAAATGAAATAAGCTTAATCGATAGGCGCTTGTTCTGCTATTCGGCTAATCGAGGCAATTCTTCACAATGTGAAATGAAAAGAAAGAAAAGAAAAGAAAAAGTTACTTATGCTCTTGTTTGATATGACAAAGTGTACTTTAACAATCATATCAGAGAGAAATTTAGTTTAAATTAACACAAAAACTGATATGGAGATACTTTTATTATAAAGTGAAAGAAATTAAAATAAAAGTTCAACCAAGACAAATTATTACTACGAGCATTAAGCTTTTCGGCCTCCTCTTACTTTCAAGTGTTACCTAAACTCAGTGCTCTAGTGAGAAACAACCAAATAGCTTGCAAACATTAGCGCTCTACGAGTAAATGAGTTTTTTTTAAAAAAAAAAATTAATTAGGATATCAAATTAATCATTTTACAAAAAAAATAAAATAATTTTTTTTTGTCTATTCAATCATATACTATTCAAAAAACTTTTAAAAAATTTACTTTCAGCAGTTTATTTAAATTATAATAATACCAAAAAATAAAAAAAATTCTATTATCAAATTTAATTTAATTATAAACAATAATTTAACTGAATCAAATTAAATTAATATTTATATTTAATTTATTATGTAATTATAATTTAATTTTATATTAATTTGTAATAGTATTAAATTACTAAAAAATTATATTATTAATATTAATTAAATTTTAAATTATAACTTAACTTGATTAAATTAAATTAATATTTATATTTAATTGATTATATAATTATAATTTAATTTTATATTTAAAATTTAACTGACCTCATTAAGTTTATGATTGATCTACAATGGATTCTCATCTGGACCTGAATTGGATTGTTGTCAAAAGTTATGGTCCTAGAGCTTGCCATCCGTTGGCAAATTGAAATAGGGCTTTGAGAATTGAGAAACTCTAGTATGACAAAAGAGGGTCCTAATATGAGAAAGAGAAAGGCCACTATGTGTAGTGTCCCCTTTGAAATGCACATATATACAAGCCTGCTTTTATGGCGGCTAGCGAGATTTAATGGTAACTGCCATGATTAACAATGCAAACTGGAAAGGTGTGAGAAAAAAAGCTGAAAATTAAATACCATGAGGAGCCACAAACAAATGGTTAAATCTACCAAATCCCCTTGTGAAGGGATAAATGTACTGTTATACATGTTTATGTTTCCAAAAAGTGACTAAATGTTGCGGAAATATATAGATATTTATTAAATTAAATAATAGTAAAAATATATTAAATTTATGGGACAAAATACTAAATATCGACGTTACAAGTAAGGCTCGATTGTCTACAGCCCACTGTCGATTGTTGGCCGTAATATCAAAAAGGTCTTCCGACCAACTGAACTCTTCTCTGAAATTTGAAAGAGTTGTCCTCCAATACATAAGACCATGATGGGGATGATTGCCTCTCGTATCAGTGATACGTCCTACTTCAAATGAAATAGACAGTGATTAGGGACTTCGAAATTACTCAAACTTTATAATAGTATTCTGAATCTAATAAAATATATCATTGTATTGATTACACTTAATTATATGAAATATTAAATAAATTTTTTAGCAAGAAAAACATGAATATTATTATTACACAAACTTAAAATAAAAGATCAATTATATAAAATTTCTTTGTCATCATTTGTTTTGAAATTAACAAATTTTCACAATTTAGATTTAATTAATATACAAATTAAAAATATTATTTTTTGAAATAATTTTAAAATTAATTATGTATTTTATTAAATATATTTTAAATTACATATATTAAATAAATTTAATAATCATTCAATATTTAAAATTAAATTAAATACTAAATAATTAAGAATTAAAGTTAAATATATATTTAATTTTTTTTAAGATCACTACATTCCTTTTTTTATTTTTTTCTATTAAACAACTAATATTTAATTTCATCTCACTTCCCTTAATTTTTTCTCCTGCAAGGCAACAATGAAAATAATTTTGTAACTCATATTTTTCTTTGTTTTAGTTATTTTAGAATAAACTCCATCTATTTTAAAGATTCAACACATTAAATAATACCGGAAAGCATGGGTATTGGTGGCTTGGCACATCAAGTTATACCGTTTCACTGCATTATTGGATTTCTTTCTTAAATAAACGTCTCCGGTGCATTTAAGAGAAGGCAAGACAGCTGACAAGTGACAATTCAAGAAATACTTTATTATTATTATCATTAACGTGATCAAGGCGCGCCTGCCTTATGCGTCAAGAATTTCCGGTTTGCTAATAACGTGTAAGACACTAACACAGCGTCTTGTTTATTAGCTAGCTTTGGGATTTGATAGCATTTCTGGACTTCGCCTAAAATCTCCATTGTTATTAGAGCAATGTGAAAACAAGCAGGCATTAGCAACGTAAATCAATCCGATTGAAATTTAATCGTTTAAACTTATTACTTGAAATCTGGGGTTAATTGTTTATATAGCGCCGGATCCAAGCTAGTAATCCTATGTTCAATTCAAGGCATCCAATGACTTATGCTTCTAAGTGTAAATGTTAATAAATAATATATAGATTGCTATCAAATCTCATCCAATAACTTGAGTTTGGTCCCTGGACACGTCTTTTTGTCAATTTGTATGTGTATTGTCTTTAAACGGTCTAATCTGTTAAGTAAAATATAAATTGTCTACTCAATCATTTTTATGGACGCTGTGTGTGTTGGTCCTGGCCGGCGTGTGCATGTGTAGGTGCGTAAGAGTGTGTCTCTGTCTAAACTAGAAAGTAGGCTAAGGTGAGGTCAACCATGGGAACATACAAAGGGCTTCAGAAAGTGAGACGGACAGAGACGGGCGGAGGGGGAAGGGGAGAAGCCCAGGTGGGTTTAAACGACTATAAGGAATAATTCATCTCTCTTTTTAATTCATTGTATATTAACAAAATTGTTAATTATATATATATATATATAAATTTTTTTAATGTGTTTGTATCGTATATGACTATAATATTATTATTTTCTTAATTTAGTGAAAAGAAAAAAATATTTTTTAAATTTTTTAAATATATATCTTAACATAAATTTATTAGAATTTTACTTAGATAAAAAATGATTGAGTAGGTATTAGAATAATTATTTTTTACACATAAGAAATCTAAACAACAAAACATATTATATGATTACTGAAATTAATGATTATTAAAAAAAAATTATACTGGACATCAGTTTATATAAATACTGATATTAATGGACATGTAAATCAAAAATCTTAAAAATATTCGTGAAGTGGGGGTACTCAATATACGTTTTAGGCGAATCTTTTCTACAGCGAAGAAACAATCAGAACCCATCTGAGACATGAAGCTTCTGATAAGCTGGTTGCGGTCAATTTTTACAGAGATCAAATTCAACTGTTGCAGAAATTATAGATATATGACCTATGTAAGACATACGAAGTCTGGTCTAAAACAAGAAAAATTGGCAAGGAAGTCTGATACGCAGATTCATAAAAGCTCCTCAATCACAACATAAAAAAAGAAAAAAGATAATTGAACTCTTGATGATCTGAAAACGGAGTTCTGCATAATTATGCTTCTTGTCCCTTCTTCGGCCGGTATTCAGCACTTACGGATTCTAGTAATTAAGGTGCCTCAATAAAAATAAAATTAGAGTTAGAGAGAGAAAGAGAGCATGAGTACTCGGAACTTTTATTTAGCCTTTTATTTTATTATAAGTTTAACCAGGACAGTGACTACCACTCTATAAGTGTTTGTGTATATAGTCACGGCTTCGGTGTCTACAGCAACTTCATGTTTGGGCCGCAAGACCGCGTGAGCGGACAAGAAACATAAGATTTTAGGAGTGGATCAAGACAAATGTAAATTTCCAGCAGAACGTCATCTTTCCCGTCCCGTCGGCAATAGAAATGGATGTAAACTGGGCCGGTCTTCGCTTGTATAGCCTTTACGTAATTCCTCCTCGGATAAATCCCACCAGGAAACACGTGATTGGCGGTCAAAAGACTGAGCATGCCAGGGAACCCAGTCGCTCCAAAATGAAAGTACGCCAATTGGTTCATTCTGGAGCAACTACCGTGCTTGTTCCATTGATAGTTCCAGAACCTTAAATTTGTTGGGTATGTGAGCGTCGGCCAGTATTGGCCCAATTCAGACGCAAGGACTGGGTGCGACGCCAACTGCACGCCAAAAAATAGAAAAAAAAGGAGTGTTAGAAAGTTATAATGCTAACTAATTTTAATTGAAAAGTTAGAAAGTTATAATGCTAATTAATTTAAATTGAAAACTAAGAAAAAACATCAAATTACCAGGGGCGAAATGTTAGTAGGCGGGCGACAATACTCAAGAGCTGACTGGGTCGGCAGAGGTTGAGGCCACAGGCCATGTGTCACAAACTCTTGTGGCAAAACAGACGGGGTGCAACGTTTAAAGCTGCAATATCCGTTGGGCCAAGTTAGCACGAGCCACATCGCACCAACTTGTCCAGGGCCTTGAGGCTGGGAATCGAGAGTGTCAAGTAGGGTGATAAGAGAAATCAGCAGCATCAAATGTGAAAGCTTCCTCATTTTTGGACAGGAGTAGAAGAGAAATGAGCACTATGAGATGAGCTTTTGCGATGGCAGTAAAAGTGAAATGAGCGCTATGCTTTTTCACTAGGAGTCAACAGTTATTTATAATCCAATGGGTGGAAGTGAAAGCTCTGTCTTTAGGCGCTGCAATTGAGTCTAAATATTTAGAAAAAGAAAAAAAAAAAGAGAATGGGGTTTTCTTGTAGCAGACAACAATGAATTTTAAGAAAACTCTATGTTTAAGTAAAATCCTCCTATTTATTATTGTGCGGGTCAATTTTTCTGGCCGTGTAACATTACCCCTATGGTTATCAGAGGATTATCCTGGTGGAATGGCAAAGACAATGGGGAATGGGGGCATGTGTAAGCGGCACATTTTTGTGGGAAGTGACCACGTGATAGAGAATGGGGAAATAGGGCGCCAAAGAGGAAAGGGTAGAGAGATAATTTAAACGAAAGGTACAACGGTACGGATGGAAAGGGGCTTCAGGAAAGGGCGGAAAGATGAATTTTTCTTTCTTTCTTTTCTTTTTGTTTTTCTTTTATAATATATATTGGGAATCGAAAACGAGTACAGAGTTTCAGGAGAAGATTCATTTTATACAATTGATCCCAAATTTTCTGGACCAAATTAATCAAGTGGCCAAAAATCCAACTTGAGGTGTCACTGTCAGTCTTTCACTTTTACAGCTGGCTGTTTAGTTACAATATAAACTTCGTTGTTTCAGAAAAATCTATTACTACAATATTTTGGCCGTGTTCGCCGGGCCTCTGAGTTCCGGCCATGCTTCTTAATTTTTATGGCGGAGATTTGTGCATTAAGTAATATAGTTTATTACCGACACGTTGGCAGGCCTTTGGTGTTATCACATTCAATTTGGGTAGGTTGTTACTTGAGTGAGTAGTATATCCACCTATCATACAACCGCACATACTCATGCAATATATGCTATGGTACAACAACTGTGTCTGTGTGAACTACGCACATGCCGTGGTGATAATTTCTTCGCCCTAAACCATTTTGTTTTTCCCAATAAAGACTACTGCAACACAAGAAAATTTGCTTGGCTAAATTGAAAATGGAGATAGTACACGCCATTAACCATTCTCTGACGGGAGGTGTAAACTGAAGATAATGAATAAACGGAAATGAGAAAAAAACAGGCACTTGCATTGTAGTTTTGATCAGCATTTAAAGTTCGTCTACGTGCAACTAAAACTACCAAAGTGTGCGTATGGGCATTGAATGTACGTATGCGGATGCGCGCCCCTGTGTATATATATATATATATCTTAAAAATATTATTGATATTTTGTTACATAAATTTTAATAATTATATTTTTTTAATTTTTAATTATTATATCGTTAACAAACCGTTTCAAATTTAACTTACAATAAATTATTCTGAATAAAAGAAAAAAGTGAGGGGTTTTTTTTTTTGTGTGTGACGGGACAAATTTTCACTTGCTCCACTATACAATGGTGCTCGTTAAAATAGAATGAACTCACTCAAATTGTTTCCAATGGTGATTCCTAGTACTACAATATCCTACTCTCAGAATATATATAGACAAAGTTGTACGAATCAAATACGACTAAATATGTACTGCAATTTAACCAAAGATAATTTTCTCAACCACTCTTCTGCTTCCTAGTGCTACGTAATCCCAGTCTCAGAATACATCTACTTGTACGAATCAATTGCTACTATAGTTGTACTGCTAATGAACCATAGATAATTTTATAACCATTATTCTGCGTCCCTCACTGCCAAGCATGCCTTTTAAGGGATAGAATTGTATATCTCTCTAAGCACAATTGGTAAAAAAGCAGGGTAGTAAGCAAACACATATTAAATTACCGTATTTTTTACTAAATTTATTGTAATCTTTACAATAGTCATGAATAATATGAGTAAAATAAGTTTAATTTGAACAAATTAAATAAGTACTGCTTGGTGAGTTAGGTGCTCATACTTGTCTCACAAATTGATTTCCACTGCCCAATTGAGCTAAATAATTTAAAAAAAAAAAACAAGAAGAAGAAGAAAAAGAAAAATAATAATTGTATACCTAATTAAGAAAAATTATGTTCACATGCAAGAAGTTTTTAAATATAATATATGAATAAAGAAATGGTAATAAAAATAAAAATTAAATGAAATAAAAAATATAGAAGAATAAATAGGTCTTAACGTAGAATTAAAATTAGGGAGAGAAAAAAATTGAAGGACTTCATAAGAGAAATTAAAAAGATACATTGAAAGTATTTAATTTTTTCTAATAATCGTAAATTGGTAAGCTAAATAAGTTGAAATCCTATATGTTTTTACCCTTTTTTTTATTTGAGCTTTTCTTTTTTTTTTCCTTTTTTTTTTAATCCGAGTGTTTTTGGGTGCCCTAAGTTTCTGACCTCGGTTTGTTCAACAAAAAAACAAAAACAAAAGAAAAGAAAAAAAAATTATAAAAAAATTAGTTAATATTTTTTTTTTACTTTGATTATCAGTTTTTAATTATTTAAATTATTAATTTTAAAATTTTAAAATTATAATTTGATTATTTTAAAGAAATTTAAAAAATTAATAAATCTATTTAGATATAGTACAAATTACATCGGTAAATTTAATCCATAAATATTAGTTTATATAGCATATTTTCTCTACAAATTAATATCAAATAGTATTATAATATATAATTAATATTTTCGGCGAAAAATTTAAATCCATGCATGAGCTCCATCTTAGAAAGGCCCATCCATCGTCAGGTGCCTCAGTACTACTAGCAGCCGATCTCGAGTAAAGGAACACGATTGGTGTGTTAACGTTAATCTTATAGCCCATTTAGTGAGCCGGCCTGTTGGTTAATCAATCAGTGGGAAACAACTGGTCTCGAGTTGAGTGACGGGCCCGAGACTGGATTAATGTGGGCAATGGTAGAATTTTCGGACATTGGAAAAAAAAAAGAAAAGAAAACACAAAAGGGAAAAGCTATTTATTTAATCATTAAAAAGTGATACTTATGAGACAGCATTGACTTGATTAATGTCTCAGTCTCAGCTTGTTCATATGTCAACCAATATAATTCACTGACGCATTTCACCGGAGTTCCCTGCTTTAGACGAGTAAACAACGAGTCGAAGGAAGTCGAGGACGCTGCAGCCGCCACCTCCAGAAGGGAGCAGTCAACGCTTGCAGACGAGTCAAATAAAAGGCCCAGGGCATTTTTTTTTTTTTTACATTGTACAGAAAAATCATTAAACAAAGTCATTAAAAATATAGCAGAGCACATACACTAGATAAATTGTAAGGGAAGGCAGAGAATCAGAGGACAAAAAAGAACTTTCATATTTACCAACCTTCTTGTTGAGTCGAAAAAGGCCCGCGGAACTTGAAATCCTTTTGACTAAACGAACACCATTTTGATTGGATTAGTTGCGGTGTTCATCACCTAAAAACAAGCATTCTACGCAAATGCAAGTAGGGTTATATGCTTTTACTTTATTGGCTGCTGTCGCTGCTCGATTGAGCCGATTCCTAATTTGCTGTCCTTCTCTAAGTCAAGCATGACTTTTGATATCTAAAAAACAGTTCACAGAACCAACAGAAAGTTGCTTCGCTTTTTGCGTACTGTCATTTTCTCTGTTAAAACAATGTTATTAATCACAATTTTCCGCCAACCTTAGCAGCAAAACATCGTTTTATGCAAAATTGAGAAGCATGGGGTTGGATTTCAACTGGCATATACCACCTGTTCCCTCAGCAAATGCAAATTAAACTGACAAAAACATTCTAGTTGCTAACATATTGCAATGTGATCGAGATGCAAAGTTTTGATTGTTGCAATAAGTACACACCGATTCTCCATTACGCCACTGCTTTGCTCTGATAAACAAAGGAGGAAAAATATTTAAAGACAAACCAGAATGCAAATTTCTGTCACACGATGGTGTGTGCAAGACAAAACTTAAGCTAGCTCATTGCACAGACAGTGTTTAAAATGAAAGAGAGCCTCAGATTTGGTTTTCACGACAAATCATCCAACGTTCAAAGTGCCCAACCAACTTCTAACATATATGCTTAATAGTTCGTCCAATAAGGTATTTGCTTTTACTCAAAAGGCTTTGTTTGGAATTGGAATAGGATGGTAGAAGCAAAACCAAGCTGACTTCTCTAAACTGACATTTTGAATCTGAAATTCAAAAAGAGACAAGAGATAAGGTAGAAGACCTTCATTAACTGATTTTCGTTCCAAAACGGGAATCGGGGACCAGTTCCTGTTTTCTGGCTTCTTGCAAACAAACGGGCTAAGAGATTAAATTCCCAGTAAGAGGGAAGGGATTCTTTAGAAAATTCTTAATTGATTTTTTGACATGAAAGAAATGTGACTGAGGATTGATAGGATAGGTCAAATCCCTGATATTTTCGTGCAAAGAAGTCTGAAGAGTCAAGCTTGCAGACTAGTGGCTCGCAAGACAAGATTTTTACCCACTGCACCAAACTAATGACTATTGCTTCCAACTCGTACATTCATCATCATTATATGTACTCCGGGAGGTGGAAAAAAAAAATTGCAAAATCGAGAGAATAATTTCTTTATGTCACCACAACCTGTCAAATAAGAAAGAATAATGCATTTGCAGAAGAATAATGCATACGCCGAAGAAGCATCTTAATCAATACTTAGCCTTTTCCAATAAGTGTTGTTACTTGCTGTGGAAATTGCACAGGTACTTGCCAAGTTGGAGCCCCACTTGAGCTAAGATTGGGATACGAAGAATAGCTTCCAGGTATTTGGTTACCAGTACTCCCTACCATTTGATCCGATCCTGGATAAGGTTGTGGCTGCCAATTTGTCTGCAAGTTCAATCACAGAAGAACTATGTATAAACATTAAGTATGCAATTGGAATCCTGAAATTAGGGGTTGCTAATGCAAGATACTGGACCACAAATCTATCCCTTACATTTCCTGAATTCAATCACTTGTTCTCTGGGTCATGAGCAGAATCTCCAGAAGCCAACTGCTTTGTTCCAATTGCTTTGTTCAAAAAGAAGGAGAAAATGTAAAAGCATGCATTCCACAATGGAAAATGTCAGAGACAATCAATCAATTAGAAAGACAAATGAACAATAAGTGAAATATGAATATACTGCCCCTATCCAACAATTGAAATCTACGACAATTAACACGGGGTGTGACAAACAATGATTGTGCTGGTGAACACAAAGCAAAGCCTGCATGCATGGGAGTTCTCAGATGAAAGAGAAGTATGAAAGTTCTGATGTCAGGATGATACCCAGGTATTAATATCAAAACCATGATTGCTTCAGCAATCAAACAAATAATCAGAGGAAAAATAATTCAGATCAAACAAAACAAGTTAAACCAAAATTAAGAAGTTTTATGCCATAAGCATGGCACTTGGCACTTGGCACATGGCTTATTAGCTTTGCTAGTCGAAAATTGACGTTGCTGCACCTCTCAAGGTACAATCATAAGTACATGAATGCAAAACAAATCATCAATCATCATATTAAATTTTTCTCCCAACCAGCAGATACAAATAAGAAGCAGAGATGGTGCTTGTTAGAAAAAATTTTAATTGCTCTACAGCCATAAATTAAAGCATAACTGGAGGCACAGCTGCATTGCAATTTTTGCACCGGAAACACAAATGTGACATAGTTTGAAATTAACATGAATAAAATTAGATAATTTTTATAAATTACTTTCACTAAAACTCCAAAAAGAGCTTGACACTCAAATTCATGAAGCATCCATAATTACAAAATCACACAATGCATAAAAGATCCTTAAATTCCAAATAAACTTGAGACACAATTCAGCATAGTTATGCTTTCGAGTCCCTCAGTTGCCTGCGTTCATATTCTTCTTCAATTGAGATTAGGCTCTCCTTGTAGGCATGAATCCCCATGCACCCCCAATAAGTTTCATTTAATCCAAGATCCCGTATTTCTTGAGTGTAAATTTTACACAGGAGATATCGGTCGGTGGAAGAACGGAATAAAATTTCGTCGTTCCAGCAACCAATTATAGACTTGAGTTCTAACTGTAGTCCGACATGGAAGTGTTTGATCCAAGACTTCTCCTTCAACGTCCATACTCTGAGACAATGATCATCACATGAAACATGGAACAAAGCAATTGTGCCCTGAAACACGGCAAAACGCTCATGTGCTGGATAACTGTCATTAATAGGCTCTAATTCGTTTGGCGGAGGAATCGCTTCGATAGCATCGGTCGCCATGTCAAAGCATAAAATTCTACAGCACCAGAAGTGAAAGTAATAAACTCCATTCAGATATGTGTGACAAGTAGATTTATATTGCAAATGATCTGGCGGCGTATAATCTAATATGAAGTCCTTCCAATGTTCGGTGCCTAAGGTGTGAACCTTGCCCACTAGAAACAAAGTTTCGTGATCAATATTTTGAAGGATAACCACTTTGTAATCTTTAGTTATTGGATCCAAACCAAATCCACACGATTCTACCTCATAATCTGCATTATATTGACCTGGGCATGGCAGTTCTCTATATTCTTTAGTTGCAGGGTTCCAGAGAGCATATTCTTGCTGTTCATAGGTCACTAAAAAAATGCCATTACAGGGACCATGAAGGACATGGAAATGCTTGGGTATGTCAACGGCATGATGTGAAAGATCTGCAAGCGTTTCGTCTGGGAAATACAAATTCTCACTTCGACCATTAAGACCGAATTGAGCCCAG
The DNA here is from genome assembly GCA_020883675.1 of Bruguiera gymnorhiza. NCBI lineage: Eukaryota > Viridiplantae > Streptophyta > Magnoliopsida > Malpighiales > Rhizophoraceae > Bruguiera > Bruguiera gymnorhiza. Next base: position 5,541 of record JAIRCJ010000610.1, on the reverse strand, counting down.
AGACAACCGCCGGTTATGTTGTTGTTGCTGTTGTTGTTTAGATGTTCATACCTGAAATTGCGGCTTGTAGTATTTGGAAACGGACTCGAAGCGCAGTAGACTTTTCACCGGCAGTCTCAAGAGAATCCCGATCATAAAATCTTCAGGCATAAAACCACTCGTCATCATTATCCCACAGTCTCTCCTAATCGAACTCTCGCCCGATTCTGCTTGTCAAACCTCAGCTACCTTTCCGAAATCGCCAAAAAAGAGAGAAATAACAACGTACCGAGCTCGCGCTGAAAAGCAGAATTATCACATGTACCAAACGAAAAATAATAATAATAATAATAATAATAAATATCACGGAGACAGGCTTACTAAGATGTGCGTCCGTCAAGGAGGATTTCGACACCGGACGTTTTAATCGAGCAGAGACTCTGGTTTGAGTTAGAACTCGTAGCGGTTCTGTTGTTTTGGTTAGAACTCGTAGGCGGTTCTGTTGTTTTGGTCAGGGTTTCGGAGCCCAACAATCAATTTATACCGGAGAAGAATTATTATTTCTGCTCCTCTTAGCAACTAGGAGGTGTTTTCCTCGGATTTTGTTCCCATCCGCGACTTTATTTTTTTTTCCAATTTTATCCGGAATCAAGAAGGGAACTCCGCATCGAACCTACCGTAATAATCGAGGGTCATATATATTTTTAATTTATCACAATATTTATTATATTATTAATTATATAATAAAATAATTTTTTATTTTATAAATTTATATGTGTATTTTTTATTTATTTTTAATTTTAAAATTTTTTCTCAATTACTTGAATATATTTATATATTATTTTTCAAATTTATCTTATATTTGTATATATATTAACTTTTTTTAGAGTACTTTAAACATATCATTTAAAATAATAATTTAATTAATAATTTAGTATAATTTTTATATCAATTTAAATTTAATTTTTTTAATTATTATTTATTTTTAATAAATAATTTATACTAAAAATATTAAATGTGATGATTAATATATTTATGATTTTTTTGTTGTTAACCGAATAACTCAATTTGTGCAATAACAATTCCATAAACTAAGTTTATAACAAAAACCTCCTTAAAATTAATACTTCATAATTGCTAATTAATAAAAATAGTTTTATATTAATTTTATCAACACTTCCAAGTGCATAGGGATTCATACTTACAAAGGGAGTCTAATTTCAATTGAATAAGAGTATGAATGCAGGTAAAAATGGGACTCAAAAGCATAATTATGCTGAGCATTATTTTCATAGTTATTAAGAGTTTAATCATTTGTTGTGTCATACGTTGTGATTAAGAATTTTTTTTTAATTTAAATATTAGATTGTTAATTTTATTTATCTTACTTATTCAATTATCTAATTTCATTTATTATATTTAACTTAATTTATAAATAAATTAAAATTTTAATAAATTTTCATTTTAAATCTTTTTTATTGTTTTTCAATCAAAATAAAAATTTTATTAATAATACTGATATAAATGTCTTGAATTTACTTTTTTTTTTTTTATCAACACACATTTTATTCCTTAGAAGTAAATATAATATAAATCAAACTTACTACAAAATATTTAAAATCAATTAAATTTTATATGAAGAAATATGACTGAGGATTGATAGAATTGGTGAAATCCTTGATATGTTCATGCAAAGGAAGTCTAAAGAGTCAAGCTTGTAGTCTAATGGTTGGCAAGACAAGATTTTTACCCATTGCACCACTAGACTAATGACTATTGCTTCCATTTAAAGCATAATAAGTCTTGTTTCTTTTCCATTTTTGTAAGTTTATATTTTAAATAATTTTCTGTATGTAATTTTAATTAACTAGGTAATCAAAAGATTATTTATAATCCAATTAAGTTGATTTTTGTTAGTAGTTAGAAAATACATATATCTTCTTTTTAGATAATTGGGTTATGTTTTTCTGATTTGTAAAGGTAAATTTTTTATTAGAGCCAAGACCTCTTAATATTAGTAACCTTATACTCTCTTATTTATAATGGAGTTAGAAAATCGTGTGTATGAATGTTGATTTGTAGCTTAATTAAGTTAAAATTTAGACAACTAGTAAGGGACATATTGAAGTTTATTTTAAACAATTTAGTTACTGTTTTGAGGTTTATTTATTAAGTTATAATTCACAATACGTAGTTAGTTGATTTTACTCAACTCATTAATTTCTTATTTAGTTCAAATTAAATTTTGTTCAATTTGTTTAATATAAATGAGATTATATGTAGAGTTAATATTTAGTATGAAATGTTTCGTGATTTTTTTTTATTTCAAGAAAATTTTCATGTAAAAATTGATATATTTTTTTACATATTTTATTTTAAATTATTATTTTTATTATTTAATTATCTTCTCTCAAATTTAAATAATTAAAAAAAGTTTTATTGACTATTCATACTTCATTGCCCTTTCTCCCATCAAATCCTTAAGTGCGGAATATGTAGAATCTTTGATATATTCAGCACTTAAGGATTCTAGTAATTAAGGTGCCTCAATAAAAATAAAATTAGAGTCAGAGAGGGAGCATGATTTCTCGGAACTTTTATTTAGCCTTTCATTTTAGATTTGTTTAACCATGACAGTGACAACCACTCTATAAGTGTTTGTATATATAGTCACTGCTTTGGTGCCATTACATGGACCGAGAATGATGTGGACAATCTTGGGTATGTCAATGGCATGATGTGAAAGATCTGCAAGTGTTTCATCTGGGAAATACAAATTCGCACTTCCACCACTAAGACGAAATTGAGCCCAGAGACAACCGCCGGCTATGATGTTGTTTGGATGTTCATACCTGAAATTGCGGCTTGTGAAAATAGCACACCATGATTTGGAAACGGACTCGAAGCGCAGTAGACTTCTCACCGGCCGATCATCAAATCTTCAGACATAAAACTACTCGTCATCATTATCCTACCGTCTGTCTGAATTCCACTGTCGTCTGATTCCTGCTTATAAAACCTAAGCTACCTTTCTGCCGTTGTTATGACAGAAAAAATATACATATTAGTTTATCAATTGCAAGATTTTTCTCTTTTAAGTTAAGCATATCTTTGAAAATCTTAAGGGTCAATTTGAGGTGATAATCTAGTTAATGAAAAGGCTGTCTTCCTCTATCTACTTCTTGATTTTTTTACTCTCGGGTTTGCATTTCTTGAATTTTTTTTTCTTAGGCTTAATTTACAACAATCGAATGGCTGAATGGTGTTTTGGGCCCCCGGGGCCAGAGTTGGCATTGATCCTGTGAGTGAATCTCATATTTTGAAACTCGAGCTACCTTTTTTCTTGCTCCAACGTGGAGTATAATTCCATTATTTCAATCATGTCCATTAATTGCTGTCCTCCCCTGCCTTACTCAGTAGCCTGCAGTTTGCTTTTTTGGCTTTTTCTTTTTTTCCCAGAGATGTTATACAGCTCTAGGATGTTCTGTTACTGCCTTTGATTTACTTTTTGGAACTTAGAAGTGGCTCTCAGTTGATCTGTAAAGGCGTATGCATTTTTCTAGTAAGGAAAGGAAGTGGTATAAAGGATCAAGGGGCATGCCCAATTGCACAAGAAATATTCCAAGGAGGTTCCCCATGACCCAAGAAGAAAGCAAAGAAGAATAATTAAAAAAGCAAGGAGAGAACAAAATGTGAAATAGAAAAGGAGGATAAGGGGCAGAAGTCTTCTTCTGTTGTTTCTTTTCCCTCTTTTTTGGGTGCTTAGACCATCTCCTTATTTGTTGTTTACACTAACCATCTTTGATGCAGGCATATCCATAAAACAGAAATTTGTGAAGGATTTCGTCCTTTGTTCGACCACAAAATTTCTTGGAATATTTTAGGCCGAATCAAGCAGACAGCATCCGGAAAATTGATATTCCATCTTCGCTTTTTATATTTTTTATTTTTTTAAAAATTTTTATAGCAAGTCAGGCATTATACAAAGAAAGATCTCAGAATAACGTGGATCCATACTCCAGGGATCCATGGGTTTTTGTTTTCTGATCTCACAAGTTACACCAGCATTGCATGTGGAGAGTTCAGGGAAAAGGTAGTTGAAGAGATAGGTCTGTGTTGGATGAACCAAGGGGCTTACCTATACGTTAGTAGCGACAACTTAGGAAATTAGAGTTTATTGTCTATTGTTTATTGTAAGCATGTTATATTGATCTATGATACATGTGTCAAGAGCAACTGAAGTTAAAACCAACTCTAGGTTTTCTAAGCAATGTTTCCCATAAATTTCATGTCCATTGAATATGTTGCTTTTGGTTCATACGTAAATGCTTACACCTGTTCAAACTGCTGGGAATAACTTTGCCATTTTATAATTACCGAGGTCAATTCTGCACATTTACATTAGACAACCTTTTGATTTCTTGTCTCTTTTTTAGCAGGTCGCAGAAGGAAGACTTTTCTCATAATGCTGGGGGTGGTCGTATCCCTTTTTCTTATTGGAATTATCATTGCCATTTTTCCAAGTTCCTCCAATATTCCGGGTTGGGATCTTAATGCCGTTCAGTCCTTAGAATAGCAACAAAAGAAATATTTGAAATGTTGTGTATCTCAGATATTCATTGGTTCTAGTTAAAATTTATAGTTGATAAATGGGATCCCTGCAGGCTGTAGCTGACTGTTGTCATTTTGAATCACTACTGATTTAAAACATTCAGTGGGAAGATTCTCGCCTTTTCTCCCAGATGATTATTGACTTTTACTCATAAGACATGATTGTCTTAGACGGTGGCATTCCATTCCCAACATGTAGGAATTCGTTACAATTCTTGCAAGCTTTAAGATTAAGAAATTGCATAGTATGCTTTAGAGCTGAAAATCAATTTGAAATTTCCTGACAGAAAACATGTCCAAGTTGGCCCAATGAAGAAATATAGTGATGTGAAAACATCCAGAATTATCCAGGTTAGCTTTCTTTCTATATGGCCCGAGTCTATACTGGAGGCATTACTTGCATACCGTTGTGCGGCATGAGCGTGGCACGCAAGAACCTCAGCACAACATGCACAGGCAGGCTGGTGTTTCTGTTTTCCAGCCAATTCCACCCCTCTCCACTTTACCCCAAGCAATTACTTTATGGTGATCACTTATCTACCTTCCCTTTATTTTGTTTTGAAGTCTCTTTTAGCGCGTCTACGTCTATGGAGCACTTTGTTATTCATTTTTATTTTTGTACAATGGCATTTCGAATGCAATCATCTGCTAACATTTGTACAACTTGGCCACCATGTTTAAAGGCCGCAGGCAATCCAATTGAGGTCCACTTTTCCGGCCCGATTAGGCCCAACGATTATCCAAATAGTCCATCAAAAAACAGAAGGCCTCCAGCAGAACCCGACCCATTTTCCTCGTAAGAATTTAGATCCTGAAGTTCCCTTGCATCTTCGGATTAGGAGAATAAAAAAAGAAAAAAGGTTCCCTTGCATCTTCGGATAAGGAGAATAAAAAAAGAAAAAAGGTTCCCTTGCATTCCATATTTCCCTCGCGTTCTAGTACATTTAGAAG